>WNKI01000002.1:7106522-7179516 GCA_015350385.1 Aculops lycopersici
AGAGAGAGAGAGAGAGAGAGAGAGCAAAGATGATAGATAGATTCAGAGTGCCAAGTGTCTTTGGCCAAACTACTTGTCCCAATGATTCAAAACAAATTCAACTCTCAGTGTGGTTCTCATGCCTTCGAGTTGCTGAGCCTCGACCCGCGATTTGCTTCTCAGGTTGGGGTTCTGAGGTTTTAGGTAATAGTTTGGTATATAGTTCTAGCAGTTGGAATTAGAATTGCAATACTCAGAGGGTCAAGCCGATTGTTTTGGTTTTGGTACTGTGGCCAACTGAATGGAGCGATGAATCAAGATTATGTAACTAAACTCTCGTTGGCCAAGAGAGAAAGAGGGAAAGATAGAGGGCAAGAGAGCGCCACTCGATGATTATGATGTATGGCCAGCGCAAAGTTGCGACATCTCATCTGAGAATCACATCTCATCCTCTTTACCGCAACTCGAGGACCAGCAAACTTTCACACTATTTCCTATGCACTATTTTCTATGCGATCAGATGGAATATAAGATTCAAATAGAAGCTTAAACGCATTGGACCGCCGCAACCAATAGGAAACCCACTAGCCGCAAAAGCAAACGCCTCCATTTAAAGGCTACAGATTGAATACTAATGAGACTCTCGGGTAGGAATCACAGACTACTTTAAGGACGCCGCCGCCATTGATGAAAATGTAATAATTCACACGGAATCGTTGGACACGTGAACTTTTACGTGTCCAAGTTCTCGTTTCTGGTCAAGTTATGCAACTCGAGCCAACAACTTGCTGCCCGTGTTGTTCTAGTTGTATCTTTGTCGCTGTCCACTCTCCAGCTTCGAGAGTAAGAGAGTGAGAGTCTCGGTGTGAACCCAACAGTTAACTAACCCAAACTGACCAACTAAACTTGGCTCACTTTCCCCCTCCAGTTAAGTTGACTGACGCAACCACTCGGCCGATTCATCATAATCATCATCTGGGCGCTAAACGGGCAAGCAAGTTGGCATAAGAACAACAGCAGCAGCAGCAGCAGCAACGACAACAACATAGACAACTCGTTTCAAGTTGACTGGTATGTTATGCTACATAAGGTACAACACTACTAACTAGTTTTGCATTTGTAACTTATTACTATGCAATGAGAACTACATTTTGGGAGGCGTGCGAAAGTTTGAGGATGCGAAGAGCAAATTGATTTTTAGGCGCACGAATCTTCAGTAAAATCAACTGGTAGCGCTAATATTTGAACATTTCTACTGCACATTTTATATTATTATTATTACTGTCCCAATTGTCCAGTTGATTATGCAAATCTCGCGCCACGCGTGCCGCTGCACCATCCGCTTTGCTGCTCATCTCGTTGCAACGCAAGAATTTATAAATTTATATGTATCATACAAGCGCCTGAAAGTTAATGTTACGCCAGGGATTCTTACAATCAACATTGAAAAATCAGTAGGCCGCGTTCATTGTATAGATACATAGATGATAGAGTTAACTGAACACCTTTCAATTCTTTGGTTCTAATTAGATAATCTAAAGCCGTCGCTCTGGAAGCAGCGATTCCTAAACAACCTGTTTGATTGACAGCGAACCGGCAAAGTTCAAGTTCATGTATGTTGGTGGAGTTAAAACTCAGAATCGAACACAATGGCAGGTGTCAATTTCGTCATCATGATCATCGTTGTCGTTATCGTGGTTAGTGTTGGTGTTTGCCAATAAGCGCAAAGTTGACGTCAACTCGTGATGTAACATGTTTCCTGGTTAACAAACTACAAGTTCACACTTTTGCCTCTACGACAACCAGAAACACAAACTAACAGCAACTGCAGCAACCACTCGTCAGTTTGCGTTGGCGGACAACAGGACAGGACAAGTGCATCGAGTTCAAATTGAATTTGAGCTTCGAATTGTTGGCGAGTGGCCGCCGGAAGTTGTATTTCGTATCGAAGCACTTGAAACGAAATTTTGCTGTCATAGTTTCAGATTGAACACATGAAGGCAGCTCTACTATTAGCAGAGATAAGACTACACTAGACTCCTCTGCTCAACTCTCGCTTTATACATTTATACAATGCCTTTCACGCTGTTGCGGCATGGGTCGCACTTCCGATACGAAATGCAGGTGGGCGTGTCCCAGGTGCTACGTTAACCGACTGCCCGGTTCGCAGTCGATGGCGCAGTAGAGCTGCTCGTCATAGTTGCGATTGAAACTTTGGATTTTGGATCAGTGACACACTAACACTTAAGAGCAACACAAATAGACAGGGCAAAGCAAAGCGAGGATAGCAGTGAGTGACATTTCGCTTTGAACATCGTAACTATCAACTTGAAGCTCACTTTCACTGCCTGCTGCTGCTGCTGCTTTAGTTTCCGCTTTTGCTTTTGCTCTACTTCTGATTGCATGTCCAAGTAGACGCCTACGCTTTCACCTTTCACTTTTAGTTTCAACATCAACATCAAAATCAGCGTTTACAGTGGCGCAACTTTCTTGCAAGCGGAAGCGAGAGTTTAGCTTGCTTTCCTATTGTGTGTGGCGATGGCAGCGGCAGTGGTTGTGGTGGTGGTAGCTGGAGCACAATAAACCATTAGAGAAAGCCGAATGTTTCAACGCTTTGATTTACAATACTCTCGAGGAGCTCAAAGATTTGAGCGAAGGAAATTGGATATGAATCACAATATCCAATTGGGATGTTGTTAGTATAACAGTTGGTTGTAGCATGTAAACTAAACCTAAGATGCTGCTGCTGCTGCTGCAGTGGCACTCTAGTTAGGAAAATTGCCTCACAAAATACATAAAAGACGACTTGGGTGCTGGGCCATCGTTTAGTAACTTCCGTAACTAAACGATTGGCTATTATTCATCCATTCATTTTGGTTACTCTCCACCGACATTCTGGTCCCACTAGCTCCTGCTTGGTTCTGGTGCCATTACTAGTGGTGGTGGTATTAGTAGCAGAAATATTAATGTCGATTAGATGAACAAGTGCAATGATCTAGTTTTTTTCATCATATTTGATCTTAGATTCATTAGTGGCCATAGTAATCTAGTGGAGCTTAAGTTGCGCTAGTTCATCGAGTCGTCCATTCGGGATGACACTAGGAAATGTTACGAAATCAATCAACGGTGAAAAAACAAGCAACCATTAGTATTTGGTGTAGAATTTTATGCTCCAACTCAAGTTATGATTTAAGACTCCACCGCCAGTAGCAACTTGCAGACTTACAACCAACCAGGCTACCAAACTAATACCAACTCGCTCGAGTGAGTATCGCGCTTACAGACGCCGACTTGGCTCAAGTTGGCCGATTAAAAAATCGGCTTCTAGTCTTTGTCGTCGGCGTCGTCGTTTGCCGCCGCGATGAGCAGTAGAAAATTTGTATCCTCTGCCACTTGAGTTACTTTGCGCTGCACTTGCTCTAGTTTTCCAACTCTAGTTTTTTATCCCCAACTCTCGTTGCTCATTTGAGCGAATAGAGGAGCTTCCCTCTCTTACTCCAGTCTCTATAGCCACTACTTGTTAGTACGCCAGGCAAATGTGGCAAGTGTAGGAGTTCCTCCTGCACTGAATTGAGCATCCATCTGGAACTTGCTGGTTGTTGTTATTATATTTACTCCATAGCCAGAGCCTCAGTTCGAAATTATCGGCACCACTTCAAAGTGGTAGCTTCTGGCTACTGGCAACCATATGATTGAGTAGTAGTTCAATTGGCATCGGTTGCGTTCGCTTGAAATGATAATGCCACTTGTTCTGTGGCGCTTTTACTGATCACTGGGCCTGATTTGCCGTTTCCGGTTGCTACTTTGAATTGGCAAATGTAAAAAAGAAACTCGCCGCATCAGTAGATGAGCAGCAGGGGCATTGTGTTAACATTGGCAATGGCAACCAGCAATCGAACATGCGACGGCCAATCAAATGGTATCCATCGCGGCCAGCGCCGATGCAGGTGCACTGTCAAGCATTGAGCATTGTGATTGATGAGGTTAGCCAATATCATAGACAACCAGAGCCGCTCAGCGCTATATGCGCGCCGCTAGGTGCACTCGCTCAGTTGTCATGCGCACTTTTTCTATTCGATAGTAGCGAGTGGGCGGCAACTACCTGTCGATTTCCGTTTCACTCCTAGTGGTGATGGTGGTAGGGGTCGTGGTCAAACTCTCCATCCACAAGCCAAAGGTCGCCGCCTGTTTTGATGCTTTGTGCCGCCGAAACTACCACCGGATATAAGTTTTTGGCTGTTACACTTGTTTTTCTAGTGGTTTTAGCATAAAAAATCGTGCCAGATCTAAAAATAAATCAGCTGATAAAGTAGTGGGCGACGGTAGTCGCAACTTATTTCTCCGAGTAATCATTAATTATCTCCAGCGCGACAACCTGTCGTTCTAGGCATTCTTTTTTGCACACTTTTCTGTCCAACTCCTACCTATTTTCAACAACAACACCGACCACATTGACCGGCTGTTTGTGGTCAGTCCGCACTAGCAACTCGCTTGGGTTTCACTAGCAAGTGTAGCAGTTGGCTATAATGATAATAATAATTTGTTAGCTGCTCATTATTGTAAGCAGGTTGGCCTCTGTATATAAATATATGAAGTAATAGCGCTACTGCAGTGGATGCGCTTCCCCGCGTACGCATTTACGCAACGGTTGCGCCGGTGCTGGCCTCTCAGCCGTTGAGCCATTTTAGGCTGTTATTTTGTGCGCCCGCCTGGTCCACTTTGGCGCGTGTTGCGTGCACAAATTTACGCACTGCGGGCTGCGCGAGTGGGCGTAAATAAGACTAACAACAATGACAACTGAGAGCCAAGCATTATCATTGCAAACAACAACCTCGAACGACGAGTCAAATCTATCCATTTGCCTGACCGCATGCCAAAGATTAGCTACACAGTTAGCTTAGTCGTCGATATGGGCAACAACAAACAAGTGGCAGAGTTGGAATCAATTTATCTGCTACGACAAGGCCATTAGCTTTTGGTTTGGTCATTTTGTTATTCGCTTCGACCAGTGGGTTAGTCAGTAGCGTAACTGCATTAGTTCTCCTCATCGTAGTCGTCATCGTCATATACGTTGGCGGTGTTCACCACTTTGCCAGGGTAGAAGCAGATTGTTGTTGTTGCCGCTTTTGGCCAAAGGCAATCAAGTTAATGATTTGTGTATCCACTTGCTTCCTCTCGGGGGCTCGACTACCTACACTCGCCAACCAACCAACCGAAGGCAACTTAAATATGCCAACTGTCCAAAGTTGCTGGTGGTTACAACTACCGTCGTCGCGCCCAGTTGAATAGTTGATAGTTAATAGCCAATCACATTCACCTCCGTGTGCACTTGCTTTCTGACTGGCCCCAATATTGTGGCCCAATTTCGTCGCCACTAGTTGAGTTGACATTGTAATTGCTCTCCGCTCATCAGCTTATAAGGTTATGGGCTGCAACCAAACATCCATTAGTGAGTTAGGTGCGTCTTTATGCGATTCCTGTAGAGATTTCCTATCACCCGCAACGCTAATGGCCACTTGCTCAGCTGGACGCCTCTTCCGTCATTCACTTGTTGTCCTTGTTAAATGTTTTCCTCTTTTGTTTGCTCTCTTTTCTCTTTCTTTGATTTTGTGTCCATTCACTTAGTTTACCAGAAGCGTGCAAAAGAATGAGAGACTTTTCTGTTCGAGTTAAATTTTTATTCTTAGATGAAATTAGATGATATATATAGATAATTTTATTCTAAATTCAAGTCTATGAGATTTAACACAGGAACCAGTTTTTCGTCCCATTTTGTTCGCTTTGTTCTCTCTGGCGCAATCGCATTGAAAGGATTCAAATGTTCGCTCATTGCACGGTGCACTTTGGGTAACCTCGTGTTAAAGTCAAAATACACAAAATATGAATACATTTGCATGGCTATAATATTTCTGTATCACCTAATATATCATCTAGTAATACATTTGAAAGTTGCTTCGACAAAACTAAGCTCAGCCAGGAGATCGAATGAAAATCGAAGAACAAGTGCAAGGATTGTGTAACTTCGGGAACACCAATACCGCGGATTACAATAATCTCGTTGGGGCGCCGCGAGAGAAAGAGATGCAAAATTGCGCGCAAGAACTAGTAGCCCTCTAAAACTTGGATCGATTGATCATCCTGCTGTCGGCGGCAGCATATGAATTGAAATGAGCATCTAGTAGCAGGTTGGTATTGTCACCTCGGCTAGTCGATCAATCGACCAATAGTTCATAGCAAATAATCTAGCAACTCAAATGGTCATTCGCAAGTTACCATTAGCTGCAAGCTGGAAAACGTAACCATTGGCAACAGACCGATTGATCGATCCACATACCAAAATCGCGTTGCAGCACTCGATTCGTTGAAAGTTGATAGTGGACTCAGTGGTGGCCATCGTGATCATCACCATAACTGTGATAAAGCAAACAAGTGCAATGGTTGTTGGCACGTCGAATGATCCTAAACTATAGTATCGTTAAGGCATCGTCTACAGAGCAAGTGGATTAGTATCACGCGCTCATCATCGCCTGCTATGAAACACAGGCTTCATGACGACGACTCAAAGTCATTCAAAATCCAACAGTCTAGTAATATAAACCAAACAAACTTCCGATGAGTTTTGTTTACCGTTCATCAGCTTGAAGTTAGCGAATAAAAGAAGAACTCGAATTGCTTCTAACATGATGAATTGCAGGAGAGAGTTTGATTTTGGCGGAATTATTTGTATCGGGTTCAATGTAAATTCTAGCACATCGGAGAGGAAATCAGAATTATTATTCAGACTCTAGAAGCACCCTATCAGATCATACGCTCTTGCTGCTGCAACAATATTTGGCCGATGACACTTGTTTAGTGCGCCTGTCGTCGTCGTCATCTAGCATCTATTGTCCCAGCTAAACACTGGCTGCTATTTGCACTTCTATCATGATGCTAACGCCAACAACAACAACAAAGACGACGACGCTCATTATACAATGGAGCTCAACTGGACCACTTGCCGTCATCTAATTTCCATCAAGTCAATTTTGCACTGTTTCAGGCCACCTTCGAGTTGGATCGAGTATATTTGTTCAACACTATCTCAATGAACATATCCAATGACTGCACGAGTTGATCTGGCTCTGCGTCACCACCACCACAACCTCCACAGCGACATCACGGATTTGGAGGAGAGCTACCAGCGGCAGTGGCAATTGCAGTTTCAGCGGAACCAAAACCGTCGAGCAACTAGAGCAATCTGAGTCCATATTACCATCAAATTGTCATTATGGCCAATAAAAACAATCATAAAATTTGTGCCAACATCAACACGCGCACAATAGTGACTTGAACTCGGTCAACGGTGCCCCTTCCGTAGCTCGACTCGGAGGGTATAGTCACTTCCGAAGCAGCTACTGAAGCTCTCTCCAGTCACAAGCCCTAATGCACCGACCGAATTCTAACCGAAGCGAGCAAGTGGCTGCATTTCACGCTGTCGTGATCCTTTCTGTTTCCGGTATTGCTGCTCACAAATACACAAGCGGGTTATTTATGGTTACTGCTAAAAGGCGACAAATTTTCATACATCAAGCAGCAAGTGCAATAGAGAGGGCCCAAGTTGAAACCAAGCAAGCAAAATCATTCATCTGGCAAAACAGTAGGAGGAGGCAGCACCAACCCATACGAAGGGTTTGGCTAGCCTTGATTCTCGCTTGCTTTGGGTGGTTTTTCAGGTGCAAATTTAGGTTATGAATATAATGAAATATGAAACATTGGACACATATGAAAGTTTCATAATTCAGGCATCTTGCAACTAGCGCTTAACACTTGATTGAACTTCAAATTAATTGCTTAGAATAGCCTGAGTTTTTGAGGAAACCTAACTAGAAGTGAAAGGACAAGTGAAACAAGTTGCAGTAACAAAATGTCTGCCCAACCAACCAACTTGATCGCGCAATAAGAAATACCTTTCACTTCCTAGTGGAACAATCGGGTTCGTCGAGGTGGAAGTCCGCTACAGCAGTTTGCAAGAAACAAGTGCAACGATGACGACGACGACGACAAAATTGGCAAAGTTATATTCAAATCAAATATAAATCAACTTGTGCTCACTCAATCGATGGATCAATTTCTTGCTGCTTGCTCATTGTGGCCAAAAATATGATTTGTTCATGTTGTAGCGCGTTGAACCAATTCTATGGTTTGACGACCGCAAAATAGGATCGCTTTGTCGCCCGCCTTCGGTGACCAGAAACCAGTGTTGTGCTGTGCTCTGGTTGCAGGTTCCAATAGCGTAGTTGTTCTTAACTGCACAGGGGTCAATCGAGCGGAAGATCCAAGAAGAGAAGTAGGCATTGCAAGCTTTGGATCTTGGATTTGTAGTTAGTGGTTGACTAGTACTAGTGGTGTTTGTCTGCGATGCAAATGATGATTTGCTACCCAAAAAAGAGCCGGAATGAGAGGAGCCTAGAGAAATCTAAATCTGGTTTAATCTAGCTGACGACAGTAGAACGGCCATGGAGTTAGTTTTATCAGCGGCAGCAGGCGCAGTTGCAGCACCAGCTAAGGTGAAAGTCAGGGCCAGATTTTCAGTGTGGGTGGATTTGGATAGATTAATCCTCCTTTGTTTGGCTGCTACTTCGGATGGTTTCGATGGATGCAAGCATAAGCGCGCAGCGCCCAAAAAAGTCACTCCGATTTGGGTTTTGCCATTGTATTCCAGAATGCGCCTATGTGACGATTTCACAGTAAAAGAGTGTGACTGACCCACATCTGCTATGTGCTCGCATCCCCCCATAGCGTTGTTACGGTAGGCACGCTATGTATGCTGTGCTAGGCCCTGCACGCTCGATCGACTGACACCCCAAACGGACCCAAAAATTGTTGGGCCGGACGGAGAAAAAACTCTATGCGCCTGTCATTCTGGGTGAGCCCAAAATGACGTCAGAAGATTGACGTTTATGTCGCTGCGTATCGGTTTCATCGTATTCGGTAGGCCGACAAAGACCAAAATAACAGGTTGACACTTGTGTACCTCTCTCCGTCTCTCGCCTTGTATACATATATATATATATATATTTAACTTTATACACATTCACCAGCGAACCGCCAAGGCTCAACTTCTTACACTTGACACGAGGCAGCCCAAAATTATTACATCAATGCTAGGCGCTAGTTGCTGTTGCCTCATTTTGCTTGTCCTTAGCGGGACGTCCGTTTCAAATGGACAGCAATTGTCCAACAACCGAAGAGTCGACTCACAATTATCACCCGCTAGCTCAGTATTACAACCACTTGTTCGTCACGCCAGAGCCGCAGCCGGTCCATTGGACAGTATCAATGGGACGTCACAAGACTCTGGTGACCAGGGGGGCGCGCCGCAGTTCATCGGGTCGCCGCCAAATCCTGACGACGATGGTGACAACGAAAACTTGCTGCAGGTTGATTTGCGTCAGGGCGAGCCGGACCTGAATGTAGAGCAACTGAGTGCTGAACAACATGGTGACCTGTCTCCAAGGTTTGGTCCGGCGTCACAAGCAAAACCGGCAGCAAAATCGCCAGCAAAATCGCCAGCAAAACCGCCAGCAAAGCCACAAGCCTCCTCTCCGAAACCGAAACCGACAACAGCAACCAAGAAACCGACTACCACCACTACTACCGTTTCTCCCTATATAGTGATCAAGGTTGTATCTATCGAACCGAAGAACGATACAGCACTATTGCCGTCGACCAGTTTGGAAAGGTATGTAAACGATACGATTGATTCACGACTGAGAATAAGCAACTTGATCCTTTGGATCTGCGCAACGACCTCGCTGATTGCCGTCTTTGCGGCCATTATTGCCATGGTGTTGTATCTTTGTTCAGCAAAAAATCGCGGCCACAACTCTGTGTCGCAAGTGCACTTAGAGGATAGCAATGTAGATCGAGATAAACACAGGACTAGCCAGGCGCCGGGTGCAAATAGAGGGCAAGTAGATTCGCCAGCGCCCATGTCGGATGCATTTGGGGCCGTCTCCGATCAGGGAACTAGCTCGCCCACAAACCACACCAACTATGTCCAAAATTCTAGAGCAACTAAGGTGACCAGATCAAATAAACCCAATTACTAATCGCTTTCTCCATGGATAGAAGCGACAGACAAGCCAAAGTCTTATTAATGGTTTATTGATCAATTGGGAGTTGGTAATATTCCGGTTTCGCACACTAGCTCCAAATTAAAAAAGAAGCTGATAAAACTGCAAGTCATTTGTCATAAGTTCACTCGCGATTCTCTCAAGACGAAGAAATCTTTTGAAATCTTGTAATTGGACTGAGGATTAAAGTGTCTTCCATTCTTTCTCTTGCAGCATCAAGAGAGCAGCTGCCACTTTTTTACCAACACAAAACGCGTACCTGATGATTTATGCTACTGGCACGTGCCACTTTCACGTGCCATTTAGATGTATCTCAATTATGAAATAGTTGATAATTTTGTTAAACCTCGATGAGTTAATGAACATTCAATTGAGTGGGAACAAAGATTATATATAATCTCGAATACTAATCCAAGCTAAAAAATCGAAGAATATTGCATACAAAAGTAGAAGTCGGGAACATTGCGTCAGTCCTGCAGACTGTTTGCAGCAGACGCACACAAAGATTATCTGCAGGATCATTGTGAGAGGCCATGCGAAGAAAAGGTAAACAAACAAACCGACCACGGTGGATTTTTTGAGTCAACAGGAATGAAAGAAACTCGGCCAGATGGCTGCCTCAGGCAATCGACTTTATAACTATTGACAGATCATCAAGATTTTGTTACCATCTTCCAGCACTGGCCATCATTATCATCTAATGAGTCCATTAAAAGACAGCCAGTATCATCATCATCATCATCATCATCATCTCAAGCAGCCTCACAAACTAATATGGCCAAAGCACCTTCTTACGCCCGCCGAGTTGATCAAGGCGATCCAACAGCGAGCCCGATCGCCTATTATCACGGCACCATTCTACTCCAAGTTAGTGTTGCAATTTATTGGAGGTCTAGCCTACCTCTTGGCTCACAAACTTAACGAGCTCCAGGTGTTCAACCATGAAACTTTTAAACAGGAGTTGCGAAAGATTGAGAGGAACAAACTTGCAATTGATATTGATAAGCCTGATACTACTGCAGAGAGGACACCTCTAATCACTCTGTCCAATCACATCTCATGTATTGATGATCCAGTTTTATGGAGCTCTCTCCTACCCCTCACTTATTATTCAACAAACACAGACTCAGTTAGGTGGTCGGCAGCGGCAATTGATATTTGTTTCTCAAAGCCATGGCACTCAGCCTTCTTTTCACTAGGCAAGACCTTTCCTATTATTCGTGGAGCGGGAATCCATCAACCTGCAATGGAGTTCGCCTCAGCTCTTCTTGAGGATAACCAATGGCTTCACCTATTTCCCGAGGGTAGAGTAATGCGAGATGATCAGCAGCAAGTTATAAGTAACAAGGATCGAGGTTATCTATTCAAATGGGGCATATCCAAGCTAATACTCGACTATTTTAGAGGTAACAAAGTATTGAGAGGCTCAAGGAATGCAAAAGACACGAGTGATAAACATCTAAGGATATTGCCATTCTATCATTTAGGAATGGACAAAGTGTTGCCAATTGGTAGGCCGTATATACCAAGATTCGGTAATAGAATAACTATTTACATAAGGCCAACAGTGATAAACATGAGCAATAGTATGTTGAATAGCATTTTGACTGAACCAACTAATTTTAATACATCTGCCAATGAATTTAGAGGAGACTCGTTAAAATCAAAAACCGATGACGAGATTAAGAGGGTGAAAGTGACGAGATTCCTCGAGGTCGAGATGGAGAAACTAATTGAACCTGCAACGGAGAAACATTTGAGAGCAAACAAATAAACAGTGATGATTGATAATCAACTAAACAGTTTATATCGCAGCATGACGCCAACATTGTTATTGATTATTGTCTAACAATTCGCATCACCTTCGACCGTATCTAAACATTGAGGCTTCTGACGATGTAACAGGTGGTTCTGTTGATGAGTCATTGCCACTTCCACCACCTGAGGTTGAATTTGCAGCTAGAGTCTCTATGGTCGGCCTCATCGTTGGACTATTTGTTGGGGATGATTTCGATTGAGTTGTGCTGTTGAAAAATACTGTCGGTAAAATCGAAGTGGATTCGGGTGTGCTTTGTGATCTGGATGTCGAGGCCATTGTAGTGGTGCTGGTTGTTGTTGATACTGGTTGTCCGGTGGTCGAATTGACACACGAACTACGGTTTGCTTTAAAATCTACTGGTCTTTTCATAGGCTCAGTTATGCTCTCCAAATCCGAGAAACGTCCTCGTTGCATCCTCAATCTGGATCCAACTTTTGACTGTTCTTGTGGTTGCTTTGAAAATTGTCGCAAAAGGGTATGAGACATTGGAACATGGTCTAGATTATTGATGTGTCTCTGCACTAATCTGATTTCCTCGTCATCGATTTGCGATGTTGACTGGTCATCGAACGACTCGTCCAAGGGTATAAACTTTATCTTTTCGAGATGTTGCACCCCGTTTGCATCCTCAACTATGTTACCTGTCTGAGCTATTGGTGAATCTGGATCCATATGTCGCACTTTTGTTCTTGTTTGCGATGGCACGACCTGTTGTGGCGATAGCCTCATTTGTCGACCATGGCCGGCCGAGTTTGTTGTGTGATATGGATGTTGATGGTTGTGTTTTTGCTGGTTGCTTGACTGGCGTCTCAGCTGGTCCTGCCGATAGAAGGGCACCGGACGCATCAGCGGGTGGCCACTAAGCGGTGCATAGGGTCCAATTGAATTGTAACGATTGAATGAGGGTGGCAAATGGTGGCGTAGCTGGTCCGCTATTTGAGGCGGAATCAGAGGACTCAATAAGCGGCCTCCCTCGTTGAAAGTAGATCTAAATGGACTCATGTGTCTCAAAACACTAGGTCTCAATGGAGTAGGACCGCCGGCGACTAGTCCCGGAAACATTGCCGCCACTACTGGCGACGCCTGGTAGGTTATCGCATGATGGCTCTGGAACCCAGGCGGCTTGTGCAGACTCATCTCGCGCAATCTGACAGGTGGGCCGCCGCTCGTGATGGTTGTTGTCGTTACAAGTGGCGGCCTATCCAAGAGTTGGACATCAGGGTGCCGTGGATATTGATTGGAGTAAACGTTTCCATCCATAATATTGTTCAATGGTCTTACCATTTGGTGGTGAGTCAAAGGAGATTGTGATTGCTGTTGTTGCTGTTGATTTTGTTGTTGGTGGTGTTGCTGCTGTCCCGCTTGTTGATTTGGCAGAGAATGCTGTTGCTGCTCTTGTTTCAACATTTGCGATGACTCGTGTTGCTGATGATGATGGTGCTGTTGCCGATCGCCGGACTGACTCGACTTCATTTGCTCGTTTTGGCCGCCATAGTGTCTAATATTATCGCTTTGTTCAGTGATTCCAGAATCAGGAGCCAAATTGGCAGTAGATTCAATCTGACCGATCGGACTGTTTGTGCTACTTGAACCCGGCCTCAATGGTTGCTGTGATTGCTGTTGTTGCTGCTCGAATTCACTTTGTCCTTGGAGAAGGGAGCTAATTTGGTTTAATGTCAAGGAGTTGAGAGCATTCTGTAGGTTCTGTCGCTGTACACTATCCAACTGACTCGACGACATTTGAGGTATAGATTGAGGTGGAGCAACTGGTGCTTGATGCATTGATTGCTCAACAAAGGGAGCTCTTGCTGTTGGTCCGTGCGGAAAGAGTACCTGAGATTGTTGGTGTTGTTGTGGGTGGTGTTGTCTTTGCTCCAAATGTTGATGCTGTTGTTGATTTGTTTGCGGTCCATCATTGTTAAATCTATTCTGATTGGCTGCATTATATATCAAGTGGCGCTTTTGGCCCGTGCTGAGCTGATCGACACCTGCAGCTGCCGCTGCCTCAAGTTGTGCTCTCGATAGTTCAATCTCATCCTCCTTCAATATTGCTATTGGAACGCCGATTATCCTCTGGTTCGGTCTCAGCTCACCTGTTAGCTCGGCGGACGCTGGATCGCCTTCCTGGTTAGCTTGTGAGCTTGCAAACATCATGGCCAAATCGTTCATTTGTAACTCGTCGTTTGGAGTTGGATCCTGATACAACCCATTAAGTTCATCTAGAGTTAATCGATTTTGATTTGGTCCGAGCAGTTGGTGTGGTGGCGGTGTTTTCATTACGGGAAATTGATGCTTCATTTGCACTCGATTCTTGATTAGATTTGCTGGCGAAACTGGAGCCTGTTGTTGTATGGATTGTAATCCAGTTGGCAGTTTTGCCACAGGAGTCCAACCTAAATTAGACACCTGTTGTTCTTGATGCTGCTGCTGCTTCAGGTCGTCAGGTACGTGCTGAGGTCCCTGATTGTTAAGTAAGCTAGCCATTGTGTTTGATTTTCCATTCTCACCCGTCGACTTCTGATCGCTTCCGCTACCACCTGTTTGCTGCATGAGCTGTTTCATCAACTGAGCCATTGACTCCTGCGAGCTCTTTAGCTCGTTCTTGGTTTGCTCATGCTTATTTAGTAACTCCCTAATTTTGTCCAAATTGTTGGCCAGATGAGAGGTATGAACATTCAAGTTGACCTGTTGCTGCTGCGAGCTTCTGTTTTGGTTACTCAAGTCAATGATGGAATTTGCTACATTTTGGGCTCGCAACCAGCTTGGCTGGCTGCTGTCGGTATTGTTGTCGCTTCCAATCAGCTTTTGTTGCTGAGCCAACTGACGCAACTTATCGGCCAACAGATCGAAGTTTTTGTCGATGTTCTCAAGAGTTAATCCATTTGTCGACTTGAAATCGTTCAAAGATAAAGACCCAGAACCACCTGCGGCCTTGAGCAACTCACTGATATTCCTATTGCCCTGTTGACTTAAATTCGATGACTCCTGAGTGGTCAACCTGTTCTCCTGTCTCTTCTCATTCTTGGTATTATTATTAATCTCGCCATTTGAATCGGTGGTCAACTCATTAACACTCGTTCCAACCTTTAACAACTTATTAGAGTTGTCACGTTCTAATTGCTCATTTCCAGTTGGCTTATTTTCCAGATACTGCTGTTTCATTTCGTCCATCTTTTTCTGGGTTAGCTGTTGCTCAAAGTTGATGGCACTCGTAACTTGACGCAGGATTTCGTCTTGCGATTGGTAGGCGGTTTGCTCCAAGTTGCCACTCTCATTTCCGGATGTCACTTGTGATTGTTCCAAGGATGGATTCGTGGAATTCAACGACATTTGACCCATCTCATTGGTCAGCGAGCTCATTGAGGCAAATGAGAGCGAAGTATTACTGGCGCCATCTTGGGCAACAACATTTATGGTACTCGCCTGGCCAACTGGATACTTGATCCCGTGAATTAATTGATTCTGCTGCTGGCGAATGAGTTTCTGTTGATAGGGATTCTGTTGTTGTTGTTGATGTTGTTGTTGATGGTGTCTATTGATATCGTTATTTTGTCTAAAAGCTTCCCTAATGGACATCTGGTTTCGCCTGGATGGAACTTGAGGTGTTTGTTGTTGCATTGGTTGGTAACCCTTAACTGCAGGACTAGTTGTGGATTGTGCCTGTCTAATCTGCTGTTGCTTATCTTGCTGAGCCCACATGCCCGGCTGATTGATGGTGTTGGATGTGGTTGTTGCATTTTGACCCTGTGGTTTTATTAGCTGCAACCATTTTGCAGGTAAACTCGATTGATTGCCAAAGGAGGTCGAGTTTTGGCCAAAACTTGGATGCTGCGAAACGGTAGCCGAGTTTTGGGCTGATGTTTTTCTCAATTTCCTGGCAGCAATAGGATCCTGAAATTGAATCCTACTCAGCCATCGCTCAAAGTTCACGTTGTCAAGTGAACCGGAAGTTGAGGTAGTTGCATTATTACCTTCCGATGCCACATCAACCGCTTGATCCTCCTCCTCGCGCTCCAACTCGAGGGGACTCTTTGTTGTTGAAGTGTTGGAGCTCTCATTAGAGTTTGAGTTTGACACGTTCATAGATCCTATCAGATTGGAAACTATGTCGTTCATATTGGCATCTATCGGGTGTTTCGTGAGCGCGCCAGACATCAACCTGTTGTTTGATGATTGCTTGTTACTATTTGAATTCATTGTTGAATTTCCGTCCACATAATGGATATTTTGCGGGCTACTTGAACTTGAGTGAAGACGATCGCCACTTCCGTTATCTCTATCGATTGAACCTGATGGTCTCAAATACTTGGCCACCAGTTGCTCGTTGTGTTGGTCCATATTCATAGAAACCGGTGCAACTGTGGTCGATGGCCTAATCGTCGAGGGGCTTGCTGTCGTGGTCGTCGCCGAAGGTATTGGCTCGCCACCTGCTGTCTCTCCTTCGTCAACACTATCCTCATAGTCGGACTCGCCACCCGAACTACCTGGTAGGAGCATAGACCAGATATTACTCAACCTCCGACTCGACTTGTTGCTTCTCAAACGATTAGCTCTCTTCTTTTCTTCAGTTGAATTGGAGTTTTGTTGTTCATTGCTAATCAATTCATTCATTAAACTATCCTCATTGTTATTTATAGCTTCGGCTAAATCTAAATTCTTACTCTCCAGTGAGATTCGAGCTTGTAGTTTGGTTGAGTTTTGGCTTGTTGTTTCGGTGGCATGAGTAGTGATAGTTGTTATGGTAATTACGAGGCACAAAATTAGCAACGTAGACGAGACTGCGGATCTCGACGCCAATCGGCGATTTAGCATCTTGAGAATAGTAACTCGATCGTCTTGGAGCCTTTTCCCTTCCATCATGTGCCGATAAATCTATCAAATCATACACTGGACACGGATATGTTCATTATAATCTAATACGTGAACTAAATCTCATCTCAATCTTTACATTACAATCAACGTTTCACTCTCATTCGTCCAACCGAATGACGCAAGAGTTCAGCCATGTAGCTGACTCTCTGCCCCGAGTCACCAGTCTTCGTCTTGCAAACGGTGGACTTCGAAAAGTAACATTCTTCGGGGGTGATGTAGCATTATGGAAGTCGAGGTTTTAGGTGAGAACATGTATTATATTGGCGTGATAGTGGCGAGAGTAATCGTGCCGAGAAAATACAACATTTGAAGCATCAAATAGTGAGGAGACTGGATTGATTCGTTTGCTGGGCGTCGACCCACAGGTGGTGACCTGTGCGATTCTAAGCTACCTGTCTAGGGTGACACAATGCACTGGATCACTCTAATGTTCGAATTGATACTTTTGAATGATACTTTTCGCCCACTTGCCCTCTCGCTCGCTTTAGAGAAGACTCATAATACTAACTGTTACATAATATCACGCCCAGCATCACCGCTAACCAACCAACAAGGAAGACACAAAGGATATCATAGGATATTCTCGCTCACTGGCGCTTGCGAGAGTTCAAACAGGTGGTCGCAGGTATCGCACTCATCCACAACAAGTCAAGCCATTCAATTGTCCAGCGAGAGATTCAGAGAGTGGACATTGGCCAGCCGTGTGTCATCTACCTGTCGACATCGTAACGGGTAGGTTACTGTTGTAGATGATGTTGATGTTGTGCTGTCAGCGAGACAGGTTCTAGAGTTTCCAGTGCGATGACATGATTCAAGAAAGAAAACTTTCACCTCAGATTATTCCGATAAAAGACCACACGAGGAGAAGTGGTAGTGGTAGAAGGAGGATAGTGTAAAATATGAGGCAATTCACCTAACTTAGTCACAGTAGTTCTCGTGCATTGTGTTTTTGGATTGCGAAACTTTTATTCAATTCCAATTCAACAGTTTGGCTGACGATTCGTCAGGTGCAATCTCTCTTGCTGTTGCACGAAACTACTTCTTCTACTTCTACAAACACAACAACAATAACAATGGCCACCAACATCTCGGTAGTTTTTGCTCTAGTCTAATCCTCCCCTCGGATGGATATGGAATCTTCATCTCATCTAGTTGGCGTCCGCGAAAACTCGTTGGAGATGGATGCTGGGCAAGTTTGTTGGCTGACGAAGATGATAACTTTTGAACTATGGCTACTGCTTCTAGTTCTGATCTGACCATCTTTCAGATCATCTAATTTGCTGGCCACCGTATTGTATATTGTTCTCGTTCGTGCTGTTGCTAGTATTAATAATCAGGTGTCGACCGAGTGAAAGTGGGGTTTAAGAATGTTGTTTGCTTGAAAACATTTGTGAGTAGTATAATTGGGAATATGTATCTGTGATAACACTTTCATAATGATAATAATGATGATATTATTAATATAATGTGAAGATTCATTCAGATAATAATGATGATATTTCTATATGTGTAACAAACAAAGTGTCAACCCAGCAAGACGAAGCCATCGTGCTGTTGATCTTCTTCCTCCAAATCTATTAGTGAATGAGATTCATCATTTGAACTACTTGTTGTATCATCTGACCTCTCGGTTTGCACCGGCTCGTTGAATAGAGTTGATGTTGGTCTTGGATACAAATTGATTGGATTGGAGCGTTCCTTAGGTAACGATAACAATGGCTCCGAATCTCCATCTTGCTCCTCGTTCGCCTCCTTATTAGTATCGGCAACGGCTGAGCTAGTTTTCTCACTGGATTCTGTTGATGATGATCTTCGATATAAACTCATGCTTCTCTCTTTGAGCAAATCGAATAGAGATTTTGTTGTTGGTGTTGTGGTCGACGAGGTCAATAACGATAATGTTGAGTCGGGAGTTGGGAAGCTCGAGCTGGGTTGTCTTTTATGTTGTTCATCTTCTTCTACTGTTTTTGATTCCAAGGCTTCAATTGCAACCTCAATAGGCGTCTCGCCTTGTTCCAATCGTGACTCGTTAAGGTCGTTGATTATTTTGAGACCAATTGTTTTCCAGAGATACTTCTTAACCTCATTTGGTAGAAGGTGCATGTAGATTCCAGGCGCTAGGACTAGTAGGATCATGGATGAGAACACTAGCGTTAGCCCATCGACCCTATGGCCAAGGTAGGCGGTGCAGGATAATGTTGAACAAATTATTGAACAGAAAGCTACCGGTCGCTTGTGGCGTAATATTATCATTTTCTTGAGATAAAACTCTAATAACAATCTGAGATTTCTAGTAACTTGGCCAAATTCTTTCAGAGTCATAACATCTGGATGCAAATAAGTCCATCTATTAACATCAGCCCGTTGAACATCCTCGTCTTCAGGTGGAACTCTAATCTCTGGCCACACGTGTTTAAACCAAACTTTTGTTAGGTTGTATGTGAACAATGCAATCATTAGGGTGGCATAAAACCTTGGCGCTAAATAGGTGAGCAACAATAACGACGATATGAGACCAGTTAATGTGCACAATGATAGGAAGGGGTCGTGCCAGAGTATCACAACTTGGAACCAGGCAAAGGTGGACTCAAGCCAATTCAAAACTAAATACTCGGTGCTTGAGGCATTACCTGGTGGCCTTTGATTGGCTCCAGCGCTACTCTCTACGGCTGCTTCGTTTGCTTCTGCATTTTGTTGGTTGCGATTCTGGTGTTGCTGTTGTAGGGTCTGTAGGGAAGCTTGGACTACTTGACGGCCGGCGCTAACAATACTCTGGCCCAGTCTCTGACCAGATAGGAATTCGTACATGTCTCCAACTACTAGTAGAACAAAGACTCCGATTGACATGGAATCTTGTGTTAGCTTTTGGTTCTTGCTCTCTTCTTGTTTTCGAGTCAGGATTTAGACTAGCTAGTCTGCAATGCAACTCAATCTTTTCTCGTTATTAAGTCAACTTGTGATATTCAATTCAATTAGATCTGGAGCGAGTAATCAGAAAGTGATGATTATAGTGATTGTAATTATAAATCGACAATCTTAGCTTCTCAATCTTGTCCACGTTATTCTTGTATCACCTCCTTGTTCCTCGGCTCAGTGAGATTCCCGACAAATAGATAGCAAAGAAAGAGATTCAAGAGATATAATCTAACTAAGTGGGTGCTTCAATTGTTTGCTCAGTATTTGTCTGTTGTTAGTTTGTTTGTTTGTTTGCATTCATCCAAGTGGGTGTTAGAATCTTACCTTCTTTGTTGTTAAGATAAATCGCATGTAATACAGCAAGAGAAAATCAGTTGGTTTGATCTAGTTGGTGATTTTCTTGATGAATTAAAATATGAGATATTGATATTGATGGTGATACTAGCAATTGTTTGCACTATGGAAGTAATGCTCTTGGTTCTGGTGTTTGGTGTTGATGTTGCTGCTTCTGTTGTTGTTGCTTTAGTTGCTAATCGAGTTTAGGTCTAGAAAATAAAACTGCAACAACATTCTTCTTCTCCGTTAAAGTTGGTGTTAACCACAAGTTAGTTAGTCGTTTCCCTTTGCCTCTAGCAGCAAACAACAATTTGGCGCCCTAAAACGAATCTAAAATCTCGCAAGTCTTACCAACAAACAGTAGGTTGTGATATACTATTAGTGTGAGAAGCATTGCCTTGTGTACAACAACTTTCCCTAGCTCCCAGTGTCTCGCTGCGCCGTTTGTTTTTTTGCAAGCCTCGAGGACGACGATAACGATGACGACGATGACGATAACGACGACGACTACAGTCGGTGAATTTTATTTTGCCAATCTTCGCGCAGGTCCGTCGCAAAACTTGATTTGGATTTTTTACGCGTGTTTCGTGGGGGAAAATTGTCGCAATTTTTGCGACTTTCTCTTCTGAGTTAATATTCTTTCATACAATCCGTATAGACTTCTGTACTAGTTCAAAATTAGCGCCTGGATGCTCATTCGATCGATTCGCAAGTTAAAATTCATCGACTGCAGTCTGCAGCAAGACCAAAGAGAGTGGATAAAAGAATATTGTTTGTTGTTGTTGGTGGTGCCGTTGCTGCTGCCTTCGTCAGCAATGGTGCGCATTTTACGTGGTGCGCTGCGTTGTTGTTGTTGTTGTCGTTGTTAATGCAAGCCTACGGGGGGGGGGAGCCATGAATTTTGGGGGAAAATGAAAACTCCCATTAGTTGCTGCACTAAATTTGTTAGCTCTCGAGACGTTGTGCAAGACGAATGATGCTGTTTATTTCTCGCGCTCTGTGCGCCCATTCTGTGCAACCATTTCGAAGACAACCCTCACTTGCGTTTCTTTAATCCATGAGTTAACATCAATTGTGAATCTACTTTACTATTCTAAATCCCACCAACTATAATATAGTAACGAGCCAACTGGCCCATCGTTACAACGGTACAACAATTAGTGTAACAATGTGGTTCAACTTTAAAATCCTAGTCCCAGCGCCGGCGGCTGGCCGCATTATTGGCAAGGGAGGCACCACGATAGCCCAACTCCAAAAGGACGCTGGCGCTCGGGTTAAAATGTCAAAGGCCTCGGAGTTTTATCCCGGAACCACCGAGCGAGTTTGTTTAATCTCAGGTCCCATTGAAGGAATACTAAAGATCAACGACTTCTTTATGGAAAACTTTTTCTCAACTTCAATCAAAATTTTGGTGCCAAATAGTACCGCAGGCATGATCATTGGAAAGGGCGGTAGTTATATTAAGCAAATCAAGGAGGAATCTGGAGCTTATGTTCAGATATCACAAAAGTGCACGGACTTGTCGTTACCTGAACGATGCGTTACCATTATTGGCGAGCTTGAGAACATTAGAAAAGCCTGTGCAATGATATTGAGTAAGATAGTTGAGGATGTCGGCAGCGCCTACCGCGATCCCCTAGGTACCTCGAGTTGTGGCTCAAGTCCCATTCCGCCATCTTTGTCTTCTTTCACAAACACCACCGATAGTTTAGTATCATCTATATCAGCGGCAGCAGTTGCGGCGGCGGCGGCAACAGCAACCACAACAGCATTAACACCATGGACACCAACCACCACCACAACCATCAATAACAATCACAACTCAATCATTAGCTCAACCAATACACATAATAACCACAACACCAATAGCAACAACAATGGTAACTCCATCACCTCGGATTTAAACTCAGCTCAAATCATTGAAAGTATCAAGATGGTTATGAGGGTCAGTGGATACGGCGAGGATGTTGTCTCTGAGATAACCTCGGCCATGTCCACGTTGGCCAGCTACGGTGTTCTGGGCGTTGGACTTGGTCTTTTTTGATCTCACACTTGTTCATGTATCATCAATCACAAATCATACCATAACAACCATCTAACTGCATATTATCGCCCCATTAATTTACACACTTACATTTGTTTACATGTTCTCTCTCATAAAATCAATCCTCAATCACCACTAAAAGAACAACATCATAATCACATCTAAATAAAGTTAATCGTTATCATTACCATTTATGGTTTAATTATTATTAGTGTGCGGGAGATGAGTTTAATTTGTCAATGGCAGTTATAGTTGATCTATATGTACATGAGATTCTCTTGAATTTACAATCTGATAATTTCTTGTCGTCTGTCAATCTTATTTACAATAATCAGTCAAGCATGTCAATGGATTTGCGATCAATATTATTAGTCAACATTCATCTTCTGAACTTTGTCAGTCGGCTCAACGATTCCTAAAACTTCAATGTCGTCATCACTAGCGTCAGCGTTTCCCTTTGAAGTATTGGCATCATTATCCTGAATACCGGAAGCCTCCACGAGGGGCTTCTTCTCATCCTTCATCTGAACTTTGATCTCACTTTTGAATGCCGTGCTCTCCACTTGCGCATTTGTGTAGATCTTGTTGTACTTTGGATGCAATCTTGGCACAAACTTTTTCACTTCTTTCTTGCTGTCTAGCTGCTCAATCTTTGCTTTTTGCTGAGCCTCGTCGGTCTCGTCGCCACCCTCTGGCGTGTCATACTGCTCCTCGTCGGCCACTTGTTGCTCGTCAGACCTCTCCTCACTATATTCTCCCTGCTCGTCGTACTCCTCCTCCTCCTCCTCCTCGTCCTCGTCGTCTTCACAATCTGGAATCTCCTCCTCCTCCTCGCTACTGCACTCCTCGCGACGGAATTGAGCCGTCCTTGCCTTCTTTCTCGGCTGAATAATCTGAATGTCCTCGTCTACAATCTGGATCAAATCCTCGCCCTGCAACCACTCGCTTGCATCAGCGCGGAGTACCATTTCGTCGTCGCTAGGTGTTCCGGCGACGTAGTCGTCCCTAGGCTCCTCTTTGGTTCTAGCAAAAATAGTCTCGGTATTGTCCAGATCTTTGAACTTCCTAGCGTCCAATTTTGCTCTCACACTTGGAACAGCCATGCCACCTTCGTCGTCCTCGTCCTCAACTGACTCCTCTGGTGCATCACTCTCCTTTCGCTGAGCCCACTTTTCGAGTTCCACCTGAAGATTCACCCGAAAGTCGCAATCGAAATCATCCAACTTCCTCTTCACATCATCAGGTACATCATCAGGACCAGAGAGAATTCTACCTTCTTTAGGCAGTAACGACTTGCTAGCCACTAAACTGGCGTGCCAATTTTCCCTCTCCTCACGATCTTTTTCGCGAAAATGAGATCTGTATGAGTCTAATACTTCCTTGGAGAGTTGATTCAATTGAACAGGTTGGAAACGTTCAGATAACTTGAGTCTATCTAGCATGCCATCAATGATCGTCTTCTCGACATAGAGTGCAGTCTTCTTATTTTGATTTTCCTTCAAGAATTCAGTGATGTGATCCTCGAGCTTTGCAATTTCCTCCTTCGACAACTGGGACAAAATTCCTCGTTCAGGAATCTTCAACTTAACCTTCTCAACTTCCTCCTCAACTCGATGGCCTTCCATGGTGGCAATCACATGTGAGACTCTTGTCAGCTCAGACTTAAGGTGATCGAGTTGCTCGAAAACCTTTGCATAATCGTTCTCATTCTCGTTATCTCCCACTTCATCAGTGTCCAGCTCGAAGGCCTCAAGTTTCTCGATTTGGGTTCTGAGTTCAATTTGTTGCTTCAATAATCTGTCGCGTTCTTGGCATCGCTCGCGTTCCTTTTGGAAATTCAGTTCGCCTTGAGGCTGAGACTTGGCCAACTCATCCAAAACAATGAGGAAACTTGCGTGGATACGATTGAATGCCATTTGGCCATTATAGTTCCTGTTATCGGTCATCAATAACTCGTTGGCAGCTTGATTAACTAGTGTGGCCAGTTTCTCCTCGTAAAACTTGGGCGCCTTCTTTCTCAGGCGAATTATCTTGGATTCACAGGCATCACTCAATCGTCTTTGCTCCACGAAGGCGCCTTGGAAATTCTTGTTATAACTATACAAATATCGCCTAGTTGCCTCCTCTATGGAACTCGGCAACTCCTTCGGGGTTCTCGAAGGTCCAGCCATTGGATGATGAAACGTTTCGCTCCTCTTCGCCTGAATCTTCTGGTGCTCTCCTTCTATTAGAGTGTAAATGAGTAACTAGTTGTTTGAGCTATAAGTTTAGGCTCGCTAAACTGTATTTGTTTGGATACATTTGGACTTGCAATTGAATGGAAAGCTCATAGATCCTGGTAAATCCATGTGAAGCAGCTCGTGTAATAATGTGATTTTTGCAATCTTGTAAACTGTTTGTAAAATTTCGGTTAATGATAATCTGATCTAACAATGAGATAAAATGTTATTGTCGTCCAGTGGCGAGAATTAAACGCGAAACAGAATGCAACCAATGGAAGGTAAAACGCCAAAAGGCAACAACACGCTCTTTATTTCATGAGCAACAATGTTTGTTGCCGCTTGCTGCATTGCCAGCAATGCAAGTAGAATCTTTATAAACACGAGCTAAAACAACAACGACATGCGAGTGGGAGTTTGCGCGCCGATGGGCGCGCAAACCCCATTGGCGGCGACGCCGTCGCCGTCGCCGCTTAGCTTGGAATCGCAATGTAAACTTTAGCCGCCGGCGAAGCAGCAGGTTGCTGTGCAGAACGCGCAATTAGGGACAGTGGTTTGGTCTGGTCGGCGGCCGCGATTTTTCCCCCAACTTGGCCGAGATATTGAGCCGCAGGTTATCCATTGGCGCTGCATCCCTATCGTCCCAGCGAAGCGTTGAGAATCGCTTCGACTCACCGGCGAGATGTAACTTTGGTTGATGTAACTAGCTCGCTGGCTAGCTAGCGATTAACTTGCATGACTAGCTCTTCCAAGTAGGAAAACTCTTTCCACCTCTTTACTCCCACAGTTGAAAATTTTTATCCCCAAATTGATGAGAGAAATCTTGTATATTCTCAATCAAAACATTCAATATTTAATAATTATCATTATCATTTTAAATCCTCATTATTATTATTATCATAAGAGATACCCCAAGTTTTTCAATTGTATACCTTAGACATGAGTGGTCCGTCCACCACCATTGCGGCAGCCGCAGTTATAGACTATATTCGTGACGACAAAACCGACGAGAAACTCAAGGATCTATTCGACTTTTACGATGCCGATGGAAATGGAATGATCCAGCGCCAGGAGCTAATTGATGTGTTGGCGCTATGTGCCCATGACATTGGTTTAGAGGTTGACGCTTATCTAGAGCAAATTGCCGACACCGTCTTCTCGAACGCCAATGTTGACCAAGCGTCCGGTGGAATAACGTTTGATGGACTCAAGGAGGTTCTAAAGCATAGGCCAAATTTGATTAATGAACTCTCGCTGGCCAAGAGTAAGCATAATAGTGGCAGCAGCAGCAGCAGCAGCAGCAACAACAACAACAACCTCACTGGTCAACCTGGCGAAACCTGTCGAGGTATCGCCAATTACTTTGCCGACAGGTGGGAATCGATGGCCACTCGTTTGGGCAAGCGAATACCGATTTGCAACAAGTTGCGCTGGGAGTATATTAGCAACAATTGGGTGAGGTTCAACTTTTTCGTTGCGATCGTTATAATAACAACTGGGTTATCAATTGGGCGAGTGGTATCTTATTGGGACTATTGTGGTTTCACAATTATGGCACGAGTTTCTGGTCAGTGTTTAAACTTTTTATGCTCAATCATAGTGCTATTAGTTTGCCGTCGGACGATTAGCATCCTTAGGTCTCATGGATATGGGAGATATTTGCCACTCGACGATCATGTTTATTTTCACAAATTGATTGGAATGATGATGGTCTTCCATTCGATACTCCACACTCTTGGTCACTTGATCAACTTCTTTATCGAGAGTCAAAAAGAAGGCGCTAAGTACACCTATGGCGAGTATCTATTCAGCACCTCCATTGGAATTGGTTGGATTGGCGGATGTGCTTGTCTAACCGGATGGTTTTTGCTGCTAATTGTCATCGTTATGTCCGTAGCCCAACCGTTCTCCAGGAGTTTGGGAAAATTTGAGCTCTTCTATTACTCACACTTGCTATACATTCCCTTCTGGATTCTCCTATTCATTCACGCACCTCGCTTTTGGGAATGGTTCGTGGGTCCCTTTGCCATTTTTATGTTTGAAACTCTCTTTAGATTTAAAAATTTACTAATGAGCCTGAGAACTGATGGCCAAACGACCATTATAAAGGCAGTCCCATTACCGTCGAATGTTTTGCATTTGGTCATTAAGCGACCAGCAAACTTTGAGTACAATCCGGGCGATTGGATCTACGTGTTGATCCCTCAGATTGCCAAGTACGAGTGGCATCCCTTCACCATAAGTAGTGCACCCGAACAGGAAGGTGTGATCTGGTTGCACATTCGTGCAGTTGGCGAGTGGACACGAAGTTTGCGATCATTCTTCCAGGATATGGAGCATCGAAATCATCTCAGCCGCTTCATTAAGTCGGGCCAGTTTTCGGTTAGCATGGATCAACTGGTGTCATCGAGCACCGATCTGAGTATGTCAGATTCAACCCAAGTCTTGGGTCCGATTGGAAGGATGAAGGAAAAGATGAACCAACTAAAGGGAAGCAACGGACTAGAGCCAATACCTGAAAACAACTCAGTGGAACTGATGGAAACTAAGGCAAACTCAAGTGTCGAGTCAACGTCGCCAAATGTGAGCACCACCAGTCAACGGATCGCTAGAGAGGTTCCAAATATCAAGATATTCATTGACGGTCCTTATGGTTCACCGTCGAGTCAAATCTTTAGCGCTGAGCATGCAGTTTTGATAGCCACAGGTATTGGAGTGACGCCATTTGCGAGTATTCTACAATCAATCGTCCACCATTATGAGAAACGACGGCAAAAGTGTCCCACTTGCGCGACTGAGTTCATAGACCCTCGACCTCCGTTTGTTTGCAAACTTCGCAAGGTGGACTTTGTTTGGATTAATCGGGACCAGAAATCTTTCGAGTGGTTTATCAAGCTCCTCGCCGAGCTAGAGCTAACCCAATCGCACCTGCCGCCAAGCGAGAGATTTCTCGACATTCACATCCATCTCACCGCAATGGAACCGGCCAAGACTCAATCGATTGGTCTCCAGCTAGCCTTGTATTTGGTCCACGAGAGAAACAAAAAGGATCTGGTGACTGGACTGCGGACTAGAACCAAAGCAGGCAGACCAAACTGGGAAGACTTTTTCCAAGATATTCAAGATCAAAAGCGGGGTAAGGTCTCTGTATTCTTCTGCGGCAGGCCGCAGTTGGGCCGTCTTCTCCATCGTCAATGTGATAAATTTGGCTTCAAATTTAGAAAGGAAATCTTCTAGTTCCTAGGTCTTGGTTAATGGAGTTATAGGGGAACACAACTAGCAAAAGAACCAAGTCACCAATCTAATGTTGTTTTGATGTTTCGTGTATTAGTATTATTATTATTCATATACTCTCTACTTAATCATCAGCATTATCTACTGCGATATATAATATCAATATTCGAAACATTTCACGTGATAAATCAACTTGTAACATGTAATGATTGTTTTTAGAATTAATTTTAACCTCTTTCATTTCCATAATCATTATAACCACGAATTGCACCCCTTCGGCAAATTCGCATCGCTTCTTAAGCTCATCATTCTAAGATAATGAGCTAATATTTAATAGTGGTGATTATATTGGGTTGCTCCTAGTGTCTGTGTAATAATAGTAGTGGTGATTGACTATTTAAATTTGAAAAATTGTACACTCATGCTCTATCCTTTGGTTCAGGAATCTCACCAGGTTTATACATCTTCTTCTTCCATAACTCCACATATTCTTGTTTCATTGCCTCTCGCTTGGCGAAATAGTAGGGGTATTGAGCCTTCTCAAGCTGGTGATACCAGTCCATCACATAATCGGGTGATTCCAAGTTCCTTTGGTAGGCAATACCCTCCTTGGAGAAAGGCAAAATTGGTTGACCGCGAGCATGGTAAGGATGCATGTTTTCCTCGTGCTCTTTCAGTGTCTTTTCATATAACGCCTTGCCCAATCTAATGTCCTTGATGTTCTTGTTCATATCAAATTTTGCCCTCAATTGAAGCCTCTTGAATCTAGCCTCAAACCAATCGTCCTCCCACCAGTCGATGTCGCGGCACATTGCCTTGTAGAGGCCCGTGACTTTCCTTGTATGAGAGACGAGCTCTCGTTTCAAATAGTCGGCTACAAATTTGGGCATCTTTTAATGAACGTATCAAATCTCTCTCACTTTCTATGAGGTAATATTAAGAAGTATATGGTTGATACATGAATTGGTTGAATATAAATCAAAACAAAGCTGTTTCCGATGGTTTGTTTTCATTTTTCGCATAAAATTCTCAAGCCAACCTCGCGTGTGCGAGTGCGTTCATCTACCAGTGAAGGTCGGAGGCATAGGGACTAGTGTTGCATGTGGTGCAAGTTGCCATCGCATTAGCGTCAGGATTGGTCAGCGTCCATTACTTTCTCTATCCATTCATGTGACCTAAGGAAGCACTTGAAAAGTGTCTTGGTAACTTACTAGTTGGACCTAGTATTTGCCAAAAACTTAACATCGATAAATCCCTTTCAATTTACAGTCGGTGAGTTTTGTTTTGCAAATCTTCGCGCAGGTCCGTCGCAAAACTTGATCTAGCTTTTCTACGAAAATTGTATCTGTTTTCGCGACTTTTTCGCCTGTGTTAATATTTTTCAGATCATCACCTTCAGACCTCTGAACTAATTCAAGATTAGCTCCTGGATGCTCATTCGATAGATTCGCAAATTAAAATTCATCGACTGTATGGAAATTATCAGACCTTACCTGTAGTTGGAACTGTAGTAGTCGGCCACTGCTCATGAAATGGAGTTTGTAACGCTGAGCGCAGGTGGCGCTACAAGCGGACACCTCGGGCCTTCTGCGCATCTCGAGTGGAGTGGCGCGCGCCGATTGCGAGGATCGAGTTTCTTTTGAGTAGGTGGTCAAAACTCGTGCTCTTGCTCACCTCGTCTGCTGGCTCAAAGCAAATTGCGACTTTGGTCAGTGAACACCACCAACGACACCAACCAACAATGGCAGCCAATCCATCAATTTATTTGCTCGCGTTAGTCGCTCTGCTCCAATGCCAAATTTCAAGCTCTAGTCCATCGCCAATAAGCGGCGGGTTGATTCAACAGCAAGTCCTCTCATCGTCTTACCTCCAATCAGCAAGTCATCAGCAGTTACAGAACCAGCAGCAATCGCAACCGCAATTGTCATTCGTTTCCATTGCCTCAGCAAACTTTGAGCCGGCCAACTACAAGAGCGTCTATGAGGCCATACGCGCACATCCAGAATTGCGAGAGGTAAGTCAATTAGATAGTTTCTCTTTTTGAAGGTTTGCATGAGAGTTTGTTCTAGTCTTTATTTGTAAATAGAAGAGAGCAGTGTACAATTGGAAGCGAAACTATCGCTTTCCGGTTATAAATATCTATATACATATATGTGTGTTTGTGTTTTTTTTTCGATCCCACTCTAGTGATAAGAATAACTGGCCACCGCCGCACTGTAGTTGCTCGGTATAAAAGTCGGCCAATCAGTTTGATTTCCGTGTGGTCGGCTTCTTTGTTGTTTCTCTCTCTCTCTCTTTCTCTCTCTGCACTCTAATCTCTACTCTTCTGTGTTTGGGTATAATATAATTCTTCTTAATGGCAACTAACACAATGCAAACAAGCGACAACTTGAAATTGACCGTTCGGATTACATCGGCGAGTCAATATTTGCACTTTCTCTTTTTTGGTCTCATCGCTTTTATTGGTCTTCATTGAAAGAATTTTTTATTTTCACATTTAGCTTGCAGCAAAAAGCAAGAATACCTGACTCTTCCCTCTGTTCTTCCGCTGGATAGTCTCAACTTCCCTCTTGACAACTGTCAAACGGAAGTCGAAGCGACAAGTGCACAAGCGGAAGTGACAACTCGACTTTTCTTGCGAGAGGGAAAAATTACGCGCGCGCGTGCGACGTCATTTGCGTCGCCGAGTGAGAGCGACAAGCGGAAGAACTCATAGTCATTTTTGTGGTCGGTGGCAACTGGCAAAAACTCATCATGTCTTATTACTCACAAACACACATAAGATAACGTTATGTAATTTGGTCGTGTGTCCGTCAAATCAGTCGCTGTCGCTCTCTTCCGAATCTCGCGTCAACTGACAGCCTGGAGCTTGAAGCGGCAGCTGAGGCTGCGGCTGCCAGAGAAAAGTACGACGAGAGGTACAAAGTTAAAGTGAAGTGAGCATCAAGAGCAACTGCGGCCAAAAGAGCCACTAACTCCTACCGCTTTTTGAAACGTCAATTGCGCATCCAACTCTCCACTAGTCAATAACTCCACTGACTAACCGCCCGACCAACCGACCGCCCGTAAGACCAACAGACTTGCGCCACCCACACGAAAACTGTCATGTTGAGTTAATGGTAGTTATGGTTTTCCTTTGCGGCTTTCCGAAGCCCCGAAACTCGAGCCCTCCACTCGATCTCTCGCTCTAGTCATCGTCTTGTTTTACTCAGCTCCTAGGGCGACGCATTTAGATTGAGATTGACTCTAATCTCTCGAGTCTTTACTCTTGAAGCTGGAGGAGACAGAGAGGGATGCTCTCTTGAGAAGTTGGATGCTTGAAACGTGCGCCACTTGAAACATTTAGACGTTTTTGTTGTTGCTGTTGTTGTCGGCCGTTAAAAGTCTTAACATGAGCAGCAGCAGCAGCAGCAACATCATCAAGTTTAACTAACGAGACAACGAACGTTTAACAACTAGCTTGTTGGTCAACACGAGACGAAGGGGAACAAGATCATTCATTTGGCGGCGGCGAGCGACTAAATGAGCATCAGGCTTCTCATTTAGGTGGCCAGCTTCAAGTAGCCTAAGGTGGCTCTTGGTCGCTTTGGAGTTCTCCTTGAAGTTTAGAGTGAGATTAAGTAACCACAAGAGGAAACAGAATCTTGCGAGAACTCGAAAGCGAGGGAGGAGAAGCGCGAACAAGACAACTTTTATGCACTTGAACCCAGTTTATGTTATGTAGCTACACAACTACACAACCACCTAACGCTAACACTAAAACTAACACCGACGTCGAGCTATCTGGCCAAAAATCGATGATTGACGATCGCAAGGATTTTCGGCCAACCAACGAACTGAGCCAAAAAGACTCTCGACTTCTAGAAGCTCGCCTGCATTCATGAGCTGCTATCAACGCGCCAGTGATCATCATTTTTATTTACTGGGCGCAATCGCCAGACTTCACCTGACTTCTTTCTGGTGGCCAAGACTTCCAGAACTTAAAGTTGCTGCCGGCTTTAAGTTGTTGGAGCTTAGCAATTACATTTTTGCCACCGACGCATGCATACTATCAGCGATCATAGAAGGACACCACAAAAGTCAGCTGGACTCTTTGGTGTCCACTTGACTTATTCCCTCGCACTAGCAACCGCCGTCGCCTAAAAACGAAGCGAGCCAGCCAACAAGTGGTCAGTCGGTCGGCGCGCTCGATTCGGGCACGAATCTTCAGTTGGCCATCCTGTGGACTGAGTCATTCGAAATGACCCATCTCTCTGAATGTAAACTTGAATTTACATGTCCAACTTTTGCCTCTAAAACATGGCGACTGCAATGCAAGTGATGAGTTTAGTTTAACTAATACGCATCCGCCTTTTTGTGGTCGGCTGCTGCCGCCGCCGCCGTTGCTGGCTTCTAAATGATCACATACGTACACGGCTCACTCTTGACACTACACAATTGATGATGTCCACTGAAACTAGAGGCAACAAGTGTATTTGTGTGCCTGTTGTCGGCTCGCCGCCTCCTCACTCAACAAGTTGGCGGCGGAATTATTTCGCACGTTTCCATTTGGTCGGACCCGGAGTTGGCGTTGTGGTTTTGGTCTTGGTGTTGGTTATAAATGTAGATGTAGTGGTTGGTTTTATTGGGGTCGGTGTTGGAGGAAATCAAACTGAATTTTAATTCCAACTGTTCGAATGACCGACCAACAAGTGGGGGCCGCAGCAACCACAACAACCACGGCAACACAAGTGGCTCTGTTTGTTTGCTCGGCCCTTCGACTTGCAAACAACCAAACAGCAAACAGCAAACAGCAAACTGAGTTGTCAAGTAGCTTGGCTTCCACGGGCACCACTTGGTTGCGAGGCAGCAGCAGCCTGTTGATTTGGGGCTGCGGCAAGTGGAGCTGCGATGCGATTGCCGCTCATCACCATAGAAGCCAGCTGCTGCTCATCTTCTTCCTTCGGCCGCAATCAAATCAAACCGAAAACCAAAACCGCGCAAACAAGTGGCCACTTCCTGCGCGCCACTCACTCTAGCGCGCTGTTTAACTTTTAGAGTTAACTCAATGGAAGGCGATGAGTAAATTAGATTTCCGCCTCTAGTTTGGCGGTTGTTATTTGGTGTGCCTCGCGGCTATAGAAATTGCCTCTATCTCGCGCCCAAAGGCAAGTGATAATTTTGCACCAAAAGTGAGCGGCGCTCCTCTCAGCTGCTCACTGCTTTTTGCGCCATCATCGGCGCCCTCAAAATCAAAGTGCTCCTCTCAATCACTCGCCGCCTACTTTACACCTGCTCGCTCCGTGCAGCAGCAGCAGCAGCAGCAGCAGTGGCGGTGGCAAGCGAGACGGGCAGTCGGAAGTGCAACAACAAGTGGCGGCCGCAGGAGCAACGTTTCGCTCGCTGGGCGCCACAAAGACATCCAATTGGCCAGCTGCTGCCGCGCCCGCAACCCAAGCACAAAAGGCCATCCCAATCCCATTCAATTCATTCCATTTCATCTTCGGGTGTCTTGCCCTTGAACGAAGTTGGCGACTCGTCGTCGCCAACCTCATGAGAGTTCAGCGGCAGAAAGTCAGTGGCAAGCTCTGACTTTTAATGGAAATTTTCGCTCATCTTCTGAGAGAGAAGTAAAACGATGGGCTAGAGGCGCGATAGGGAAAAAAAAGTGAGCACACTATCGAATTAGACGAAGGAGCTCGCTGTTAATTTTAATGTTAAATGTTAGTTTTCCTCTCCGGAGTGTCTCCCGTTGCGGTTGCAGTTTTATCCAATAGAATGGCTATTCAAAAAAGTACTCTTGGCCGCTCGCTTTCAACTGGCCATGGTCGTCGTCATTACCAGCAGCATCATGTGGCAGGCCAAAGAAATGATGTCGAAACGCATAGAACTCAACCGTGAGCTTGGCTCGCTTCCTTTTGTGCTCTCATCTCCAGCTTCCACTGTTAACATTGGCCCGCTTGATAGTGTATATAAGTTAGTGAACTGAAACAACCTGTTGCATCAGCGAGCAGGTGAGTGAGTGTGTTGAATTCACGGTCAACTCGAAAATGAGCACGAGTTCTATTCTTTTGAATTGAAACGCAGAGGATTTTTAATCACGAAGCAAACGAGCAAGCGACTCGGTCTTTCGCTGCTCCTCACTCGAGTCAATTAATTGTGTTAATTGAATTGAACTCAATGAGCACTTGACTCTTTCTCGCTCAGCCAACCAACCACTTGTTGAATCTTGCTCAGGTAAACTATGGCCAGCGCATGAATAGTGCCACATGCCATCGCACCGGGCAGTTTAACCGAAGCGCCGACTCTCGGGCGCATCAATCAATGTCTAGAATTTGGAAGCTCCGTTAACTCTTTCATTTGTCTGCCCGTCCATCTATTTTTCAACCTTACCTGGCTGATCGCTAAATTAACTTGCCCACTCGTCTCAACTTGGCGGTTAGCTTTACTTACGACCCTCCGGTCACCTGATTCTAGAACAACGGCAAATAATTAAATTACATTGAAAAACGAGATCACTAAACTCAAAAGTAAATCACACACAACCTAGACTAAAACTAAAATTGACTTGAATTGAAATTTAACTAACCTTCTACCTTCAACGAAACGAAAACTAAAATGAAACCCAAAACAAAAACCAAAAAATCAACTCTGTGCAGTTCGCCCAATTGTGCGAAGCCGATGGAGTCAAGGAAATCGTACGCATGGATAGGACACCGTTAACGGTGTTTGCTCCGGTTGACAAGTCAATGGGCGATTTATTGCACAAGGCAAAGACTCGGCCCTCGATCAATTTGGTGGATGTCGCCAAGCATCACATAGGTAAGTTTCGCTTTGATTCTCTCCTTTCATTTAGTCTTTGCTTTCTTTCCAAGTTAACTCTTTTCTCATCGAGTTGATGGGGTTTATTTAGAGTTGCGGCTGTTCAATTGAATCTACTCACTAGAAGCCAACCTGTGGCTCGTTGGCCGACTGACTGGATGGCTGGCTACCTGGCTACCTGGCTTGCCGGCCAGTCAATCAATCAAGCGTCACATCGTTTTTCTCCCTCGCTCCAACTCCTACTTCTACTTTTACTTTTGCCTCTACTTTTGGCCAGCCTCTAGGCTAGTTTGGATAGTTTGTTTTGCCTGACAGCTTGCTCGCCACCTGACCACCGAACCAAATTTGAGCAACCTGATACCTGTCGCCTCTACTGCTCCAAAACGAACGACAACAACAACAACATCGGCCACAGCAACAGGTGTAGTCTCGGCGACTTTAGCCTAATCTAATTGGGCAAATTTTTCATCTCTTGTCACCTCGACAACGACTCGCATTCATTCACCGGTCAGCTTGTCGCCTTGGTCGTCTGCGTCGTCGACTTCGGTGAGCTTGTCGCCCTCGCAGTGGTAGCGATCGTGGTTTGCGGCATCTATCTGCTTGGCTGGCTGCCTGCAGTGCGTAGGTAGCCTCGATACCAAGCAAAAGCAGCAGCAAGCACTTAGGAGTCTACAGCAGTTTAAATGTACATTTATATATATAAACTCGAACGATATGATTTATTAATCTTGAGCTGCGTGCTTTGGATAGGAAACTAGTAAAGCGAGCTCACTGTTGCATCCAAATCCAACTGTCCGCTTGAATTTGGTTAAATTGCGAAAATGTATCTTGCTCTAACAAGACGAGCAAGTAGCATTACAACGACCTGTTGCTGCTGCTGCTGCTACCTGAGTTACTTCCCTCAGACAAGACATCAGCGAGTTAGCGGTTTTATCTGGAAGCGGCTGCGGCGTCAACGAGAAGATATGTTTTTTCTGTCTGTCTCTCTCTATCTATCTATCTTCGACTATCTCGCTTGCCGGCCGGTTGATGACGATAAGACACGACAAAACTGAACTTGTCGTTTATCAACACCACAAAGTTTCGCGCGGTTTAAATCAGCAGGCTAACAAAAACGTATAGCGGAAAGATTTAAAGAGATGAGAGCAAACAAGCGATGCAAGCAAGCATCTCTTCCTCTAGCCCGACTGGCCCGAAGAACCGTTCATCTTCTCCAGTTGGAAAGAGAGCGAGAGAGGAAAACGCTGACCCTTTGGCTCCAGACGCTCGCTCGGTCGTTTTACCTTAGATTACGTTGCGTGTGTGGCCGATTAGCAGCACACCTGTTGCCTTCTAATCTACTTCCCGCCAGTCGGCTAACTGGCTGCCTGTTTCAAAGCTTACCTGGGGGGTTAGCGTTGAATTTAATGGTAGTTCTGATAGCTAGACAGAGAAGGAGCGCGAGAGGGGTAGAAAAATGAGCTGCAAAGTCGATTAAAGAAGAAAACCAATGCGATAATGTCGATATTATTATGTGTTAATCGACTGTCATACAGACACGAGCCACTGAACTAAACCAGTTGCCAGTCGCCATGAGTCGCTAATGAGTTGCTCATCTAACTGGAACATTAAACGCTTCGCTCATTCAAATTTATAACGCTTGTCGTCCACTCAAACGCGGGCCTCTTTTTGCTAGTTTGTTGCAATGATTTTGTAGAGCAAGATTTGAGCTTGACTTTTGCTTGGTTTCAGTTTTAGCAAACACAATGAACCGTTTAAACGGTTCACTTGAGTGAAAGAAGCCTCTCAGTGCAGGCTCCCTATTGCAAACTGACACTAAACACTTGAGACACGACGAGAGGACTCCCATTTGGAATTAATTACATGGACAACGCGCCCATCGTCGTGGTTGTGATGGTCTTAATTACGCAAGAAAAACGTATGGCAAGATCTTCTAGCTCTCTAAGATTTTGTTCCTCTAACAAACTCGACAATTCGAGGAGAGTCTTGTTTCTCTGTTGCTTTGCTCGTCCACTTGGAACACGACCAAAAGTTGCCAAGTTGTGGCGCGCGGCGCGCGTGAGTTATGGCCGCACGAGGGTTTGTTAGTCCGCTGGTTGCTTTTGTAGACTGTCGTTGCAAGTTTGGTTTGGTTTGGTCTAGTTTAGTTTAGTTTAGTTTGGTCTAGTCCAAAGAGAAACGACAAACAAACTTGACAAAACCTCACTCAGTGGACTCGTTAGCTCGCTTGCATTTTGCATTTTGCATTTTGTATCGTTGATTTTGCATCCAAATCCCAGCAGCAGACGAAAGGGACGGGAGACTTTCCATTGCTCTCTCACGTTGCGTCACACAAACTAGAACCTCGGCGGCTATTCAGAATGTCGCCCAAGTTTGACAGTCTCTCTGCCTTTTTCCTCCATTTCAATGGCAAGCTGCCCAATGACCAAGACTAACTAGCTGCCCATTCAGTTGCTCTTTTTTTCTGAGTGGCTTGAGTTGAAGAGATAGCACAATGAATTATTATAGCTGATGGGCGCTCCTTAGTGTGAGCCAGACTTTGTGCGCGATTTAATCTGTTGAATCTATGGACGACACTTGAGGCATTGAGACACCAACTCGAGCTCTAGAATCTCACATAACTTTTCTGGTTTGCTCTTTCTCGAGGTTTTTCATCTTATTTTTTTTCTTCCTACGAGTTGAAATAGTTACCCAACGATCTCATCTCTTGTTTTGAATGCAAAGAAAACGTCCGAGAAAGAGGAACTGACCGAGAAACTGGTCGAGTTGGCGTTGCGAAAGAGGCAATCTGAAAAACTTTTCAGGAGAAATGTGACACTCGATATTCTCTGTCGCACGCTTGTCGCTCTCTTGCGGCAGACTAATTAAAAAAAGTGGCGCCCATTAATGAGATGCCCCCCTCTCTCTATGTGTGCGTGACTTTCGACGGCGAATCGGCCATTAGGCCAAGCGAAAGTCAAGTGCGCCGATCGATTCGATTGTTTGTTTAGGCGAATGGCTCACTTTCTCCTCCACGATTGACACGCCCCCTTGCTTGCTCCCTGTTTTCCCGACGGTTTTTTAGAACTGATTGTTTGTCGCTTGAATATATTCACCCTGTTTCGGTGAATTTATTCAAATGGAAGTCGATTCTCCGGACGGCTTCTAACTGATGGAAATTTTTCCATCGAGTTTCCGGTGAAAAAGAGATACGCGTCGTGACTTATGGGCAGCGAGAAAACAATATTCGATAGTCGTCAAACGTTTTTTCTGCTTCTGTTGTTGCTACTGCTGCAGTGGCTGCTATCGCTGACTCCTCCTCGAGTCGCTAGGTCCCAGTTTCCAGCGTAACTTTGCTCGTGCACGCCAATCGCTTTCATTTTAACCATTGAAAATGTTAAAGAGCGGCAACACCACTTCCACCACCAAAAACAACGGCCAACTGGAAGCACTCCCATTACGGCAAAATATTACATAATAAATTTGCTCTACAGACATCAACAGCAGGAGTCCATATACATAATCAGGATTCAATTTGCTGCTTCTACTTGCGGCGGCGGTGGTGGTGGTGGCGGCAAACCAGTCGAGCGATCGGTTGACAGGAGCAGTGAAAGCAACTTGTTAGTTTGTTTGTTTGCCTGCTAGTCCATCTAGTCGATTGTTTTGCGTTCGTTTCCCTAGTCGGTACTCGCAATTTGTGCGTTTGGGTGGCAAAAAGCACCACTCCGCTGGACTAAAAGCTGCTGCTCGTGCCAAGCATCAATGTAGAGCAGAGTTGAGTACCGGTAGTAGAAATGAACGCGAGCCGATGGAGTGGTGCAAGTGGCGCGTCTTGCTTCCGGCACCAGCTTCACGCCACATTCTAGTCTACAGCCAGAAAAACCACTCGCTCCCTGTGACTATCAACGATCTACTCTGTCCATTCTATTAACCAAACAGAAAGTGCGAGAGGTAGAACATTTCAACCGGAAGTTTCCATGAGTAAAGCCGCGAGAGTCGCCTCAATTTCAATTGGCGCGCGTTGGCAGAGTGCAGTGTTGGCGCGGATGAGTCACTTGTCGTGACGAGTTGGTGTTGCTAGTGGCGCGCGCCACTCGCCGGCAACCGAGGAACCATCTGGTTGCTTTGTGGCGCCATTGCCACCGCAATCGCTATTGCTATTGCTGTTTATGTTGCCATTGCCATTGCCATTCTCGTTGCGCAATGAGCAATGCGAGTCGCTCGACTTGGCGGCGCGCGCCAGCCGAGCTGCTCGCTGGCCACTTCCGGTTTCGGTTCAGCGCAAAGCAAGGCGAGGCATCGCGCAGACGCGAATCCTCGCCCATTCGACTGAATAGATAGACTTTGCGGCGCAAAGATGAGACGAGTTTGTGGGCCGCATGCCGTTGACGTTGCGTGAAGTCGTCATCATCGTTTTGGTCGCTTTCCATCGTCGAAACGCCACGTTACGTAACTCACACTACTGCTGCTGCTCGATGGAAGTCCCGCGAAGACAATTGCCGCTCGAGGCTCCAACTTGCAACGGGGCTGGAAACCAACACAAAACACACAAGCTCATAGAACTGCTCCATGCAAAGGGTTTAAATTTAAAATTCTTAAACTTTCGCAATTGATGGCACATAACATGGAAGTGGCGCTCGCGTTCCAAACTTAATGAGCCGTGCTATTCCCTCCTTCTCTTTCTTTTAACTTTGCCCTAACGAGCGAGAATCTCGTTGCTTTGTATACATAATGCAAGAGAAAGAGAGAGAGAGAGAGAGAAATGGACTAGAAGTGGCGCCATCTGATTCAATCTCAAAATTGCATCTCCTTAGCACCACCGAGCAACAAGCGAGAGACGAGAGCTTCAATTTGTCCTCCTTGTTAATGTTGTTACCATGGAATCGGAAGGAATCACAAGAAAACCACCAGATTAGTGGGCAAATATTTTGATTTCTGTGGCTTGTAATCCACGAGATAAACTAACAGATTCAAAAACACACACCGAGGCTCTGGTTGTGTGCTTCAAACCGGAAGTTTGGAGCTCATCTCGCTGTGCTCTATGGCCGCCCCTCCTTCTCTTCTTTGAGGCGCATTAAGCGAACCCCAAATTGCCTACGGTTATTGCGCAAGCGACGCACGTCGTCGCCGCCATTAGCAAGCAGAGAGACAGAAGTTTAGTTTAGAGTTGAACTCGAAGATTTATGTTAGTGGCCATCGCAAAAATCTCCTCTCTCGCTCGCTCGTCCAGGTGAATGGTCGCTTTGAATGTTGCGCGCTGGCTCTTTAAGTGATGGAGTCCATTGGGGATTCCTTGCTCATTCTGCCCAGTGGCGGTGGCCTCTCTCCTTCCATCCATTGATCTCGCCAAGTACCAATGAGACTCGATGTAACAAGCAACTTGCAAGACGAATGAGGAGGAATAAAAATCTAAAGCAAGATGGCAAATAAATCACGTGGCTAGCTTTAGTTGGTTTGATTATTTGACAGTTTAAAAGGGCGATCGTTGTTTAGTTTTCTATGAGGTGAGCAGCCGAAACGAAACAAAGCTCTTCTCCGCAATCGTTGCTTTCGGAGCTTTTAGAAATAGAAAAGCGCAACGGAACGAATTGAAACCTGAGTCACATAAATCAATGTGCGCAATCCGTTGATTTAGTGACCAGATTTCATCAGCTCGTCTTCTCTTCTATTCTCGCCCTCTTCCTTTTAAAAGTGTTTCAAATTTACTCGTGTTACAGTTAACACATGCGCAACAGTTTTTGTCGCGCCTTCCTTGCTCCAACGTTTTCTTCAACGCTTCTTGCTTTCAAACAAATTAAATTGAATTGAAAAGTGAAAATGAGCAGCAACTGTTCAAATATTTGCACCAGCAAGAGTCAGCACAATCTTATTTTGCAGTGAGCTCCATCAAACGACAATTAATCAATCCGTTTGATTCAATTTGCGTTGTGCTTTTTTGTGCGCAACGCGCGTCTGTTGCGTCAGATAGTTTTTTGCTTCAAAACTCAAGTAAATCGCCGCTTTGGGTGCAATTCAACCGCCACAGCAAATTGGCCAATTGCTGTTGCTCTTTAGGTTGCCATCAACCGAGAACCCCAAAGAGACTTTCGCTCTTTCGCCTCTCGCTTCGCTTGACAGTCGCACGGCGATGATACTTTTTGGTCACATTTAGGTTTGTTTCATTGGCTTTTCCGGTCCACCAAGTTCGAGCTAGCGGCGAGTTTTTCCTCTCCTCTTTGTTGCGAGAATAGAAACCGGCAAATAGAACCGGTTGAACGGTAACTCGAGTCTCGTTTAGTGTTGCTCGATCCGTTAGCGAGATCAAGTTTTCAAGAAGAGGAAAGCTTTTTCTTTAAATTCAACCAAATGCCAACTCCAGCCTTAAGACCATTTGTTAATGATTAATTTCCAATCGTCAGCTCGAGCCAAAGTGAGACAACCAGCGGAACCTTCACCTCTTACCTGATTGATGTCAGCACACTAGTTGCAGTCCATTGTTACCCTAACTAAGGGAGCCATCGCAATGGCTCCTTTAGTTTGCGCGACATATGTTTTTGTTTGCCAAACTTTTTGAGGCGACAACGGAAAATGGCTCGAGGCGGAAGCGATTCTTTGTTTGGTCCTGCGGTTGCGTAACAACTGGTTGTTGTTTGCACGTGCAAATAACAAGCTGAAAAAGGTATAAACAAACTGGGCACTAGAAAAAAGGCGAGACTTTTTCTTGCTTCTGCTGTTCCACTAGCTCAACCTGATGACTCATCTCTCTTCATTTCAAGCAACTTGATAAGTTTACCTGCTTTCCGCTTCCCGTTTTCTGCAGATAAAAGTGTCTCGATTCGAATATCGAACCAAAAGCGGAACGAGTTGCGCTGTGATTATTATTATCTCGAGCATTAAGTGAGATGAAAGTGAAGAAGTGTTACGCAACCACGATACAAAGTAAAACTATCACAGTCAGTCTCTGCACACAAACTCTCATCACATGTTTGATAGCGAGAGCATAAGTGATATACGAGTATCTAGCAACCAAAGGGCACCGAGCCTATGAATGACTCGGTCATTAATCATCTTCCTGTTTGGTCATCGTCTTGCTTGCTTCCCTTGGGCAGCGCAAGAATCTCTTGTCGTTTCAACGCCTCATCAGTCAGCTCCAGCCTTCTGGTTGTTATCTGGTTTTCCGCTTTCCTCTTTCCGGTTGCTAGCTGATTTGCTTTACCTCGCTTTGGTGGTTCGGTTAGTTGCGCTCTGGTCACTTTTTCTCTTTCTCTGTCGTCTTTTCAAGTCAGTCGAGTGGTTAGTTGCTTCTCTGCTCCAGTTTTTTTCTCACCACTTTTCTTGGCCTCTGCCAATTTTTCGCTTAGTTTCTCCTTGCGCCGATCAATTTTGCGCCATATTTGCAAGCAAAGAATCTAGAACTTATGCCCAAAACTACAAGCCACTCGACTGAGGGTGGAAAACAATCATATCGCACGCGTTTACTTCTTGAGTCAGAGACAGAGAATACCGTAGAAAAGAAACGTGAAAATTGTTTGTTTGTCTCTGTTCCAAGTGGTTGGCTCCAACAATCGGTTTGAATCGAATCGAATCGAATCAAATCGAATCCGATCAAATCCAATCGAATCCACACTGAGACACGTAACGAGCGGCGGGCCACTCAAAATCTTCATGTTGCAAAAAATATGGCGCCGCAATGATACACTCCGCTAGCTCAGTGGCCACAATTTAACACTGGCACTTAGACAGATGCAAGTGACGCAATAGAAGGAGAAGGCGAGCGATGAAAGCGTGCCACTCGCGTCATTAGTGTTCATAAATCATGCTGCTGGTCATCCGCTCTACCGAACTACTGCTCAGTTCCGGTTCCCCAAATTCTATGCGGAAAATGGTGGGCCAACTTACGCAACACTGACCATTGCATTCTAGAAACTCAACCCAAGAGCTTCAGCGGACTCATTAGCTTCTATGGTAAATTTTCATGACGAAATTCGTGCTAATTGCTTCGAATTGAGTCGTCGCTTTTGAGTTGTCCGAGTTGCCGGTTATCCATGTCCATCGTTTGGTCCACGATTCGTCGCGAAAGAGAGAGAAAGAGAGAGAGCGGGAGCGGCAACAGATGCTCTCGTCTTGTTGGCAACTGAGCGACAAACGACTGCCTCTGGGTCACCTGGAAGAGTGCAAAACCCGATTCAGGAAACGCAAAAAGTGAGACAATGAAACCAAAGAGGCGAATTTAAATGCTCCCATTCCCCTTTGTGTTAAACGATGGCAAAGCAAACGATAAACCGACGACGATAGGACAATAGTTGTTGCTGTCGTCGTTGAATTGGTCTCATTTGCACGTGCGACTTGAAGTTGCAAGTTGCGTTGCATTGAGTTAAGTTGACGCAAATTTTCGGTTTACCTGGTGAGTTATTGTCGCTCACGCTTGTTGCTTCGTTATTACAACTCACACATACACAGCTAATATTGCGATCGCAAATGGATGGCGCACAATCGCTGCTTAGTCTCATTTGCATGCGAATGGCCACAAAAATTGGTGGGCCGGTCCACTGTTATCCTTCGTTCGTCTCTTGCAAGTTGTGCTGTCGACTTGGTACACTCTGCCAGAATAAAGAATCTGCTTTGTCTCCCTCATAAGCAGCGTGTTAAATTCCAACCACCCAAAAAGCTCCAACCATCGGAGGGGCGTAACGAGAGGAGGAGGATGACGACTGTTTAGTGAGAGATTGTCCCAATATGCGTGTCCCGAGTGATGTGTCACTCGCGGCACCCAGCGGCCAGGTATTTTTGCATCTCCCGCTTGTTCCATTAAATTTCAACGGAAGTCTCGTTGAATCAACTTTTTTCCCTCCGTCTCCAAAACTTCCGCAATTTGTCTCACAGTGCAACTGCAACAACTTCAACAATAACTTGGCCAATAAAGTCGATTTGGTTGCTGCAAAGAGGAGCGGGAGAGAGATGACAAATATCCAATGTGTCGATTTTCATGTCGTTGTTGTTGTTGCTGCTTGAGCTAGTGACCAGCCGAACGACCAACTCAACGAAACCACCGACTTCCTCGATTCTCACCATTGACTTTGGAATTGGACAAAAGCATAAGCGAGTTTTGCGCAGCGGGGTATCCAAAGTGCAAAACATAACCCAGAGTATCATGGCCAATATAATAATCCACTGCGATTTGCGTGCACTTTCTCACGAAACTCGCACTGATCGTACCTTTTTTCTCGGAAGGCTCAGGGTCTCACGGTGGCGCCACCTGTTGTTCGCCTGCCCGTGTGCCATTTGAATGGCGGGCCAAGATTTTCTCCTCATTACGTCAAACTCATCGTGACTCGCGACGATATTCGCGCTCCTTCTGTTGCTGATGCTGTTGTAAAGACAGAAGCAATTGGACCACCACCAGAAACGGAAACGTCGAGTCAATTGGATTACACGAGATGAAACGACTCAGCGGCGGCCGACACATTTGGGCGTCCATCGTGGCGGTGTTTATATGTTGCGCAGTTTGTTTGTTGCAAGTTGTTGCAACGGCACCAACCTCACTTTGCAAGTGGCGCTCTCGCGGCGCGCGCACAAGTCGAGCTGCCAGTCGCATAGCGACTTGGACTTTGGTGAGATTACAACCGGAGATTTGAGGGATGAAAGTAGCGCCACTAGTGACTTCCTGTTTGGTGACGCAAAGTTGTAGTGCAGCTCAGCGCAACGCTGCCTCAGCAGATAACAGCGACAACCTGGCAACACCTACGAGTGGCACGCGAGTTCCAATCCCAACAGACAGTTAAGTTACTTCTACTTTCACTTTGGAGGGAAGGAAAACTCCGAGTCTATTAAGTAAATTTGAGCCGTCCAAATGAAACTTAATCCAATTGCTGCTTCTGGTTCTCGCTCTAGAGTCTAGACTCGAGTCTCTGGCGATGGATTAGCGACCCACAAATGCTAGCCGCCGAGTAGAGCTGAGAAACTGACCATCAGCTTGCTCTCCTCGATTACATAATGCGCCGGCCGATTCATCTGAACTGAATCCAGCTGCCAGTGACACCAGTGGCGCCAATGGACACGAACTCCGGTTGATTCTCATCGTTGAGGCTCAAGTAGCGCGTTAGCCACTAATCAGCGGCAACAAAAGTCGTCGGAGTGACGAGTTGCGTAATTTAGATTTAGATTTGGAGCGGCATTTGTTTTCATCAGTCGCTCGGTTTGGAGCCACCATTGAGTTGGATGGACACAAACACACGTTTGTAGCTATCGAAACAAAGCCAACTTTCGTATGATTAAATGAGCGAGCGCCATCCATCCGTTCGTTTGTTCCTTCGTTCGGAAGTCGCGCCTACTTGCGCAAACGCTTCCATTTAGCCAGTAAAATATATATATATATAAATATATACATGTTTTCTTGGCTCGAGAGTTTAGTATATAAATCTTCCTGTCATCACACTACAGTGTGCTGGCACAAAGTTACATTTGATGTTTCAAGTCAGAGCCAATCAGCGGTGAGAGTTTCAAGCGTTTGTCCGTCCGATGCGTCGAAATCAAACCGTTAGTTTCCTTTCCTTTCTTTTCCTTTTCGCTGCTGTAGTTTCCTATGCCGCCGCCGCCGCCGCCGCCGCCGCAGTCACCTACCATATACGGCGGCTCTTTGTAGCGGCGACTACATAAAGAGCGTGACTTTGAGCCATTCAAAGTGTGCGACTCGAAATAATGAAAAAGAAGACCAAGAATTGCAGATTCATCACTTCCTGTGCAACTGTCGCTCGCCGATGAGTCACTCGAGGCTCGAGCGGCGAGTCGGTGGTCGTTGGTTGGTTGCGCGAGCAAAGGCGACAAAAGCGCGATAATCGCCGGCGACTCGGTTACGCAACTCGGTGGTCGACCAACCGATCTAGCGACAAGTTTGCGCGTGCTCTTTGGTCTGGCGTTCGCCTTGAGATGACGGGCAACCAAGAAAACTCACGTGCAAAAATCACGACAGAACTTGGCTCACTTTCTCCGTCTCTTGTGCCGCCGTCATCGTCGTCGTCGAGTGGAGAACCGGAACTGAGCGGCACGTGCGCTTCGTTTCACGTGCAAATCACTCGACGATGATTCAGCTGCTGAGGCTCCTCAATTGTCGCGACCTGAATGAAATTTTAGCGCCTCGACTAAATTCGCATCACACACTGAACTCGCTAAACTCGCCTTAATTGCCAATATAGCCCAAGCCACTTCCGCTTGGCAACTTAATCGCCCACAGAGGAGGGGACTCGCTTTAGCTCAGGCCTATTGAATGCCGACACCGTACAGCAAGAACCAAAACAATGAACTAACCAAACTCAACTCCCCTTTACCAATCAACACCATACACAGCCCAAGGATTCATTGCACCCGATGAGAGCACCAAGTATCCGCTTCAATTTACCAGCTACTCGAGTCTATCTCCATTGTACCTGAACCAAATTCAACCAGCCAACCAGATCTACGTGAACAATGCCAAAATTTTAGCCACTTACCTGATTCCCATTGATGCGGACAACTTCCAAACGCTTCATTTGATTGACTCTATCCTTGACTATGCTTACCTGAACCGGAAGGCTCAAATGCGTTCGGCGTCGCCGCAGTCGAGCCGCAAAACAACCACCACCACCAAGAGGAGTAGCTTTAGTTTGGACGATTTGTTGAGCTCGACAAGCTCGGAGTCGCCAATAGTGGAGTTTTATGAGCGTTTCGCCGATTTACAAGCGAGCCAACCGCAGGTTGACTTGTACCATGCGCGAGTTTACAAGGGCACCCAGCAGCAAAAGATCTCGATGCCACGGGAGTATTTCAACTTGGAACATTTGAATCGAGTTGCTCGCCAATTTCCTGAACTTAGGGGTAAATTTCACAACGTTAACGAAAGCAACTCGCTAAATACCTACTTTTTGCCAGTCAACTCGGACGAGCTAAGCAATCTAATGGGCGATCTAAGTTCCTCGTCGAAAATCCTAGAGGCTCACATGATTCCGGGTCAAGTTTTGTTCACTAGAACTATGGGTTTGGGTCAATTGCATCCGAGTTTATTGGACCAAGATGCCAGCTCTACCAATCGAGTTTCCTTAAGTCTGGCCAAGACTTTACCAATTAGCGGTCAGCTGCAGGTGAGCAGCGAGCTTGCCGAAGTTGCTTTTAGCGGCGCCGAGTCTCATTTGGACGACGAGCAAGCGAGTCGCCGATTACTTGCAACTCCATTGATTTTGCAAAGCAAGAGTTCGATCGTAACTAGCAACAACAATAATGAGCAATTCAATACTTTGCGCCCCGGTTTAACTAACGCCGAGATACTGATTGCCAACATCCCATTGAGCAATGGAGTTTTGCATTTGATTAGAAAGCCAATTCTTCTAACGGAATCAAGTCTATTAGATTACATCAACGACAATGACAGCCAACTAAGTGACGTCATCAACTCAATGGGCAGTCAATCGTCGTCGTCGTCGTCGTTTGCAATTGTAAATAAGCCAATCAACTCATACCTGTCCAGCGACCAACCACCTGTTGCTAGTGTGGCGAGATTCAGGGAGCTGCTGGCCAGAGAGCGTCAGGTTCTCAACGCTTTGTCCATGGAGCCACAGGTAAACCGCACCATTTTGGCGCCCAGCGACGAGGCATTCGCCAGATTGAGATACGATTTGCGAGCGTTAGTTCAGGGAGACGAATCGTTGATTCCCAAACATTGGGACTCGTCCTATCGCCAAGATTTACTCCAGCGACTCGTCAAGCGGCACATGATTTCAAGCGGCGCGCTAACAAGCAACGAGCTTATTGCTTCAGGTAACTTGGGCACCCAAATCATCACCGATAATGGAAAACTGCTGAGCTTCTCTCAAGAGCAACAACAACAGCAAATTTTGGTTGAATCGGACGGAACTCAGGCGCGCCTGTTGCACAAAGATCTCATTGGAACCAATGGAGTTTTGCATGTTATTGACCGGGTGCTTGGCGAGGAGCAGGAGACTGTCTACACTCTGCTCAAATCCATTGTCTTCAAGTACAACCATTCACTTGAAGAGTCTAATTTGAACTCTAACGAATTAAACTCGCAAATTCAGAATGCCATTCGACAAGCGCAATCTCAGCAACAGGAAATGATCTCAACAAACTCAAACGATTTGGCCAACTTGTCGCCATCCAATCAACACGAACAACAGCAGCAACAGCAGCAGCAGTCGAGTCAATCAACTAGAAAGCAGACACCCGAACTGGTGGCCATCAGTCGAGCTATTGGCCAATATCTAGACGATTTATCTGCATCCAATCGACGACAATTGCAAATGTTGGCCTCGAGTGTAAACATTAGCTTTCAATTGGCGCGTCTCACTTCGTTGGCCGATGGACTCGACGATTGGAACGAGAAGTTCAAGTCAAACGACAAGCTGTTTACCTATTTTGTGCCCAGCGATTTGGCCTGGATTAGATTACAACAATCGCAGCCAGAATTGTACAAGCCACTAATGCTCTTCCTGGAATCAAGTCAACCAAATTTACTTCCCCTCCCACTGGAGGAAACAACTGAGCATCCAAATGGCATCGCAGCCTCACAGCAGCAACAGCAACATCCAACTTCAAGTTCATCATTGTCGCCCGTGTCATTGTCGTCCCCTCGGAGTTCAGAGTCTAGTCACCGATTGCGTCAGGTAAGTCTCTTTTAGAAGCGAGAAAGAAAGAGAACGCTTGTTCTCTTCAACTGAACAACTGCCTATTTCTCACAAACTTTCTTAATTTAGTTTTGGTTACATGATAATTTGCGGCCTCCGACGAGAAATTGAGTGTCATCAAAAGCTCGAGAAGCACTCAACCTTGAGAGGAGTAAATGGTGTCTCAGATGTCAAGCGCGCACTTGATTGCTGCTGCCCGCTGGTCTCTAATTTCAGGTCGCGCGCCACTTGCTTTACCTGGCCAATGGAAAATTTTCATTCGCGAAGTGGAGGAGATACTCAATTTGCGTGGACCCAAGCGAGAAAATTGATTATATTTTACCTGAGCGAGCTGGCTGCAAAACGAGTCTTTAGACACACACGTTGCTCTCTTGCACGGCACACGCAAAGACGAGCTCACCTGCGCAATGCGAACTGTCGCTTCTGGCCTAGAACTTCTAGGGAGATAGAATGCACACACGACGACCACTTGTTGCTGTCATCGGAGGAGGCGACAATTTAACGCTTTGTTGACTGTTGATGTTCTTTTGGTTAGTTTTTTTTCTACTTTTTCCACTTCATCTTGACCAAACCAGCAACAATAATTATACCAAAGTAGTGCTCAAAGTCCGAGCTTCGTACAAGAGACCAGGCGACAGAAAGTCCATTAAATGTGGCCACTCGCTTGCGCATAGATTAAGCTCCACGCAGATATTCTTTCCTTTCTCTCTCGTAGCTTTAGTGCAAGCAAATCTTCCTTTCGCTGCTGAAGCATGCGCAGCTTGGAATGGCCGGAAGTGGGAGGTGCAGGTACGAGCGGCCGCAAGTTGTTGCGAGTGACGCAACCAACCGCATTGGGCTCCCAGCAAACAATAAAGAGTCGCGGCGTTTCGGGAAGTTTGGGGTCCAGCTTAATGTTGGTAACTGGTCGTTTGGTGGTTGTAAATGCACGCTTCCGCTCACCGACCAAACTCCTCAGTGCGACTTCTCTCGCCAAACTTTTCCTTTGATCCTTTGCCTCAAATTTCCTTCTCCACTTCCAAATCTCCTGCCATCGTCAACCTGTCCGCCGAACAGACACGCGTGTCCGTCGAGCTGCGGAGTTGCCTAATTAAACTGGACGAGACACAACAACAACAGCAACAACCTGCGCCGAGATTGATTGCCATTCGTCAGATGAATTTGCTGCAAGTGGCCAAACTTTTGCCTGCTAAAGTTACACTGCAGTGCAGCAGGTGAAGTTTTGAGTCAGGAGAAGTGAAGCCAGAATGCGGCTAACTCGCTTAATTTTTAGAGGTCGACTGTTGCCCCGGCAACTTCCTGTTGTCGAAGTTGGCGTTGTTGCCTGTGCTGTGCCCAGGATTCTCTAGCTTGAGTTTACCTGAGGCGACGCTTACGAGTCAGTGGTGGCCACACAGCAGCTAGCGTTCCTCTCCATTGTTCTCTCTTTCTTTCACTTGCTCGCTCATTCAATCTAAAAAAGTGCAAATTGGCCAACCACCTGAGGACCACACGATTGTTGTCCATCTTACCACTTTGCTGTGGCTTCCAGGAGGAAAATAATCGTTCAATCGCTGCGAGGCATCACACTAAATTAGCAAGATTTGAACTTGGATTTTGACGCTCTTTTTTGCCATAGCTTGGCAAAAAAGAGTAACGAGTTTTTCACGCCACCGAAAGCTCGTGACGCAACTTCGTTTGCCTCGAGGCGCAACTAAACCAAGTTTAGCTAGATTAAGCAAACCAAAAGTTGATCGGCAGCCAAATTTTGTGTGTATGTGTGCAAATTTGATCTGTTTATTCAAAAATTGGCGCCAAATTTTCGTGTATCTATCACGCTTTGCTTTATAACTGAGCTTCTTTTATTCCTCCAGTAGGGGGAAGGGAGAAAAGAGAGCCAATTTGCGTGCCTGTCAAGCGTCAATTTGTCCGCCGATCGCCATTAGTTTCGTCGAGTGGAGCATAAAAAGAAGTAGTTTATCTGCAGCTGTAATTTGCACGCCAATTTACCTGGCCACCAGCGAGCGGCAACAAGTGGTTACCTCAAAACTGACCACCACCAACTACGAGTTGAGGAGGAGGAGGAGGAGGAGGAGGCGGCAGCGGCGAGTGGCGCTAACATGGAATTTACCTGTTGCTAGCAATAGCGCCACTGCTATTGCTATCAGTTTGCGTCCGTTCCTCTGACTGTCACCCTAATCTCAGCGGTGCCACCCGCAAACAGATGATCAAGAGAAGGAGACGGACAGGTAAACTCCAACTAGGCACCGACCACCAGTTGCGTCCTTGCAATCTACTTGCAATCAGTGTTCGCCAGACTCACACATAGAAAATCGACGATGCCCACGAAGACGACAAATTCCAATGAAGTAGTCTGCGGAATTTGTGGACTTGTGCTCTTTCTCGTATTCAAATGACGAGCAGAGCCACGATGAGCAAATTTATTATCTGGCCAAATTAATCTACTCGCCTGCTCACTTGCAAAGTTACTAGTAGTGCTCGTAGGCGAGAGTTTCAATGACGCAAGAGGCACTTGTGCTTCCTTTTTTCGAATCACTTTATAACTTACAGGCGACCACCAGTTGAGTTATTCGGAGTGAAATATAAAATCTCCAACTGATGTCTCGGGAAAGAGATGGAGAGAAAAGTCTAAACTCCACTCTCACACGCCAGCAATGACAGATATTCATTGGAATATTAGTAAAGGGGTAGAGGAAAGCGAAGTGTCAATCTATGAGGCTTTTGTTGTCCTCCTTCCATCCTAGCCAAATTCCAAGTGCACGCTACTCGTCGTCGCCTGTTCTCATTAAGTCGCTTTTCCTACTACCACCTGACTCTGTATAATTTGATGCTGGCTGGCTGGCTGGCTATCCGAACGAACGAGCAACAGGTAGAAGTTACCCGGTGGTTGCTACGAGATAAGAGGCTCATACAAACGGAGCACGCTGTTCACTTGAATGACAGGTGAATGAATGGAAATCCGAGCAACGATGGTGGCCAAGTGGCGGGAGTGAGCTTAGCTGCCGATGCAACTAAACCAAGGTGAACAGCACGATATTTGCCATGTCTCTTTTCGACGCATCAGTCATCTCGAGCAGCCAGACGAGGAAGGAGCAACAAGTTGTAGTTGTTGTTGCTGCTGCCGCCGCCGCTGTTGTTTCAATTTGATCCGAGCGAAACGACGACCAGTTGTAAAACGAAAGCCGAGCTCGTTACGCAACCTACCTGCGCAAAAGGTGAGCTGCCCATTGCTCGCCGGTGGTCGCCGGCGACCGAAGTCCTCAGGAACTACTCAAACACTTGGTTTAAAACGTTGACTGGGCTGATTGTGTGTAAATGAGCGGCGATACCCCAGAGCTTAAGGTAGGAGGAGGGAAAAAATGATTTTCTTGGAAGTTTGTTTCTCTCCATAACTCCAATAGTTTAGCTTTGAACTGAAACTAAACTAATGCAGCTAACATTTCAAACTCAAACTCAACCTTAAACTTCAAACTTTCAACTTCTCAAGTGTCCATTTGCTGGCGCTCAGGTAATAATCGGCGGGCCGCCGTCGGATAGGAGGATGTAAAGGCCAACTTTTTAACTGGCCGACCAAATAACCAAGAGGTTGATTATGTTTTTAAGCTGCGGCGGTGGCGGCTGGCGCAATAATCGAGCCTCTCAGCTGCCCACTTGCCAGCTGCTGCCCCTTGTTGGCTAGCTCTGTGACGCAATCACACATCCGTGCAAATATCTGCAGGAATCCCAACTTTTGTTTCCCCTCCAATCTACTGGTCCTGCCAAACTTGGTGCCTTTTGAAGAGCACATCGAGTTTTTTTCACTAATTATAATCATGCAGCGAGGAAGAAATCATTTCTTCTCTGCCACTCGATGCTTAGAGTTAGATTAAAAAAGTCCGGACACTTAATTGATTGCGATTGCAAATAAGTTCGCACTAACGGCGGCAGCAGCGAGCGGCGGCTCGGATTTCCAACACTTGGACAACAACTCAATTAAATTTAATTGAGTGGCTTGCAGGTTTCAAGGAATCGGCTGCTGAATAGGACCGATGAATCTAGACACACAAGATGCAAGAGGGAAAAGTAGCCAAAGAGGATCGAGAATATCATCGATCGTCGCGAAAACAGGCCAACTTCTCTTTGGATCCATGAGAAATAAGCGGTCATTTAGCCTGGAGCCGCTCATTTGCCAGGTTCCTGTCTCTCGAAGCTGCTCAAGCAACCAACTCGGACCACTTGTTGCCTCTACTCAACTTTTTCTCCATCTAAAATTGACTCGAATATTCGCATCTCCAATCGTGGCCAACTAGCAAGCTTCTGTTGGTCGCCAGATTCCCACAGTTTCGAAGCGAGTGGCAACGGTGATCTATGTGCCGCATCAGTTCATCATTATCCTCGTCGCTGGTGGCCGGTGCTAGCTGGTGGAGTTGATTATTATTATTATTATTATTATTATTATTAGAATTCTACCTGCCTGCTCGAAAGCAATCAGCTAGCGCGATTGCGCAACGATCTTACTGTCGACCCACATGGCCAATGATGAGACGAAAGTTTCTTGTATTTTTTCTCGAAGTTAAGAGAAAACCAAAAAGTCCAACTGCACGACCCAAATCTGAATCCAAAGTCGCGCCTCTGCCTATCGCAAATCCCACCGGCTGGCGGAGAGTTCGACTGGAATTTGTTATGACGTCTTCATCTATCTCGGTGGTTGCATAACAAATGCAACGCAATGAACACGCAAGAGGCGAGAGATTGAAAAGAGCGGCCGTCGGTTAGACTAAGTTGGCTTTTTTGAAGTTGAGGTGTAAGGTAGAGGGTAGAGAGAAAAACAGGGATACTAAAGAGAACTAGAGTTATCTAGAAAGAGCCACAGAGAGTCGAGTAATTATCATTATTCAAATCAACTAGTGGCGGTGGTGGTGCCCCGGCGCCTGCTCCTCTACACCTTGAATCAATGATATTACCTGCAGAATACATAAACTTCTTTGTGTGGCCGCATCCGTCGAGTTTCTATTTCTTTCTATCTCTATCTGAAGCTAGAGATAGAAACGAAACGAGCGAAAGGCATACAGAAAGTAACAGAACAACAACAATCACTTCACTTCTTTTCTGGCCGAATTAAATAATCGACTCTCGGCTCTTCGAATGTGTGTTCATTTGAGTTCAATTTCAAATGATAACCCCCCAAATGAATTGCTAATTCCTCAGGCGAGCGGCTTGAAACTTTGGGGGCCGAAGAGGGCGATTGTCTAACAGGTAGAGTTGTTGCTCCTCGCACCTGAGCATGCGGCTGTTGCGGCATCGCCCATCATGATAATAATCATGGTCATCGTCATCATCAGGTGAAGTGGCAGCAGCGGCGCAGCTCAAATGAGACGACTAATCATTCTTTTGCTCGCAGCGCAGGTTAATTTAATACAATTGCTCTTTTTCGTTCTTCGAGATGCAAGCGAGCTATTTCTTCTTTGGCTAGCTTCCCGTCTAGACGTTCAAAGGCTAGGACGTGGTTTGCTCGTCTTCCACTCGAACACTTACTCGAGGGCCTCGGCAATCAAAGTTGTGAAGCTCGAGGCGCCAAACGGGCGATAAGAATCTTGGCAAGATTCCTAATTTTTCCACCGATTGAGCTGGCAAATTCTTTTGTATTTTTCTCGCACTCGCTCCGAAAAGCTCGTCTCTTCTTCCAACACGAAAGCCAGAGATGCTCAATTTTGATCTATTTGAGGTGGCGGCAAAACTCCAAGTCGAGAAGGGAACCAATTAGATAATTTACGGCAGCCACCACCGCCGCCGCGAGCTGGTCGCCCTTAAGTTGAATCAGTTCAATCGGATGTTGCGCAACCGACGTTTGCTACTGACGCCGAGGAGGTCAATTGTATTCCTCTCCTAGCTGCGAGTCATTAGCTGACCCTAATAGTTTGCCCTTTAGAAAGTCAATTAGCGTCATCATTTTATCCGTTTCTCTCGCTCTCGCTCTCAACCTCATCTTCCGCTGCGCTGGCCTGTACCTTTTTCTCGTCGCTTACCTGAGGCGTCGTCGGTGGCAGCGGCAGCACTATCAGCAACAACAGGTCGTTGCTACCGTGGCGCCGCTGCTCATCTAATCTAATCTAATTCTGGCCGATTGCATAACAATGGCGCGCGCTGTTCGCTGGTGGCTCTGGTGGATACCAACAATAATAACGATAACAATAACTCGGCGCTTACCCATCCCTCGTTGACGGGAGGCTTTAAAGTGATGCTCAGTTTTGCGTTGATGCCAAACCGAGTGTCCAGTTTGCCCGCGGCACCAAAGTCCACTACTCGGTTGCTCATTTCGTTTAAATTTAACCGATAGAAGCAAAAGTAGCAGCGGCGGCGGCAGCTTTGGCTTTGGCTGAGGAAAGCGAGAGAATGGAACGGGTTTTGTGCAAATTACCTGACCAATTGAATTATTCTCAAAATTTTGGATCAGAATCTCTAGAGATTCCGTCCAGAAGTCCATTGTATAAACTTGTTAAACAAACTAATCTCGTCTCATGAACTCAACACTCACCACTAACCTAAACTAAATTCTACCCTCAAAATTTGTACCCACAAACTAAACTACTCCAGATCCTCGAGCGACACTTGGTTGTTAATAGGAAATTGGTACGCCGCGAACTCGAGCGCCTGGACTCGGTGCAAACGCAAGGCGCCACCTTGCGGCTAGTGGATTCGGTTAACGCAAATCAATTGACAGGTAAGTTGCTCTTTTCATCACCACTATCTGAACCACTGGCAAGTGAATATAATTGATGTCCTCTTTCTCTGTTACATATAAATGTATTCTCGATTTGAATTTTGCATTCTGATCAATTTCACATAATCAGCTCGCGACTGCGTTTGCTTGGACTAATTTTTAAAACTCTCAAAGCACACACATCACTCACCACCACGAGGACGACGATGACGATCATCTAAACTCATTTGCATGATAATTGAAACGACAATCTAACGAGAGCCATTTGCGCGAGCGGAAGCGGAAGTTTCGAACGAGCTGCAAGTTGTGTCGCGTGTCGCGCATCCATCATGTGGTTGTTGTGGCTGTCGCTTAGATCTGTCAGTGTCCTGTTCTATCTCGATTCCATCTCCCCCTCAGTTGCTCATATTGAAATGGAAACTCGTGTTGCAACATTCTCGAGTCTCATTGGGGTGGCTACAAAACAAGGCAAAGAAAAGCAGACCAGAGCAAAGCGAAGAGAGTGATAACAACTCGCTGCAAATCGAATCGCTCGGCCGCCGCCGCCGCCCATGACTCACCGACCTCTCACACGGAAACAAGTGGTTGTTGTGTAATACATCGTCGCTTCGCTCGGATGATAGATGGGTTGTCCTGAGAAACCAACCAGATCGATTGGTTGGTTCGACTCTCTGGTTGTCCGGTTGCTTGCTAAGTTGGTCTTTGGTCGCAGCGAGCTCCTGTTTCTTGTATCACTAGTTCAAGTTGCAAAACCGGAAGTCGCCAAGTGCCAACTGGGAATTCCAATCGTCGGAAGCTCGATTCTGTAGAGTTTTTCCCTAGAACTCGACGAAATCAAGCGATCTAATCGAGTGATTGAGTTACAACACAGTTTTTAGGCATCGCGTGGACGAGGAAGAAGTGCGATGTGAAATCTGTTTCTAGAAATAACAACAATGGAACACAAACAAACAATTGGTCCGATTCTTCAGTGGCGCGGCGTGGTTTTGTGTGATTTGAATTGATTGGCATAGCAAATCATCGATGTGATCTTATGTGTTGTGTTTAGTTATGCCGCATGAGTTTAACTGCAAAACTCGAGCACTCCCGTGTTCCAATTCCCTAGTGTCACTTCCTGTTAGTGTGCGAGAAAAAGGAATAGAGGAATATAATTATAGCTGCAATTGAAATGACGAATAAGTGATCAGCTAGTAGGAGAAACTTGATCGCCTTGTTGTTGTTGTCGTATTGTTAGTAGGCAAGCAAAAATAGGAAAGCTCGCCTTTGATTTGAGTCAACTGGCAGTCCAGTTGGTCAATTTTACCAAAAGAGACGAGTAAAAAGTATTTAATTTCAGGACTGAGGCTCGCTTTTGCTGCCACTAACACATCGATGCTTCCACATCAAGCGAATGATCGATGAGTGACTTTGTGTCCATGATTTGAATCATGGCAACAACTTTCTAGCTACTGAATAATCTGGCGCCTACATTGATTAGCACAAACTTTCTATGGTATTCTTTTTGTGGAAGTGGAAGTTTGAGTGGAGAAAATGAGGCAGAAAATCGCCATCCAGTTTGTATATTTCTCTCTCTCTCTCTCTCTCTCTCTCTCGTTGTTAAGGAGACAACATTGGAAACTACGGTGCAAATTTACCAATGGGAGGCCAAGTTTTCGGTTGCAGTTTGCTCTCCTGTTTCTGCTAATCGGAGGTCATCATACGCAAACTTGGCGCCCAAAACTCGCAATCCATCATAAGGCGTGCGAGTTTGTCTTCGTCGTTGTTTGTGTTATTCAACTTAAAACTTTTCGGCCAACTCGAGAAGTTGGCTTTCGTTTCTCGTTCGCTTGGCTGACATCTGGACTCTTATTTTCTATTCAAGAAAAGAGCCAACTAATTTTTCAATTTTGACTGCAACCAAGTTAAACCTTTCCCCTGTTTCTATTCCTTTTCTCGGCGCACTTACCTGGTCGCGAAAATATCGAGTTTTTCCAAAGTTCCAACGCAGCAACTGTGACTTCGGCGACAGAAGAGAAGCCGATTGAGATGTCAGAGCAAAAAGGATTTACTTTTTGCCTTGGAGGGCGAGAGACCAACGAGAGCATATGGGAGTTTTCTCCTCTTCCGGTTGCATCATTTATCAAAGTTTGCTGGTTGCAAAATGCGACTTTCACGACTGCCACGATTAGAGTTCGCCGAGATGGAATGATCTTTTCATAAATCACACAACAACTCGAAGCAACAGCAACATCAATACTAAACAAGCGCAAGTCAGGAGGCGACGAGTGGCATTTGCATGGTGAAAAACACAATGCAAATTGACGTCATGATTGGACGCCACGTTAGAAGTCGGCCGACTAGTTGCGTCACCATCCTGGCGGCCGCTTTTGTGTCGATGCCATTGCCACAGAATGAAACAGGAAGTAGCGACTGCTGCCAATGTGATTCGCACGAAATGTGAGCCAAGTGGCCGCCGCCGCCGCTGCTGCTCTGTTGAAAGGAGATCGGCGGCAGTATTATTAATGGAGTGATAATTTACGGCGATTCTTTTCTCCATTTAATAATTCGGTTTGTCGAATTGAAGAGGAGCGATATTTAAAATTCGTGCTTCGGAGCAAAGAAGTGGGCAGTTTCATTTGGCCAACCAACTTTGGCGAACTCGACGAAAACTCGAGCAAACAAAGTAAATGGTGCGACGACCACGACGACTGCCACGATGAGCAATTGAAATTGAATATCTTGCTTGCCGCTTATTTCCCCTCTCCTTTTTCTCGATTCGAATCGAATGCCCGGCAACTTTTGAGGCAATTTACGAGCCAACAGCATCAACAACTGGTGGCTGGTGGTGCGAAGTCAATAAAATATAATAGACTGCAACCGAGCGAACAAATGCACTCGCTCGCCGGTGGCTAGTGTATAAAATAAATTCGAATTACAGGTAAAGGCAACCATTCCGCCCACGAGTTTGTAGTCGGTCATTCAGTTATTCAGTTGAATGCAGCAAACCGGTCGCATTCTGTCTCATTGTCATGTTCCTCAAATGACTGACTGCTCGTCGTCGTCTGTGGTGTGGTGGGTGAGTTTTGCGGCGCCAGGAAGCATTCCTATTGCTATCCAATGGGAACACAATCGTCTCCGTCGTCGCCTCCTCGAATTGCTTCTTCGCTCTGAATTAGAGGATGTGACTACAAAGAAGCGCACCACCTGTCGTTGCGCTTGAATCCTCAGGTGGCAAAGTTGGAATTTGCGATCCTCCGGCTCGAGTTTGCAAATTATCGCCAAGTTGTTGCTGTTGTGGCTCGATAGTCGCAACAACTGCACAAGTGGCGCGAGCCCACACAATGCTCTCGCTTTTGCCACCTCCTGCACTCACTTCAAATGGCTGGCTTCAAATTTACCTGTCGCCTGCCATCACTAGCGGCAGGCGAGGTAAATTTGCAAACAGAAAAACCAAAATTACAAATCCAATGGCAACCAATACAATATGACGACCACGACAATTGACTCACCTAGTGGATTGCACTAGTGCCTCCGTAGAGCTCATGTTTATTGCGTTGAAATTTTTGTCGGTCTTGACATGGAATTTTCGTTTTATATTTCGTTTTATGTTGTTGTTTGTTGGTGATAAGGCCAAAGTTGCTCCGAGAATCACTCCAACTGCATCTATTGCAACGACAGAAAAATTCTAGATCTCATCACAGAGATAAAACTTACATATGTATATATGTAACCGGTGAACTTTGTCGAAAAACTTCAACTTGAATCATAGACAATGACAACCCGAAAGTCCATTTCCACGGTCAACCCAGATAAATATAGAGATGCAACGACGAGTTAATTGGCCGCCGATTTGGTTCACCTGTCGTTAAGTCAATTGTTCTCCCTTTCTTTCTCTTGTTTTCCATCTCTTATTATCTCCTTTGAAGATGAAGGATGAGAAAGAGCAAACTTGTTAACTGCCAACAGCAAGAGTAAAAACTATTTATATATATATGTAATTGCAAACAAAAACTCGGCTACAAAGTTTGGCGAGAATCCGACTTTTTGTTGCGCAACAGTGACGCAATAACAATTGAGATAACGATAACCCTGCCGAACCATTCGAATTGAACTATTTTTAATAGACTGCGAGTGGCAAGCGTATAATGGAATCTCGTGTCGCGTTGCTCAATTTAATTGTAAACGAATCGAGTTGTTTGTTTTGTTTTAGTTTAGTTTAGTTTAATTTCGGGAAGTGCAACTAACTTTGTTGAGCCCGAGCAGAACGAGAGAAGAGTTCATTTCCGTTTGCTCTTTTTTGAACTGGAAAGATGCTCTCCTCTTTTTCTAAAACCAAGGATTCAATTTGCTGCCCAACTTGCCTCGCAAACTACCGGCCAAATTTGCTTGGTTAGATTAGATAACGAAGTGACCAACTACAATTGACTGCTCGCGCCGACAGTCAATTATCGCGTTGCTATCGTTATCGCTGCTGCCGTCGTTGTGGCTATTTGTTTGATGTAGTTGCTCCCTTCTGTTGCCGCACTTTTGGCCAACTCGGCGACTGGCCATTTGGCGCCATCTGCTTGCTGGAGCCTCTCCTCCTGCCTCTACTCAAACTTAAGCGGCCAAGTCTCGATTACCCAACTAACTGGCCACTTGGCGCCTTCGTGTTAACTGCTGCCGCCGCTCTCCGGCAGTTAGTTAATCGTTCAGGTAAACCAACTCTCGAGTTACCTTGAAATTGAGACGTTAACTATTCGCTGTCGTCGTCGTCCTCCTTATCCTTGTTTGGGCTAAGTGATAGGAGCAAACTGGCGCCGGACACGCAAACCCGAGCCAAGTCCACAAGGTTTACCGAGATTTTAGCTCGAGATACTTGAAAAGAAGCAGCAGACAGTGAAACAGAAAAGTCGACTGTAGATTTCAATGATAAACAAACTTACACTTGAGCTGGTTAATTTGTGTTTGCTCTCGGCTCGGATTCCGCCGACTCTAACTCACCAGATGAACGCCAATTGAGGCGCCTGTTAGTTGTGATTGCGCAACTTTTCTCGTAAAAGGTCGTGACACGAGCCCATTGGTTGGACCTTCGGTTCGTTTGCTTACTATGAACTCGTAAATTTTCTAAGCGCTGGCCTCAGAAATTGTGAGCTCAGCTTTGTTTTGCATGGGACGCGCTTCGGGTCAAATTTTTAGCTCAATTTGATTGCAGCAACAACAACATCGGAGTCGAAGGTAGCGGTGGCGGTGGTGGCAAAAAGACAATCGATGGGGCGACAACTTGTTGTTGCTGTCTCTGCAGTTATTTACGAGTTTATTTGAATGGTCTTCTTGTTTGGTGGACCTCACGCACACATTATTTCATTGACTTGAACGCTGAAATCCAAGAGGCAAACAATCTCCTCTGCGGCCTAAATAAATTTTGTTCCAATTCTCCTTCTCCAGCCAACCAAACTCCAAGGTTCATATCGAATCTCAAAGCTCAAATCTAAACACCTACCCGCTCCTGCTCATCAATCATATCAGTGATCCACTCACTTGGCTGGCAAGCGAGCGAGAGATTTGATTGAATTAGGCGCTAAACTTGCGCCACTTTGCACTCTTGATGCAGCTAAAAATGCAAGCCTCCAGTGAAGCCACCTGACCATCATCTGGGCTAGCAAACACGACGAGCTTCATTGGTCCACCAGGTGAGTGACTAGAAATAGCCTCAATCACCTAGCAAGCGGCGGGCGTCTGGCGATTGCTTGGCAGGTAATCGTGTGATTAACGATCACGGCCACTCGCTTAGACAAGTCTGGTCATCGAACAGGTGGACTCTTGGGTGCGTCCTCGAGATCCTCGGCTGTCGTGCGATACATTGTAGCCACCGAGTCCGTCTCTCCATTCGTGTGAGATCAGATGAGAGAGGATCGACTCGAGATGGAAGAATTATGATGATGATGTAATGTAACAAATTATGTGATTTACTTTCGTGTTGTGTTTGTCTGTCTAACTATTATTATTATTATTTTAATGTGTGATCGAGTTTTAGCTTTAGTTGCTGCGGTTTAACAACTGCAGCGACGTCTAGCGTGAACAGCCGGCCTCCTCCGTCTCGATTCAAATGAACTTATTCTGTCTTGCCCGTCGGCTCTCAGATAGCCGAATGCCATTTGAGCCGAGCAATTACGAGATGCAACCCATTGATTGTGTTTGAGTTGGTCGAGTTCTTTGCAGCAACGAGCCAGAGAGATGGGAAACTTCAGATTAAATAACTTAGTTGACTTACATTAAATCACGGCCACAGCGAGTGTAGCACACAATGAGCCATTGCTCTCACAGTTGGAGTTTACCTGGAGCACGCCCACTCTTTTCTCTATGGCCACAGCGTTGCTTTTTCCTCTGTTTCTGGATCGACAGGTTTCTTCTCTCTAATAAGGGAATAGGAAGAGCCTAAGGGACGGGGGAAATCGAGGCCACGCCTCCGTTTGTTGCCTTGTTTCTCCCTGCTTCTCGATGGAGGAAAGAAAAACCGATGGCCTCTTGAAAACTGGAAACTACCAGCAAAACAAACCGACAAACAGAGACAACAAAAAGGAGAGGAAGAGAAAACAACTTAATTATCAGACGGCGACGCAACCGAGGGACCATTTAGCGTCGCGGTCGGTTGGGCGCGCGACGTTGCAATTTCCTTTAAAATACGATTGCAGGTGAAAGTTTTTGCACTGGTCCCACTTGTTGAGTGGGATTTTTCTTCTCTCTTTCAATCTTTCGGTCAAGTGAGCAGCACGAGCAACAGGTGAGCGGCGGTAATGATGTTATTGTGTACTTGCGCTGTGCATTTGGCAGCCGATTTCATTGGCCTCTCTCAACATTCGAAACTTGAGACGAACTCGCTAATGATGAAAGCGAGGAAATCCTCGCATCGCAACCGATTATATCTCATAGGAGAAAATCTTTTGAAAATTACACAAGTTGACTTGTATATTGTGGTTGCATTTATAAAAGAAGCGCGAGTTTTCACTTGTCCGGTTGCTGGTTTGTGTTTATATCTTTCTCTTTCCACTTGCCAACCAGAGAAGGAAGACAAGGGAAAATCTAACGGCCGGATGACGAACTCGGCAACTTGTTAGCTGTCCACATTGGCGCGCGTTGAGTTCATCTCACCTGTTTGGACTGGAGCGCCTGTTTACCTGCTCACCTGTGGCACCAGGCAGCAGACATCGGGCGAGTGGCAAGTGGCACTGGCCAAGTATCGTGTTGCGCTTCTAATGGCCAGATTTGGTTTCGCTGATTTCGCCGTGCCGCGGTTATGCAAGTTGCTGCTGGTCCAGTGCCGTCGCGATCCACTCGCCGTCATCCACTTGTTGCTGTGTGTGTAGAAGAACACACTGACAGCAACATAATTTATGTCCATCGCCTCGGTTGGATTTCCAGCGGGCAATTCTATGGGCTAGTTATTGTGTTTCCTGTCGCCTAGAAGCGGGCGGGTAAATTTAGCCAATAAATTCGTCTGCTTTCGCCATCGGCCTCAGCGGACGAGCTCTACCTTGGCGCACCTCTAACTTCTTGGAAGTCTTTATAAGTTTAGTTGGCAAAACGTTAAATCTTCGATTAAATTGCACAGCATTGAGGACATAATAAATCTCTCCCTCTCTCGCTCTCTCAAGATTTTGCCTGAGGTCTCTGGTAAATAAGCGCAACCTAGTCAAGTTATCTGGTTGGACGCCACTTTGTCGCGCTTAATTTCGTCCCCTCCGAATAAAGACAGTCAAATGTTGTTGCTGTGACAGTTTTCTTGTCGTCGTTGCTCTTGTGATGTTTTCGCCAACATAAAAACTTGATTATCCTTATCGCGTTACCATCATCGAGAAGAGATAAGTCACCTTGAGTTAAATGAGCTCACCTGCCGCTTGCTGTGCAGTTGGCCACTTCGTCAACTCCGCCACCAACTTGCATTGCGTCACCACCACCCAGAACATAAACTTTAAATTTTAATTGCCTCCACTTGCTACGCGTAACTAAATGCACCGAACACTTGGTTCATATACAAATCAAACTATATCACGCTACGATCAGCTGACTAACTAACCTGATGATTTCTCTTCTCGCTATGTCATTTGATTCTTCTACCACACACAAAAAAAACATAACAGCATTCGACTCGGACCCGAGCGCAAGCCAAACTCAAGCTCCCAGCAGCACATTTGCTGCCTTGCACTCAATCGTAACCGGAAACTCGGTCACAAGCCAACAGCTGACTCCGGCGAATGGAGGCGCCAAGTTTGGCAAGATTTTGAGACTGGCCAACCAACCGGATGGAGCGCAGACTTCGGCAAACATTGTGCAGTTCAATGAGGCTAGCAATGGAGTTGTCTACATAATCGACTCGGTTCTCCTCCAACCAGACGACGCCGATTACATCCAACAAACCAGCTCCACTCCAGCAATCTCATCCACCATGTCCTCGCTCTTGGGCGCCCATAATTCGGCCATTCTAGACTTCATCCACAATTTAACTGCTGGCGCCATCCAGTTGAGCGCGCAGTCAATGTTGGCGCTAATCGGAACCCTAACTCTCGCCATAGCCGCACTCTTAATTCTAAGCTTGGTGCTCGTGATCAGACGCCGAAGGCTCAACAAGTTGCACAGCCACCAACAACTCGAATCTGGTCTCACCTCAAGCTCATCGGCAAACTCTGGCTCCACCTCGACCACCAAGAGTCTTTAGGAGCGACTCCAAGCAGGGAGTTCTATTATAAAGCTCCACTTTCAAGAGGATAGCATTTATAAGAAGAAGAAGACATATTATTAGAGGCATAATCGTTCGCAACAAAGAGATTGTGGAAAACTAAAGACACCCGAGATAACAATTTAATTCTTAATTACTTTTGTACATAGAGATGGATAGGAAGAGAGGGAAAGAAGAAGTAAAAATTCGCGAAGAATAAGATAGCATGATATATTTTCTATTGTCACCACCATTAAGATAGTATTGCCATTCTACCCGGTCAATAGAAACCTCAAAGAAGAGGGAGGACAAGAAACCTTCTAGAAAACTGTAATTCTCCCAAAGCTGGAATTTATTTTTATAAGCCAAGGGGAAATTTAAGACCTTCAATAAACCAAAAGAAACCAAACAATTCATTTGATTCATTCTCATCTCGTGGTATCTCTTTTATTGGCTACCAAATCATATATGATAGACGTTCTCATCCAACCTAATCAATATTGATTTGATCCTATTATTCAAGTTGACTTGTTAAGTCTCTTGTAGATCGAAGTGTATAGCTTGAAATACAATAGTTTTGTGTCTAGAGAACAGGTGGGTGGAGGAGTGTCCGTTTCGGGAACCCCCAGAGCTCGAAGCCCCCAAAGCCAAATTGACTCGTGCTTACGAATCTGCGGTTAAGTTTGTGTTATACATTTATTGAACGCCTATGCTGAGATTGAAGGAACACAAGGCAGCGAACGGCATTTGGACATTCGGACAGGTGAGGGAGTTTTACGAGGGAACGTGTTTTATGATTCGAGAAGATTTTGGGCGAATCCCGATATTCCTTAACTTAATTCCTGCATATTCTCACTCCCAGTTTTGACTCGCATCAGAACCCTCAAGAGAATGTTAATTGAGTAACTGGTATGAGCTAGTGACTCGAGACCACCTAGCGACTTGGATCCAATTGGAGCCGATACAGATATGACAACAACTTCTTAGGCAATCGCAATCCATCCGCCAAGTTGTTCTGAACATAACGAAAAAAACCGTTTTTAGATGACACTTATATTGCAAAAGTTATGCAAGATACACTAAAAACAACACCTGCAAACGTCTCAGAAGTTGGATTCTGAGCTTCCGGTTGCGTCAGCATCATGCTATCGCTCATAGTTTTCGAGATACAAATGTTTTTAAAACACGATTTTCGCCTCAATTAACTTCGATTGCAGACCCAAAGATTGAGCAAGGAAACTCGCATCCAATATCACTCAGTATCCATTGACAAGCTCGAAGGTTGAAAATTGGAGCCCCATTTCGACGGTGACGCGAGGGTCTAAGCGGGAGTGCCGAGGTAGCACCACTTCAAGTTTTGTTCAACGAGGGTGGGAGCCACAAGGAATTTCGGGATCACGAAAGAGTCGGGTTTTATGCACATCGACGTGATAATGGGGTCTGTTTCTATTTATGGCTACCATTAGATCATCAGTCGAGATTTTTCATCCAAATCTTCACTAAAAACCAATAAAAGCACAAGATATCTGCCAATGAGCATAAATTTATCTAAACTCAAGAATCCGATTCATTATCGAAGAAAATCATTTTGCAAATGAGCCCCAGAAAGTCAGGAAACGGAATAGATACTTCCTCCAACGAAGCCTCGTTGTTCTCGCCATCACATAGTAATCCTTTCTGACCTCCAAACCACCAATCAGATCAAGCCAAATCAAATCAACAGTAGCAATATCTACAACTAAAAGCAAACTCTCTTACCTGAACAATAATTCAATCCAAGGCAAAGAGAAAGGGAAATGGCGGCTACCTGTTGATGCAATGAGAGAGTAGCGGACAACACCAAATCTAGCGTGACAAGTCGCCATTGTTGTGACCGGTTTTGTTACTATCCAACAACAATGATAGCATTAATGATAATAATAGTCATGATGATAATCGTGATTTCCTACTTCCAGTCAGAATCCACGTCGAATCTGTATCAACAGAATTTAATTCAACAACTGGTATGCGTTAGGGACTCAAGGCCACCTAGCGACTTGGATCAAATTGTAGCCGATACAGATATGACAACAGAGTCTAAGGCAATCGTGATCCATCCGCCAAGTTGTTCTGAACATAACGAAAAAAACCGTTTTTAGATGACACTTATATTGCAAAAGTTATGCAAGATACACTAAAAACAACACCTGCAAACGTCTCAGAAGTTGGATTCTGAGCTTCCGGTTGCGTCAGCATCATGCTATCGCTCATAGTTTTCTAGATATAAATGTTTTTAAAACACGATTTTCGCCTCAATTAACTTCGATTGCAGACCCAAAGATTGGGCAAGAAAACTCGCATCCAGTATCACTCAGAATGCGTTGGCAAGCTCAAAGGTTGAATATTGGGGCACCAATTCGACATGAATGAGAGGGTCTAAGCGAGATTGCCGAGGTAGCACCACTTCAAGTTTTGTTCAACGAGGGTGGGAGCCACAAGAAATTTCGGGATCACGAAAGAGTCGGGTTTTATGCTCATCGACGTGATAATGGGGCCTGTTTCTGTCTATCGCTACCGTTTCATTTAATGTCAGAATTTTTCTACCGATTTCTCAACACTTGCACCTGAAATCTCAATCTAAAAGCTGAGCAACTCATAATCAGTGTCACTTTGATCTTAAGAGCACAGTCGAGTCACGTCGAGAAAAATTAGGGCCCTCTGGCCTCCGCTCAGAGAAGTAATGAAACTAGATAGAGGGTTCAAAGCAATCACACAAGATTATGCTAAATGAGAGTGATAGAAAATGACAACTTTCTGCATTGGAACTGATAATTTCTCAACCAATCCGTTTTATTTTCTCCATGTCCATTTCGTATCATTAACTAGAATGATGCGAAAGACTATCTCTCATCAGTAGGAGGAACATCTCTTTTCTCTCTTGAGCGTCGAAATTCGGATTGGAATTAGCTCGATTTTGAAGCGGCCGACTTGGTGTTGAGTCTGGTTCCAAAGGCTAGAAATTGGTTTGGTTGGATGTTTTCTGGCGCTGGAGCTGGTGCAGCGGCGATGAACTGTGGCTGTGGAGCCTCGATGATTTGGATTGGTTGTGGAGCTGGGGCTGGGGCTTGAGCGGCAATTGGCAAAAACAGTTGTTGCTGTTGTGGTTGCTGCTGCTGTTGGGTCTTGGTGGCAAACTTGGTGCCTGCCAATTGTGTTCGCTTGGCGCCGAAGACAACGCGGCCATTTGGTCTAAGAGGCGCTGGCTGTGCAATTTGGATTGGTGTCTGGGTGGTGGTTGTGGTGGTGGTTGTAATTGAAGCTGGAGTCTCGGCTTCCTGGTTGTTGTTTTGGTCGTCGTTTTCCTGATTGTTGTTGTCCTCCTTAACCTCCTCCTTGGCCTCCTCCTTCAAGCTTACAACCTCCACCTGTCCCTTAGCTGGTGCGGCATCGGTGGTGGTGATCTCAGCTGTAGTTTCAGTGGTGGTTGTTGTGGTTTGGATTGGAGCTGGACCCTTGATGGCAACTTGCTTAAAGATTGGCTCAAATTTCAATCCCTGGTTTGGTAGAAATTGAATCTGTTGTTGTTGTTGTGGTTGTTGTTCTTGTTGTTGTTGTGGTTGTTGTTGTGGCTGTGGCTGTGGTTGTGGCTGTGGTTGTGGTTGTGGTTGTGGCTGTGGCTGTGGCTGTAGTTGTAGTTGTGGCTGTGGACCTTGTTGTTGAATAAATTGAATCTGTGGTTGATCGACGCGTACCAATTGTTGCTGTGGTTGATCAAGGCGAATCAATTGTTGCTGTGGACCTGGAATGATCCTGCGGAAGAAGGCATCGTTGTTTTCGTCAATCACTAGACCCTGTTGGTTTACCTGTGGTTGTTGGATGAACTGAACTGGTTGCGGTTGCTCAACTCTAATCAACTGTTGCACCTGCTGTGGCTGAGGCGGCAGTGGACGAGCTTGTTGCTGGCCCTTAACGGCTCCTCCCTTGATGGCGGCCACCTGTTGCAACTGTGGACGTGGCTGCTCAATTCTAACCAACTGTGGCTGAGGTTGTGGAGCCTCCTGGATGAGTTGAGGCTGCTCAATCACCTGCAATTGAGGTGGCTGGGGTCTGAATTGAGGTTCAGGTAGCTGAACAAACTGAGGCTGTGGCGCTGGCTGCTCAATGGGCCTTTGGAATTGGATCGATTGTGGCTGCTGCTGCTCGATTCTCTGAATCTGAATTGGCTGTGGTTGAGCTTGAGGTTGTTGTTGTTGCTGCTGCTGTTGCTCGACAACTTGGGCAACCTGTTGTTGTGGTGGACGTGGACCAAACTTGGCGTCGGCAATCTGCTGCTGAATGCTCACCGATTGCACTTCCGGTCCGCGCTGACCAGCCGATCCTGGGCCAATGCTGTTCGACTGCTGCTCAACCTGTTGAATTTGAGTCACCTGTTGTTGTTGCTGCTGGCCTCCCTTGATTTGCTGAGGTGCTGGCTGAGGTGCCTGCTGTTGCACCTCCTGTTGCACTTGAACAATTTGTTGCTGTGGTTGGCGGGCGACAAATTGGGGCTGTGGAATGGGTCCTTGTTGAAATTGGATCAGCTGTGGCTGTGGCTGAGGCTGTAGTTGTGGCTGGGGAAGTGGGCCAAAGATTTGCTGTTGCTGTGGGGCAATTGGCTGGAAGTTTGAGATAAACTGTTGCTGGCGGATTGGTTGTGGTTGTGGTTGTAATTGTAGTTGTGGTTGTGGTTGCCGCTGTTGCTGTTGCACCTCAATCAGTTGTGGAGCCGGTGGCGCATCCTGAATGTCGTCCAAGTTGACGAGAGTTTGCTGCTGTTGTTGCGACTCGTCGGTTGGCGGACGGACGGCGGCGGCGTTTTGGCCGGCGGCCGATGGGATCGGCTCTTGCTGCTGGCCACGGGCGGCAGCGGCTGGGGCCGACTGGCTCGAGTCTGGACCTTGGTTGTCTTGTTGCTGTTGGGCTGCGGCACTTCCGGCTGGCGCTGGGCCTTGTCCGTTGACTGGTCTCGGGCCAAAAGTGATGAAGTTTCCGTTTCCATTGCCTAGCTGTTGCTGTGGTCCTTGTTGTTGGATGAACTGCCCCTGTTGTTGCTGCTGTTGCCTCTGTGGCTGGTTGGCCTGGGCCAATTGGGCGCCACTAGGCTCGCTGACCTGCCAGCGCGAGTCGGCGCTATCCTCGGGCTTGGTGCCAATCTCGTTTGTCTTGATGGTGGCGCGGTAGCCATCGGCGTCGGCCACGTACTCAACGCGCCGCTCGCGCCCATCTGGACCGGCGATGGTGTAGACACCTGTTATTCTTCCAGTTCCGTCGCCAGACTCCGAGTGGGTCGAGGTGGCTCCGATTGATTCGGCACCGTAGCTAAACGAGTAAGGCTCTGGTCTTGGCTGGCCATTGGGACCTAGCGCCTCTTCTTGAGCTGACACTAAACAACCGGCCACTAGAACTAGGAGGCCGACGAACTTGTAGCTGAGCATCTTGATGTCTTTTTGGTTTATTGTTTATTGGTTGTTGTTGTAGTAGTTGTGGTTTAGAAAAGAGAAAAACTTTTTACTGTCTTTCCTCTTCCTTTTCTTCTGCTTCGCGTAATTTCTTGGTGATTTACCTGGCGCGCCAGCAACAAACACCTGTTGTGAGGTGTGATGTCGTGTGTTGACGGCGTTGGTTGCACGTTAGTGGAAAGAAAGGTATAATGAGCGTGCGGGATGAAGAGGATTCAGGTTAGTTGATTGGCTATCAACACAAGTGTTTGCTACTCCAATTGAGGAGGATGCGCTTTGCTCTAAACAAGTCGATATTTGCTACCTGAGTTACATTGGCTGTAGTTTGTTCACTTGCTTGCTCACTTGATAGCTAGCTAGCCATCCGAGCTTTAATCACATCAAACTCTCACTTGCTCGCTTGCTGTCTGAATGTTTGCTTTACTATGCGCTGCTTTATTTCTCTCTGTCTAGTTAGTCATCCGCCAGTTGACGACACTCGCCAAGCTAATTGAGTCAAAGAGTGGAAGTCGAATGTTAAACCGCAAGCCAAATCGAGTGGCAGCTTGATAAACTGCCGCCAGTTTGTCAGCTTGCGGCTCTCTGGTTTCGGGCGACACCGGTGAGTCGGGTGCACGCGTGTTGAGTCGGCAGTTGCCCAGGTGAGTCAAAGGAAAAAAGAAGAAGACGAGGATAGGTAACGGAGTCGGCGGCAACAACAGGTGGTTGAAAGGTATCGTTGGGTGGCGGCGATTGATCTTGGCTGGCTCCCGTTGGCGTCATCTATTTTTTGAACAAATCCAACTTACAAATGAGCAGCCAGCCAGAGGAGCAACAAAACTTTTGCTTTCGGATTAAACTGGCATCAGGTCGTTTCATATGGTCGTCGTCGTCGTCTTCGTCGCTGTCGTTTCAAAAGTCTCATGATTTAGAGTTCCAATGCTCGAGTTCAGGTGAACCCGCTAAGTTGCCTTGCACGTCTCTTTCCCTCTCACTCTTCCACAGACATCGTCATCGACAGTGTTTTTTCTCTCGAAGTTAGCCGGGCGACATTTGCTAAAGCGCGTGTATCAGCAAACCGGCCAGCCAGCTAGCTAGCTGAAACTTAAAGTATTCCACTATCACTACTACCAATGAATTAGCCGGCAATTCTAGATGACAGTTGGAGTTTCAGTAGAAAGTTAAGAGACAGACTTAACTGGTTAGCTAGCGGTCGGACGGTGACCATGAATCTCGCCTCTAGATTGTTGGTAAGTTAGCAGGTAGAAACAAGCCAGTTGATCAACCTGTTGCTAACCAGCGAGCGATAGAAGAAAGAGGAGGAGGAGGAGGAGAAGCGCGAGCGCATCATCCGCTGAGCCAACAGCGGCAGCAGCGAAGGCAAGAGAGAAAGAGCGACACTAAAAAGCCACTTGTTTTCCTATCGCTTGCCGCCTGTTTGGCTAGCTAGGTAGGTTGATTGGAACCAGCACCCAAATGAGCGACTAAACGAAATGAGTTGCATTGACTGAGAGGAAGAGAGAGGAATACCTGGCACAGAGCGAGTGGACAACAGGCTTTTTTGCAAATTATCCCACGATTCATAAGGCACTCGTGTTGTCGCTTAGCCAAGTTTGTGTTCTCTCCTGTGTGTGTGCCGATTTGGTAGACCCACGTGTTAGCAAATCCTCTTCTCTCTTGCTGTAGCGCCAGCACTCGCATGCACAAGCCACAGGTGGTGGCATTGGCGGCGGTGGCTATTTGTGTACGGGTATAAATCTGATCCGAGTCAGACTTTTACCTGTTTATTGTCGGTCGTTGTTGCTGGCGCTATCGTAGTAGTTAATGAATTCGCGATGAGTTAACATCCAAAACATGCGACCAAGATGACGACCAGCGGACAAGGCAATAACAACACTACAGCTACATTTTATAGCGACTGGTGAAAGCTGGCAAGAGTCCGAGAGAGAGAGAGAGAGAGAGAGAGAGAGAGAGACGAGCTAAAAGTCATCGCTAAAAGTCGCCTTCCTCCTAATTCCAAACCTAATAATCGTCAAGTTTTAACTAGCCACTGAGCCAACGGCCAACTGATAGGAGTTGAAAAATCCTTAGTGTAATTGTTGGCTGGTCGTTCTTTTACTTTACCTATAGCTTTACCCCTAACCCTCTTTCTTTCTTTTTTAAATGACAACTTCTACTGACACAACTTTTGCTCGCATTTTTCAGGTAGCCAGTCGGTGTTTTTTCTCTGCCTGACGCCCGAATACCGACTACCGACTACGTAGATTCAACTAACCAACCAACTAACTAACGTGAGGGAAGAGTGAGATGAAATGAAATTGAATTGAATCGAATGGAATGATAAAAACACGACGAAATGGTAGACAAACTTCCAGAACAAATCAGCCGTCGCCAGCTGGCTGCCCATCAACTCGAGATCGAATTCCACCTGTTGCCTCTCCACCTTCACATACAAACGAAAAAACACACACACACACGCACACTGAGCGACTTGGCCGTCGATTAGCACAATGTCATCTTCTGGTTTTAGTTAGATTCTATTAAAACCAACTAATGGAGAAAAAGCGACATCAAGATTATAATCGGGATCATAGCCATGTGAGCTCTTAGCATAGCGGAAGTTGCGGTAGGTATCAAATATCGCACAAGTGGATCTAAGTTAACAATCATAATGGCGGGCGATGAGACAAATGGAGTGCACAGCTTTGCTTTTTGATTTCGTCTTGTGTGTTATATTCAAGTTTCGAGTTACCGACTAACTAACTATCAGGCAAAAAAATCTGCTTATCGAATTGTTGACGCGCTATCCGATTTGTAGAGACCAATTCAAATGGCATAATAATTCTAAAACTAATCTCTCTTATTCCTCTTCATGTTGTTCTGCTTCTTGTTATTTCTCGTGGACGACAGATTGGCCTCGAGGGAGGAAACGGAACAAAACTTACCTTGGTCTACTTTTTTAGATTGACTGTATAAATTTAATTTCAGAACTTGTATCTTTTACCTTCTGTTCTCGTTAATGATCTTCATATGTTTTCTTCAGTTTTCTCCAACTTGGCGGCTTTCCTCGCTACAACAGACTGGTCAACAGACTGACTGTTTGACTAAAACCAAACTAACGAATGAATGAATGGGGAGACGAGCAATCTGATTGGCTTTATATACTCGCGACTCGGTGCCAACTAAAATGGTCCCCATCGACGTCGTAGCTTATGGCGATGCCGCGGCAACGCCATAAGCCACGAGGTACACGCGCAGCTCGTGTGAAGAAGCTACGTGGATGGTGAACGATAACGATGCCAGCTCACCTGTGCCGCATTCGAGATTAGCGAGCGAGAAAGTGTGTTGCAGGTAAGCCAAGAGAAGAGCTCGGGTTTTCACTCTTGGCACCGAGAACCAGAACGTCAAAAGCTTAGACGCTCATTTGTTCAAATAGTCAGACAGGCAAACATTTAGAGATGCAAGGCAAATGCTATTTAGCAGCCAACGAGCTAAGACCAAGACAAGAGCCACGATGAGGAGGACAACAAGCGACGATTTGAGGTTTGCCAACTGGTGGCGAGACAGACTCAACAGGTGGCAAATGCTTTGTCATGTGCACTAGCACGTCGCTCTTTAGGTCGTTCTATCTTCGTTCTATGTCTTTAGGTTTTCTAATGGATAACCTGAAAGGCACTTTGAAGCACCAGCTGAAACGATGGCGTCAGGTAATCGAGTTGGTGGATCGCCTCGCTGCAGTTTGTTGAAACAAGGCTCGCAAAATCCAGGAGGCTTGCGACACTCAGCAGGTTGCAGGGTTTTCTGGTTCGTCTCTCAGTCTCTCGATGTATGTATGTGTGTCGCTTTCTTATAACCGAGCGGTTAGATAGAAAAAGATAGTGAAAGCTAATTGCATTACCAAAAAATCATCTCGAGTCAGCAAGGTAAGTCCGTGGTTGGTTCTATTGGTTGATGTTAATATAGTACAAAATAGAGGCGGGCGAGAGCGAGAGCGAGAGCGAGAGAGAGAGAGAGAGAGAGAGAGAGAGAGAGAGAGAGAGAGAGAGAGAGAGAGAGAGAGAGAGAGAGAGAGAGAGAGAGAGAGAGAGAGAGAGAGAGAGAGAGAGAGAGAGAGAGAGAGAGAGAGAGAGAGAGAGAGAGAGAGTAGAGAGAGAGAGAGAGAGAGAGAGAGAGAGAGAGAAGAAGAGAGTAGAGAGAGAGA
>WNKI01000002.1:7179611-7208268 GCA_015350385.1 Aculops lycopersici
GAGAGAGAGAGAGAGAGAGAGAGGGGAGCCAAGAGACGATGGATCTGTAAATCAGTACAAGAGATCTTGTTTTCTAATGTCGCTGCGGTTATGTGCCGCATAAATTGATGATCTTAATTGTAAAGCTTGCTCTCCGGCTGCCAGCGAAAAGGCAAGCTAGCTTACCTGATTAAATCCAATCCATAATCTCGTAAACTTTGCGGCCCATTAGAAAGTGCGGAGTAAAACACCAACCACCCAGCCAGTTAGCAATGCTACGAGAGACTACTCGTGCAACAACTATAGCTAACGTGTATTTGCAGCCCGGCCAGGTAAGGTGTTGCAAAAAACAACAACCAGTTGATGATGATGGTTGTTGGTAGTGGCGGTGTCGCATCAGGCGTAGGTGGTACCCCGCAAAAGATTCTTCAGATACCAGAGTGGGGAGGAATCGTGAAATTTGCTAAGGAAACCAAAATTAAGTACGAGAACTGATAGCGGAAAAAAGGAAGAAGCAGGTGATGGAAATGGTGAAGAAGAAGAAGAGTTAGTAGGGTCTTCAGTGTCTCGTCACATACATATATACACGCAGACACAAAACTTGATACTAGCTTGTCGACTGGCTGCCGGTGGATTAGTTGGTTGACTGGATGGCTGGCTGGCGTCATTGAATGATATAGTAACTCTACCTGCTTGATGTATAACCAACTAACTAAATGGTAAGCATATAACACAGTAATTGATACATTAGTAGCGTCGAAAGGAGGCACTGCGATTGATAAATTAGCTGGCGCGTTATGTCTACAACAGGTAGTTGGTTGTGTTGTTGTGCAGCTAAGCCTCTATAAATCTATTCTAGTGCTTGTAGATCACGTGATTCGACTAGTATTCTACATAGACTTGAAATTGCGGCACTTTGTCGCATTAAGACGAGCGATGACGAAGACGAATAATTAAGGACCTCGATTTTTCAATCTAAATGCCGCTTCACAACTTCCATTTTATTGGAACACATTTCAATCAAGCAGTTTGCTCGTGTTGTTCGTGAGTCTGTCGCATAGAAATAATAATATTAGCGATGGTGATAGCATTTGTATTAATATTGTTCACTTTCCTAATTTGGCTCCCTTGGCGTTGCCTCTGCCAGTTGTCTTTGGCGCCTCCACAACCTTGATATCGGCGAACCTCGCGGCTCTTGCTGCCAACTTGGCCGCGTCGGCTGGATCAACCGGAGCCGCAGGTGTGGGTATTTTGGAAGCAGAGGTAGTGGATTGGGATTTCGATGAGATAGTTGTCTTCTTAGCTCCAACTGGGGCCTTGTTGATTAGTCCAAACCTCGCCGCCCTTGCGGCCATGAGCTCCTTAGTCGTCGTGGCCGCGGCCGTCGTCAATCCAAATCTTGCTGCTCGGGCTGCAAGAGGATCGTTGTCCGCTAGCGGCTTCTCAACTAATAATTTGGTGGGCTTTGGAGTCATTGTATCTGGATGAGATTAAAATCAATAATTTGACCAATTGATGATGTTTAGAAATTTATCAATTCGAAAAATACGATTTGTTTATTGTAAATGGACGTGATTAAAATGCTGGACAATGTTTTGTTTACAACAAACGCCGAGTATGTCCACGTTCAACTTTTTCGCTTCAGGGAAAAATACGGAGAAAAACACGTCAAATTTGCACGACGGCGGGAATCGTTTGCGCGCGGCACGCGGGATGTCGCGCAGCGCACCTTTCAACGAGTCTCGTCATCTGCCTCCGCTGCTGCGGCGGCGGCGGTTGAAGTTTTCTCGAGTGCAAACACGATGCAAACAGGGAAATTTTCCTGTTTCCATGATATCGCAATATTTGCGAACCGCCATGAGTCATGTTAATTGCAAAATATTTTACACTTTTTAAATTGCATCCACCACAAGGATAGACAATTAATAATGCTCACAATCTAGAGCTAACTTAGAAAACTAGATGTGGTTACTTTTAATTGATCGATCCAACAAAATAACCAAATAGCAATGAGCGTCCCCAACACGTCCCGATGAGTTTAGAGGCCGACACACGCTGCAGCTCATCTTTTGAGCTACAGCTATTCATGCATATTCCATAGATTTTCGAAGATACAAACGGTATTTCAAGATTTTTAGAGAAAGGGATTTTCTCGAGTGGTGAGAGAGTTGTTATCTATTGGTGAAAAAATGGGTCTAGAGGATGGAAAAACAGTAGCTATCGGCGACGATCGTCGCTATGTCATCTCTCTCCTATCCAATTGTTCGTATTTCTTTCCCTTTCACTGCAAATATCCAAGCGACTAGCCGCTTCACGCTCATCAATCATGATCCAGATGCCAAGAAAACGCGTCGTTTCCGTCGACTTGGCTCGTCTTCGTCGTCGTGTTAGCTGGACGTGCGTTAGAGAGAAAGAGAAAAAGTCCAATTGTCGCGCGCTAGCTACTGCTCTTTCACTTCCTGTTCAGCCTCTTGATCGATTCGGAACACTAGATCCGGGTTGGCGTTGCCAAGTCATCGCCAGTTTGATTCGTCTTCCTCCTTCTCGGTTCGATTGTGGCGGCGCAAGTATAATGGCACCATTGGCTACTTCTGGTGCCGCCGCCACTCGACTCGCTGCTTCCGGTCTAAGGTTAATTCCAGCGACACACAGTTAGTCGAGCGGCTGGCTGCTTCCGTTACCAGGGTAAGTGTAGTGCTCATTGGTGGAATTTCCAAGCGAGAAGCAAGTTGAAATGCGCACCGAAGTTTCATTTTGAAGAGCCCGAGTTCCCAGAGATAGAGAGTGAAACTGGAGCTGAACTCGGCAAGCGTTAAGATGACGCAACGGAGCTCATGACCCGACGCTGAGTCGTCGTCTAAAACGATGACGACGTCGCCAGCGACGACGACTATGGAGAATGAGACGACGACGAGCTAGTCGAGTGTGAGATGTGATTGACTGAGTTTGTTTCCGCTCGATAAAATTGCATCTACTGGTGCATCTTGGTGCCTACAGTCACAACTTTGCTCGAAGAGACAAACGGAGACGACTAGGGAGAGATTTGATGGCATAGAAAATGAGAGAGATCAGTGATTCCAATGGGGAAGATTTCGACGGTAAATGTGAGAGACAAAATGGATTTAATTGCAATTGGATTTGGAATTGTGGAAATGTCGCCACAGAAACAAAATCGATCGATTGCCTCTTAGAACTTGACTATATGCCGAGTAGATCCACGAAGCTTTGCTCTGATTTGGATTCGATCAATTGGGATGCTTTATGCTTAATATTATCTTCTTCACCATCATTGTCCTAGAATTAGCCTTTTGAGTGGCAAGCGGAAGTTGCTTCTGGTAAATCGCTCTAGTCCTAAGGAAATAGGATAACGCAATTGAGTGAGAGTTAAACTAATAACATTCTTCTCATTCTCATCAGCATCATCGCTGCACTACCGCGAGCTAATAAACTGGCCATCGTTGCAATTTGTACTGGATATCCTCTAGTAAGTCCACCAGTGACAATTCCAAGTGGCACACTATAAGTCCAAATTGGCACACTAAAAGCAACAAGCGAAACAGCCGACGAGGATTGAGGCTGTGAGCCAATATCCTCGTCGTCCTGTCCATCGCCGCTATTTTCGCTCTCACTATAACCAGCTGCGTCCTCCTCGAGGTTCCATGACGTCACTTGCTGTTGGCCAAGCTGCTGATTGGCCAACCGCTGGTGCTGCTCCCATTGTCGCTGGGCGGCGGCCAACTTCCGGCGCTTCGCTACTTCCTGTTCGGCCAGTTGGTAGACTTCTATTCTCGGTGAGTCAGTAAGTGAGAGTTGAAGTGGTAAGTTCAGTTGGTTGGTTGGAGGTTAAGTGATTGGTTAGTATTTATTGATTTGGATTATATATATTTATTTATTTAATTCCATTAATTGACTGCTGAGGATTCGAATTGATTCCCACCAAGCGGACGGCTCAATTTGTAGTCGCCCCGCAGCGCGTCTCCTTGTAGCCGACTGAGCCAGAAGCGAGTCAAGTGCTGGGTTTCTCCCTTGAGTTGCTGCAAACTGGTCCGTCACGTAGGCACTATGCCTCTCGACGGAAGTCTAATTGATTTTGATTATGCTAATGGTCAGCAAATTGAAGAACCACTTGGCGCCCTTGGACGAGTCGAGCAATAGACCCATCCGCTTCCTCTACAGACGCCAATCTTGCAGCTGATGAAAATTTCACTGGCATTTTCTCGACCTAACGGTTGAGACAGAAGCGAAAGAAGTTTCGATTTTGAGCGCAAGAATCTGTCGCAAAATGGCGACAGATTGAGCGCCACCCTCGCTTCCGGTTCGCAGAGTTGAGCGACTCAAACTGAACTTGAGTCTCGAGCTCAAATGCAAGTTGAATCGAGGGGAACTCGCTCATTCTATAGCTTAACAGTGGGAGTTGCTCACTCACAGTTACGTAACCAGAACTGAGGACAAAATAAACGACCAGCCTAGTCGAGTAGTCGGGAGAGCAGCTGGCAGCAATAGAGACAAACAAGGCTTCGAGGCGAAGAGGAATCCAGAATCTAGTTTCGCCATTCCAAATGCCAGAATTAATATGCAAATCAGCGCAATTTGAGCGGCCACGGCATTGCAGTCGAAGCCACTTGTTTGTTCTCCTTCCTCTTTCCGTTGAGTTCTGCTCGCTTGCCAAAACCGGAAACTTGATGCTAGCCTCAATTCAGTGAGAGTGAAATAGCGACTAGCGTAGCCCCAAACTTTTGGCTAGTTGAACAAATGGCAAGACCTAACCTGCAGACGCAATCAATTCATTGCGTCAGCAGAATGAATGCGCTAAATTGGAAGCCAACAAAAGGAGGAGATTGAGTTGATTTAATTGCGGCCAACCGGGAGGTTGGCGAAAATTTGGGGGCTGACAAAAGTAACGCTGCTCATCAGCATTTAGCATGAAGACGATGAGGACGAGGACGTTTTGAATGCCAACTCAGTCTCCTCTTTTGAAGTTGAGGTGGGATTTTGGAATTCCGAGCTGGGAAAAGGAAAAGGGGAAAGAGAAAGAGATAGAGATAGAGATAGAGAAAAAGCGAGAAAAAGCGTGGCCAAGACGACAAACGAGCGCCATGAATTTAAATGAAGCCTCCAGTCCAACTTTACAAACTTTTATTTGTGTCTTTGGGGCGACCGCAACACACGCTTTTGCGTTGCTGAGCGCCCAGCGATTAGAGGCGCCTAGTTGCGTTGAGTCGCTAGGCGCACAGTTTCATTCAACTTACACGGAAGTGGAAGACGAAGAGAAGCGTTAATGTTTTATCTACCAGAAGCAAAATAAAAGTGTGGAAAATTTGCCGCTAGCTTGAAAGTGTCATCGCTACCCTCGTCGCAACGTTACGTGATGCATGCTATTGAAAGCCGAAGCAGCAACAACAAGAGGAAGAAAACGCTAATGACAAATTGAATGGACCGCTGGGCTCATTTTTGATCTAACGTTTAGTGGATTTTTATCATCTCATTTCATCTCATCATTTTCCTAACGCCGCTCGCCTACGCCGCAGTCGTCGTCGTCCTATGAGATTTGAGCTGCCAAATTTGGTCGTTTGCTAAGTTATACAAGAGGAATATAAAGATAATTTTTCTCCTCTGAGCCTCGCAAAAGTAAGCGAGTTTTGGTTAATGGACGGCGCAGATTTCGTTGCGTTACCGAGGCGAGACGAGAGTACCGACACGCCCTCTATGGAAATGAGTCCGATCGGTCGGCCGTTTGAATGCTCGGCCACGACACAAGTGCCGCGAGTTTCTGTATGAGGGATGAGCTTGCCACCCCGAGGTTAATAGAGCCATTTGTATGATTATAACGCGCAATACTCATTGCAAATCATCTCGTTTTGCTGCGACTCGACTGTAAGCTAGCCAAACGGAGATGTCGTAAGTTCAGTAGGCCGGCGCCTAATGCGAATGTAAATGGGAATTCAATTGCTCGTGGCCGTTTCCCGTCGCTTGTTGCCCGAGAGGAGAGACAGTCCAAGTTGCTAGTGTTTTGGTCTGTCTCTATGCCTGTCGGTCTGCGTGTCCTTCGCTGTGGTAAGTTGCTATTGGTGGTGGCCAACACACAGGAACAACTTTAGTCGCTGTTGAGAACCCATTACATAACAAGCTGTTAGTTGGGCGGCTAGAAAAGGGGGGAGACCCGCTCCAGATTGAGGGAACAACGGCGATGGCAGCGGCAGTGGTGGTGGCGACGGCTAAGCCAAATGTCTAAAATACAACCACCAAAGGAAGGGAGAAATCTCGACTTGCCGGCCACTTGCGGCCATAATTATATTCAATTTGGGGCCTGTCGAACCGGAAGCAGCCGGCCGGCTTGCGGGCCAGTAGCCTTTCTCACAGAGGACTGAAGCACAAAATGCTTGCCTAAGAGAGAAGGAGTGAGGTTGGCACGCTTACGCTCTTATCTGCAAGCTCTTATCGCAGACCTTCCATTTCGTTCCGTTCGAACCAACCGACTCTTGCTCAAGCGCTGGGCCACGCTCCGGGGCAAGAGGAAGAGACGCTTTACGCAATGCTACTCAAGTGGCCTCCTCTCTGGCAACTAGCCAGATAGCTAGCTGGTAGATGGAGGCTAATGAGCGATCAGATCCATTGCCCTTGCCCGTTTCTCAGGAATTATTCCGCCACGCGCTCAAGTCAGTGGTTGGGCGACAAATCACGCCGACAACGACGATCGTTAGCCAAGGAAAGTGAGTCGCTCGCTCTAAATCCACCTAAGGTAAGAGAGAGAGAGACGCGGGGAAAATTCATGAGCAAGCCGTCGAGATTTACTAGCGCCAGGTGAGTTGGTTGCACCACCAACTTGCGATAGCAGTAGATGCACAAGAGATTGGCTCGAGCGACAAGCAAAAGTAGCTAGTGGGTAGTTGGATTTGCAGAGAGAAGGCAAAGATCAGACCGAATGAACGTTAATCTGCTGGCCGGATATTGACTGGCCGGCCAGGTGACCAATCAAGCATCTAATTAAATGTCGCGACTTCCGCTCTGGTGTCTGCTCTTTTGGTTGAGCCTCGACCAAGAGTTCAGGTCATTGGGTTGCCTTTAGTTCGTGATCATTACGAATCGTAGCCGAGGAGCCAGTGAATCAAATCTAAAGCAAACTTGGTCCATTCGAGTCGAGACTAGAGTCAGTCAGTTTAGTCTCCTCAATCCCTTGGATGGCGAGTGGAAGTTAGCCGACGGGTGGCCACACAGCAAATTGAATGAGCCAAACTGATCATATCAGCTGGACAAACTGACCAACACCAGGGATAGTGGTGGTAGTCGCAGTAGCTAGAGCAAACTCTGATCATCAACTATGATCTGGAAACTCCAATTTGGTGCAAGTCTAGTTGGCTAGCCAGTTGAATTGAGCAAAGTCGCTTGACGCTCGCCAAGCAACTTGCAAGTTGCAAGCCCAGCAGCCTAGTTATTAGTTTGCTGTCGGCCGCTACTAACTCTACTGGCCAACGGTTGTGTATCAGGAAGTTAAGCTCCCCTCGCTACGTGCCTATGGATAAATTATCTGCAGACTTATGAATTTGCCGTGGTGCACTGAGCCAGAGGAACCAGTGGGCCTCTCGGCCACTCGAGCCACGTGGCTTTGGTTCAAATGGAGCGACTTGGTTGCTGACAAAATGTCAGCCAGAAACGACGACTACGACGATGGAGACGAAAAAAGAGACAGAATGAGCTGACATCACCGAACCTTCGGTAGGTGAATTGACTTGAAAGGGGGAGAAGAAAGATGGCAGCCGAGAGGGGGGGCGGAAAAATCTGAAAAAGGGAAACAGGAAACTTACCCTCTTCGTTGATGTTGATTCGCTTGCGCGACTCAAACTCGGTGCCTGTGATTTCCAAGTGGCACTCGAAGGACATGCGCTGGTTTCGCTTATAAGTGAGCACAGTGTTTGCCGATGATGAGCTCGTCAGGTAATTTGGAGGTGGCGGGGGCGGAAGTAGTGATGTCGTCATGGGATTTGGCTGCGAGCTGCGCGGCCCAACTCCAGCCAGCGGACCGCCGCCACCCAACACTGGCGTCATCATTGAGCTTGGCGCCTCTAGGCTCACATTTAGTGCGACCGTTGCGCTGAGTGTAACATCGAATAAAGTGATCATGCTTCCGCTTTCACTTCCGGCGGATGTTCCCAGTTGATTCTCGCCGTAATAATCTAGCATGTTTACTTGGTATGGTCTCACGTGCACGGTACTCGACTCGTGCAAATACTGAGCTATGGACTCGGAGTCTCGCTTCACCAATAACATCATCACAGGTCTTGGCGTCACTTGGCTCGCGTGGCAGGTAAAGTGGTGCAATTGGATCATGTGCTTGGGCCTCAGCGAGTCCATTTTCTTGGCTTGTTGCTTTGACTTGCCACTAACACTGCCGCTGCTGCTGCTGCTGCTGCTGCTTATACTAGCTTGGCGCTGAGCAAGGATCCAATTGGCAATGGGATGCACGGAACTCTCACTGACCACCTGTCGCCTTCTCCTCCGTCTACCTGTGGCTGGCCGCCTTGTTATTGGCCGACCGTCGTGAGTGTAGACCACCTTTGTATTGGATAAACCACTATCAGCACCCAGGTCATTATTACTATTATTATTAGTGTAGCCATTGGCGCTTGACGTAAGCAAGGTGGGCGGCGCCATTGTGTTGCCCATCACAATTCCATTGTTTGGCGGGCGCACAACCGCCGCGTTGCTGGCGTATCCTTTAAACTGCGTTGGGCTTGCCTTTTGGTTGGCCTGATACTGTTGATGTTGCGAGGTTCCTGCAGGACCGCCAAGTTGCGGTCCCGCCACTAAAGGATCCGTGCGAAGTCGGCTTTGCAGCGGCGTTGGTGGCGTAAAAGTAAGCTGATGTTGTTGCGCAACAACATTGAACGCCGATTGAGCAGGTGGTCCCATCAACATCATGCTCGACTGGGGCGGCGGCGGGTAAATTTTGTGCTCAAAGGTAAACTGTTTAGGTGGCTGGTACATGACCAAACTTGATTGGCGAGAATCTTGTCCATCGAAGGAGCTAACGACGCAAGTGTAGGCACCTGTGAGATTCATTGATAGTCGTCTAATCAGCAGCGACCTGTACCTTTTCATTGGATCATGGGGATCTGAAACGAATGTCATATTAACAAGTGGCTTTATCCAATCGGCAAAGTAGCGACTTCCCAACTCAGGAAGCCATTGGTAGAATGGTTCAGATTCCTTATTTTTGAACCACCTAATGGAGAGGCGCTCGTCTTTTTCCGGCTGATAGTCGTAGTCGCAATCGAATAGGATTGGTTTGGTCAGATCCTGTTGCTGCTGCTGCAGTAAATGCGATCCATTGCTTCCAATGCCATTGGAGCTTTGTATGGTTTGCAGTGTGATTGGCACAAAGGGAGGTACGCGGAAGTTGGTTATGTGTAAAGCTGATAGATCGTTGGTTTGTTGGGCGAAATGATGCGTTCGTTGTTGAGGTAGAGGAGGTTAGTATTTGTGCGGGGCATTAAGCTTTTGTGGATTTAGTGATATTGTGGTTTAATTTGATTCCAAGCTTGGTTTACAAATTACCTGGTAGGTGGTTATTTGTGGTAAAAGTGGACGAGAATAAAGGAGAATGGAAGAGAGTAGAATGAAAGAGTAGGAGAACAATAACCAATCTGCTGGCGACAACCTGCTGCTCATTAGTCTGGCCTCAACGGAAGCGCATCGGCCAACAACAATGTGGCAAGCTAGCGAGATAAGATCTTTTCTCGCATTCAATTTGTGCGCCAGCAAATGCAGCGCCCATTCTGCTCGCTCTCCTCTGCCCGCCAGGTAAGCTGATTAATCTTGACGCGGCGGGCAGTGAGTGAGCTAGTTAGGCTTACTTTCACCACCAACGCCAACGCCAACGCCACCGCTACTGACGACGACGACCATCGGCACAATAATGTAACGATAATAATATTCATGCAAGAAACTCGGTGGCCGGTGAATATATGCGTTAACATTTTGCCTCTGTCTCTGTCCATTGTGGTGCCACTACTACTAATACTACTGCCACCACCAATGCAACTACAACTGCTGCTCATTCGAATGCAATCAAGTGTGATGTGTAACTTCATTCACTGGCTTTGCATTTGTTTGATACCTCAGTCGTAGTCTCACTTTCTTCGCTCGCCCGGCGACGTCTTTACTTTGACTCACCAAGAGGGAGAGAGAGACCCACCGAATTTGCACTCTTGGCTCAGACTGCGAGACTCACTTTGATGAAATGAAACCGGATGTAAGCGGCAAAGAGACTAGACTTCTTTACTCACTGAGCTTCTTGGAGGTGGGGAGTCGGCGAGCGCATAGCGACTCGGTGGCCATGTAGCGGCTGGTTGAACGCACGAGGGACTTGTGATTTTATATAAGCGTGTATTTGCTCAGCTGATTTCTAGTCACATGGTGATCAGCTAGTGTGACTTAAAGCCCGAGAATCTCCATCCCTCTTTCTCATTTGCTTGCTCTTCACGTTCTCCTTTGTGGCGCTTCTCTATCTCTAGCTCCCACTCTACTCTTTCCTTTAAGTTTTTCCAGCTTCCGCTATCGGCGCAACCACCGCAACCACTGCCGCCGTCACTACTTCCATTGCCAGCGACACCATTGCAGTTTCCGGAAACTAGCTCCTTCTCTTTCAAGAGGCTCATAATATCTCGCAAGTTGGTTCAAATCGATCGATTTGCTAGCTCTTGCTAGTCGCTCAGTTATTACCCAAATCTGGCCTAATGTTTTCTCTCTCTCTCTCTCTTGTTCCACACTCGAGAGCCGAGCCTTTAGATAGACAAGTTGGTAACTCATACCCGGCAAGACGAACACAGGTAGCTGGCTAGCTAATTTGCACATTCCACTCTCTCTCTCTCTCTCTCTCTCAGGTGAGCTCTCTCCCTCCTTTTCTTTGCAATCCTCGAGGGGTTCACTTGGAGGAAATAAAAAGAGAGCAGAGGTAGACGAGCAAAGTGCAGGGGCTAGTTGTAGGTGCACCAACGACGACGTCCATGTTGTGTGATGAATCATTGCAGATAACAACGAAGAGCAGTCACTTTGGTGTCCCCCTCTTTTTCGGGCGCCCCACAAACAAAAAGCCTGGCCTTCTTGTCGGCCTCGTGGGCAACCGGGAGACAGAGGGGGCAAAAAACACACTGTGTTTCGCAGTCAGTTGCCAGTCAGTCAGCTAGTTTGCCGTGGACATAGTAATAAAAGTCGAGATGAGATAGCTAATGTGTTTTGGTTAGGTTCAGTAGCATGGGGTTGCAAAAGAGCTCTTTGGCTGGTGGCAACGGCCATAGCGGCTCCCTAAAGCTAGCGAGTTTTCCTTATACTTTCATTCATCATTCACCAGTCGCTAGCCAGTAAACTGCAGCTAGCTACTCTCTCAGCCGTGTGCTGGCCACTTGCAGTGCAACTACCTACACCACCACTGGCCAGCAAAATCCCCGAGGCGCCACATCCGGTGACTGCTGGGGTAATCCATTGTTGCTCGCCGGCTAGCTCGCTCGCTCGCTTCTAAGTTTCGACCCACCAACCAGATGGAAGGCGCTCCAGTTTCAGGTGGTTTGTTGCAGAACTTGCCAACGCGACCCGCTTGCGGTGGTAATAAGTCATAATAAGCCAGCGAGTAACCGGCAACTCGGCGCCACTACAACCAACGGCGTCCGCTTACGCGTATAATTGTTATTCATTGCCAAGCGTCGTCCAGCTAGCTGGCGATCTAGCCCAGCGACTAGCTCGCCACGTGCTGTCATCATGAGAGAACTGGTTAACTAAACAATTGCAATGGAGAGACAACAGTAAAAACAGTAACCACCAACACGATGATGACAAAACTCGCGCGCGCATACCCAAGTTTTGCTGGCTAATGGTAGCTGGGCTAAACATCATTTTTCATCGCTACTATCAAGTTTAGTGTTGTCTTGCCACTGCTTTTGCTAGCCGAGTTGGCGGGATACTAAAAACAAACAAACAAACGGGCACACAAAGGCCATTGTGTTTAATTTTCGCGCCTTGAAACTCTCGATGCTGTTGCTGCTCATGGGCAACGGACTGAGTAGCTCGTTTAGCATGGCAATCCGAGCAATGGGGTCCAACTCGTGCCAGCTCACCTCGTCGAGCAACGGACTTTACTGTTTACTGCTTAACACTTGGATGCGCTCGTCAATCGTCGCGCAGGCCGTCGCTTTTGCAGGTTAGTCTGGCGGAGGTCGTGGCTGAAGTGGCAATCGCATCATTAACAGCAGCAGCAGAAGCGGCTATAGCAACACTAACCTGCCCATCGTAAATAGGCCAATAGACTCAAGCACTTCAATGCTCTTGAGCTTGAAGTTGAGGTTGCGGCCAGACGACGACGACGACTAGTCGCTTAACTCAGAATGTTTATCGAGTGGATGGTGTTGCAATAATCGACCGACTAGTCGCATTAGCGCTGAAAGAACAACATTGGCTAGCCAGTGGACGCCGGAAGTGGACGCCACGAGAACACACCTGTCGGCAGCTTAGGCTTAGGCAAACACGCGGCTCCAAATGACGATGATGATGATGGCGATAGTTGTGGTGTTGCTGAGTCAACAGAACACAAGAGTATGATGTGAGCCAAAGTAGCCGTGCCACTAAAACACACACCAACGACATGCACATTAATGCTAAGCTGGAAACTCGATTGTCGTTGGCTGCGGTGAGGGAGCAGGTGAGATTTAAGGGCGAATAAAATTCACGTCCACTGGGAACAAGCGGCAAATTCACACCTGAAATCTTGTCCTGTGCACTTGGACTTGGGTATTTAGTGCGTCTGTTTGGTCTGTTGTAAAAGGGGCGCTAGATGTGCGGTAAGTTAGCACGAGGCACCTAGCGACACGTGCACAACTCACAACGGAAACTGGCCATAAACTCGGCATCAGCTTAGCACAGCCTAGCGTCGCTAGCGATAGCTTTCATTTTAAACAACTCCTCGTCGCTTATAAAATAGAATTCAACTTAAATAAAAGTTGAGTTTCGATTAGGGACTCGATTGGTTGCCACGCGCAACTCGTCGTCTACTTCAAATGCAAGCCGCAAACAACAACAACAAGCAATAGCAAACATACAACAAGTCCATCAGAAACTCCGATCGATTTCTATTGATGGGGTTGCCACTCAATGAAACTTGCTCGCTCATTTGGGTCTCATTCATCACAGACAACTACGACAGATAGACGCAATAGACTGGCGAAAGGTGAGACGCGCTTGAGTTGCGAGTTACCAGTTTAGTGGCTTACTCTCCTCTCCTCTCTCCCTCTCAGCAACGTTCGTCTTTATGGGTAAGTGGCAACTCGTGTAGTTTCCGGTTGCTTGCTCTTTTTAGACTAGCAGTCTTCAGTAGTAATCGTCGTCGTTGGTGTCAGTTGCAGTGGCGGCGGCGGCGGCGGCGGCGACGTGTGTCGCCATTAGATTGATTACACTTTTAGTGGTGAGTTTACCCGGCGAAACTCTCACTTCCCGTCGTCCGTTTGAAGCGCGCGCTTTTATTCAAATCTTTTTGCCCGAATCCTCCTCGACCTCTTAATGCATTAGCGCCACTCTCCCCGGTCAGCTGCCCATTTTACTCGGCTTGGCTCGGCTCAACTCATTCGCTCGCCAACGACGACTTGTTCACAGTTTGCTAGTTCCGTGAAAATTTTGTGATGGCTCCAGAATCCCAGGCGCTCGGTAATTTCTACGGCGACGCAATGGAGCTAGCGCTCTGCGTCCAGTTGTGTGTTGAATCTTGGATGGCAGATAAATCTCAGTTTGCCCGCGATTGTTTTCCCCGTTGCTTGCCCACTACCACTGCAGCCACTACTACTGCTCATTTCGCTAGTTTGCTATCGTTTAATGGATCTTCAAGAGTCCAACGAGTTTGGGGCGGCTTCAGTCATTCGGTTCCGCCACATTGGCCACTACAAGTCGCAAGTGAGCTCATAGCGCATAACACATGGTCCAACAAACGGAATCTGTGCCGCCAGTGGTAGTAGCGGAAGCAGCAGCAAGTGGTTGCTGCTTGCGTCGACGCTGAGCCCAATGGGCTTATAATGAGCGCCAATGGCAAAACTGCCCCGGGGTAATGGGAAACAATAACAAATCATCGCTTCTCATCCAGATTCAACTCGTTTGCTCGCCCACCATCTAGCCTATGAGGATGCGAGCCTATGACTTTGAGTTCAAGTTAGAGGCTCCTCTATGGCGCATCGCTGTGCCTCAACTTGACTTGACTCGACTCGCCTTGAGGCTAATGTGTGGCTTCCATTTCGACCCTCGCATTCAACTCGCACTAAATGCAAGATACAACACGCAAATTTCAAACAGATTGTCTGTTTCCAAATTCCATGATCCATTGCTCGGCGCAAACCTCGTCTCTCGAGCTAACGGATGCTAGTTATTGTCTGTTTGTCTATCTGTCCGCCCGTCCGTCCGTTTGTCTGTCTGCTTATCGCGTTTGCTGCAGTTAGAAAGCTCGCCTCTAAACTGAGCTGATGCGATAGTCAGTTTGTCTATCGGTTGGTCTTTGCACTCGTGTTAATGTTTGATGCAACCATAACAATAAATAACCGTCGCTTAGTATGTTAAATTGCAAAACTTTCTCCCTTTCTCTCTTTCGTTGGAGAATCCAGCTTCCGAATTGCCGAGTCTAGTTCTAGTATCGCATCCTATCTTCTCGTTTCGTACCGTTTCATGCGCTCGCCAACTTCAAGCGCATGATATTGCAACAGACCGTGAGACTCAAAGTTCCAACTGCTCAGCTGACAGCAACAGCAACAACAACGATGGTGACGTCGACGACGATGATGACAGCGACAACGAAAAATCGATTTGCCTCTCTAACGTAACTCTCACCGCTAAGCTTGGTTCCCACTTACACATAACACCAACCCGCCGGCAGTTGGTCGCTTGGTAGCTAGCTAGCTAGCGAGCAGGCGACACCAAGGCGAAAGCAAAAGCGGGAGCTACAGCAACTACAACAGCTTGACAAGTTTACACTTTTGCCGGCCTCAAAACCGGAAGATGGACTTGAATAGCTGATGAGCCAGCCAGCCGTTCGGCGCAGAGGCAAAAACGTCGTCGCTCTATGTGTGCTGCGGAACTATGTGCGCATAGAGGCGCACATAGCTCCGTTGGTGACGCTAGGCCCTCGCCTCGTGCGACAGCTGGACAGCGGAGTTTGAGCGCCACATACACAACTGCACACTCGACGGGCTGGGGAAAAGTTTAAACTTTTAAACCACCACCAAGACTAATGGTAGCAAGTGAGCGAGCAAAAATGAGGAGGTGGGAGTTTGGCTTTTCTCCCTCTCTCTCTCTCTCTCTCTCAGGCCGTCGATCGAAGCATGCAATTGATTTCAAAATTCCATTGGGCCAGAATGTCGGCTCGCGCCAAATGAAGCGAGTTTAAGTAAGGGAAAGGGGAAAGTTTCTGGACTTCGGTGTTCGGACTAGTAGTGTTTTCAATGGTGCGTTAGCCGAAGCTCGATGGCTAGTATTTCTGTAACTGTTGTTGCTGAAGCAAAGTTGTTATGTCGCCATGTTTCCATACACAAGTTTCCACTCCCGTCGACCAGAGTAATCAATAATTGACACTTGCACACACGCGCGCAACCAACCAATGTCCAGCTCAGATTTCAATCGATTGCCGAAGAGCGGAAATCCGAGACGACTGCGAATCGCGGCGACAGAAGAAGCCAATATTTCGATGTTGACCGGAAGTGACCGAGTGCATCTCGCTCGCTATCTGAATACAAGCTCAACACAGCGAGGTTAAGCTGGCGGAGGATGATGCTCACATGCTGCGCTCAGCTCCAAATGCGACACAACACCAACTGAAAGCCTAGAATTCAACTGATCTAATTAGCCGAAATCATTTAAGCTTCAGTGGTAGTGGCAGAGGCAGAGGCAGCGACGGCGACAGTGGTGGCGGTGATGCAACACACAAGCGCGCTTCGGTTGCCTGCCGAGCTACAAAGTTGCAAGCTCTCATTCGCTTAATTTACTCCCCGCTAGCTACCCTCTTTGGATGCTCCCACTCTCATGGCTCTGTCGCTTGCTTGCTTGCTCACTTGGTTGCTCGCTGCGAAACGGAAAATTAATTATGGACTCGCAACAGAGAGCAAAACTAAACACATTCTCTCTCTTCTTCCATACTCTCTGCTGGCTGAAGTCAATTGCCATTTTGTTCTTCTCCTGATGGTCGTTGGTGTCATTGTTTCTCTCTGTTTTGACGGAGAGTCAATCGTAGGCTAGAAATTTTGGCAGCTCATATTTCTTCTCCTCTATCAGCTTCTCACATTTAGGACGAGTTTCCACGATAAGAGGCTCAAATATTTCCTGCAAACTAAAACAGATTGCCACAAAAACAGACTCAATGCAACGATGTCGACGATGGCTGGTAACTGAGTGACACGCCTACTGGAGGAGAAATGTAGGCGTGGCGGTATCGTTCGGACCAAAGGCGAGGCGCCGGGTGCATCAGATGCAGTTCCGCAAACTCAACAACCAAATTGTTGTTTTCTAGTCCCGTGGCGTCTCCTCTCCCAGCTGGAAGGATGGCTGGCTGGTTGGCTGGCTAGCTAGTTAGCTATACGGCAGCAATATAAGCGATTCGATAGCTGGCAAAATTTGCCAAGCGAGGCGCTGAAACCCTCGAGGCTAAACTTAACGACCTAAACGTCGCTTGCTTTAACGGGTCTTTGTCGGCTGGCCAATTGGCCTCCAGCTGAGCAAATCGCTCGCTAGTTCCATCCAAAAATCGATCGATCGTTCGACCGACTGACCGACGCGAGCATACGGAACCACCACTCGATTGGCTGGCCGGCTGGTTAGCTTCACCTGGTTAGAGTGGCGGCGACCGCTGAGGATTTGATTGCCGACAGCGGCAATTGCGCGCTCCAACCACAGCGATTATTTGAAGACAATTTAAGGGTCGCGCTGGTCGACCGCTTTAGTTGCGGTCAGTTATTGTGGTTCCGTCTAGTTGGGTGTTTCAGTGATCTAGTTGGAAATCGTTTTATTTGTTGCGATGCGACATGGAGGAGGGAGACAGGAGCGCACACAAACTCTCGGGGACCTAGCGACCAAAGCAGACTAACAGCACACAAAACGACGCGAGGACAATGCGACAATGCGAGAGGCTCCATTCTCCCGGAGGCAATCTAATTGTTTTGTCAAAATAGACGCACAGGTAACTGATGTTGCCGCTTCTTCCTCCTCTTCTTCATTGAGTTAAATGCTCACTTCCGGTCGGTGGTTGCTGCGGCCGCCAGGTGAGTGTTGTGTCTGCACACATGCGTGCGATTATAACGCGCACTCACGCCGACCAATGGGCGTGATTCTTTTGCTCTGTTGGCGAAGCAAATCCATCATAGCATTTCGTCCGGTTGGTCAGTTGGGACTCAACTTGACTCAGCTGCAATTAACGGCGATCGCAATTGGCAGAGTTTGCGTGAAGCTAGCACGCAAATGAACATTCAATGGTTAAGGTAGAGAGAACCAGAGAGAGCCAATCAAAAGGTCGGACTTAATAGCTGGAGATTTGTGTTTGAATCGAGCGGACCACTTTGTTTGCAACGAGACTCGCAAGTAAAGTTTCCATGGAAATTAAGCGAAAATTTTTTGTGTTTATCATTGCAGCTCGGCAATGCTCGACTAGCTGGTCGGAGTGTTGTAGGTAAGTTTAAAGGACACCACGGTGGAAATCTATTTGTGCGCGACGTTTTAATCAAGTTTTTGGCCCATTGCTTGTTGCAATGAGTTTCACATACAGCCGTCGCCTTTTCATATTCCGGTTAGCAGATACGCTATCGCTATCCGCCGTTTCGCTAATCAATCCTGTGGGATATCGCGCTCTCACAAACTAGCCTTTGCTGTCCCGCAGGTGGTGCTGACGCTCATTTTTTCGGCCCAGAACCCTCAAAACTTAATGTAGCTACTGTGTGAGGCTAGCTAGTGGCTGCACGTGACCTAATCGGTCAACTCGCGGTTACCTGCCGACCCACCGACCGACTGACTGGGCAAAAGTGAAATTATGTCCCAAACTCCTGGAGTCTCGCGGGAATTTTTGAGATACGAGAACACCGCAAGGTTAGCCGAGTCGGAAGTCGCAACTTTTCCATAAAGTCAGCGAATATTTAAATTGTTTCTGCAGAGACGCAGAAGCTAGCTAGCTTGGCGACTGTCTAGCTAGCTAGCTGGTAGAACAGGAAGTCCGATTGGCCTCTTACGTGCCGCTTGCGTTAGGAGTCGACTTTTATCATAAACTCACAACGAATACACTAGACTGGCTCATTGCTTGTCGCTACCGACGCTCTTAGACTTCGTTTCTCGTTGCTCATGCATGCGAAATGATGATCATGATGACGACGAACAACCTTATGATATTCAACGACTCGGGAGCCGCCAGTCGACTGGTCGTGAGTTTAATTCACGCGGTCAGCCGTTTGGTTCAATTTCAGTTGGTCCCTCCCTGTGAGTTACCGAAAGTTTGGCCACCAACTCGAAGCTCTCATAAAGTCAAGTGAGCGCATGTCGTGACAAAATATCAGCATCCCGAGGGGGTTTTTGAGTTTGTTGCTGTCGTGTGTGTGTCGCAACTGGACAGGCTACTAGATGCTCACACTCGTAGACCGACATGCAAAATTAATGTCCACTTGGAAGATTAAAGTTGAAAATTGAAAAACTAGAGCACGACTTGAGCAAAAGCAAAAGCAGCAGCAGAAAGTGAAGAGAAATTTGCATACTATCTTAGCAACTCTCCGCTTCTTCTCGTTAAATGAAACTCTGGCCATATGAAACTTACCTTGAGTTTGAATTGTGGCTGAGTTTAAAGTGAAACACAGAAAACTACTGAGAGCAATTAGATTTAATATCACAGGTAAACGCTCGTTGATGCTAGTTGAATTTGCTTGCTTCATCTTCACTGTCAACCTTCCTCTCAACTTCAATCTTGTCTCGCTTACAATACTAGAAATCATCACAGGTAATCGATGGCCATTTAGTTTGATTCTCTTCGAACTCAATCTTTTCAGTTTTCTTCGCTTCCTTCTTTCGCTTGTTCGGCCACAAACGCAAATTTGATGTAACTCATGGCTTTCCGGACTCATTCTTGAGACTCAAATTACGCTGCCCATTTGACACAACAATCTTTTCATGTGTTTGAATTGTTGAATGCACACTCTTCGAATGAATCTTCAAATGCAAGAAGATTTGGCGTTTGCAAAGTCTCATGGAGTTATATTTTGTCCTCATTGCGACTGCGCTGTAGCTTTCGGAAGTCGCTAGATCACCGAGGCACCACGGTGATTGTCAGAAGCGCCACCTGGAGGCGATGTTAGAGCGGCAAATCCACAATCTTGGGGCCCCGTTGAATCTCGCATCACCTATGACCCCCTAATTGGGTTACCTGTATTTTCAAGGCTTCGTGTGCATAGCTTTACATTATTATATTAATCTAGTATGTCTGTCGATCGAGAAGAACATAATAGTGATAATAATTCTTTGAATAGAAGACTGCGGAAATATGAATTCAAGTTTCGTAGCTGAAGCGCGAATAGGAGCTCATGTATTACGGAAGAAAGTTTTACTCGAGATGGTTGGGTTACCACCTAACCATGTAGCCCAGGTATGAGATGATGGCGCGGAGAAGGAGCCCACTGCACGTCTCGGGCATCTCAAATTCGATAACCACCCAAAAGCGATGCTCATGAATTGACACAAAGGGAGTGGTCGAAAAAATATTTGTTATCTGTATTGTATTTCAGAGAATACAACAAAGCGAATTGCATATCAATATCTTGACTAGTTTCGAAATTATACCCTGAGACGTGTTTCCGAGTTTCCGAAGATTTCAGGGAAATCCCTAATTTTTCGGCCCGATAAACCACAATTTCCTACTTCCAAACAGAATCCACATCGAACCTGTATCAACAGAATTTAATTCAACAACTGGTATGCGTTAGGGACTCAAGACCAACTAGCGACTTGGATCCAATTGGAGCCGATACAGATATGACAACAGCGTCTAAGGCAATCGTGATCCATCCGCCAAGTTGTTTTGAACATGACGAAAAAAACCGTTTTTAGATGACACTTATATTGCAAAAGTTATGCAAGATACACTAAAAACAACACATGCAAACGTCTCAGAAGTTGGATTCTGAGCTTCCGGTTGCGTCATCATCATGCTATCGCTCATAGTTTTCGAGATACAAATGTTATTAAAACACGATTTTCGCCTCAATTAACTTCGATTGCAGACCCAAAGATTGAGCAAAGAAACTCGCATCCAGTATCACTCATTATGCATTGGCAAGCTCGAAGGTTGAATATTGGGGCTCCATCTCGACGCTGACGAGAGGGTCTAAGCGGGAGTACCGAGGTAGAATTACTTCCAGTTTAAGTTGCCGGAGTAGAGTGCCTTCGGGTATTTTGGTATCACTGAAAGGTTAGATTTTATGCTCGCCTACGTGATAAAGAGGTCTGCTTCTAAAAATTGTTTCCGTTTCGTTACCTATCGAGATTTCTCCATCAAATTTTAACTTTAGTTATAAGAAATCCCAACCCACATGTAGAGATGCCAAGATCTTCAGTCACTCCCATTCCAAGCTCCTCGTCGCCATACCCTATCATTCACCGGAACTGAAAATATGAGAGATGCAAGTTAGTTTTTAGAGTTGATGGGGATTCCTAGACCTGATGCGATCCTACAGGTGGCAGGATGGCTGGTGATATGGTAGAATTGTATTTTCGGTAAGCATAAGATTCGGCCAAATTTTCTGCGGTCACTCTCTCTCTCTCCTTTTTGGAAATAGACTTGCTAAGAGCATTATTTACACAACGATTGTTTCAGAAGAGATCCCACATCAACGAATGATAAATATATAATGGATCAAGATAGTCCGCGAATTCAGTGAGTGAGAGAGCCTCGCACCACCCCAGTTTCCAATGGGCCCCGAGAACTTAGGATGTTCGTATGAACGATTCGATTGTTATGGACTGCTCAATCTTATACTCAGTAAATGCGTTCTGTTACGAGGAACACAAAACCGTACTCTTCATCCCTATATCTTATCTCGTTCTAAAGTTATACCCTAAAAAGTGAATATTGATTCCCGAGGATTGCGGGATAATCCCAAATTTCTCGACTCAAGCTTTTGCACATTTCCGTTTCTGGTCTATGGATGCATAAATCTACGAGAAGATGGCTTTCACATGGGCATCTAGAATGCGTCGGGAACCCTTGACAACCTAGCGACTTGGATCCAATTGGAGCCGATGCAGATATGACAACAACTTCCTAGGCAATCGCAATCCATCCGCCAAGTTGTTTTGAACATGACGAAAAAAACCGTTTTTAGATGACACTTATATTGCAAAAGTTATGCAAGATACACTAAAAACAACACATGCAAACGTCTCAGAAGTTGGATTCTGAGCTTCCGGTTGCGTCATCATCATGCTATCGCTCATAGTTTTCGAGATACAAATGTTATTAAAACACGATTTTCGCCTCAATTAACTTCGATTGCAGACCCAAAGATTGAGCAAAGAAACTCGCATCCAATATCACTCAGAATTCGTTGGCAAGCTCAAAGGTTGAATATTGGGGCACCAATTCGACATGAATGAGAGGGTCTAAGCGAGATTGCCGAGGTAGCACCACTTCAAGTTTTGTTCAACGAGGGTGGGAGCCACAAGGAATTTCGGGATCACGAAAGAGTCGGGTTTTATGCACATCGACGTGATAATGGGGTCTGTTTCTATTTATGGCTACCATTAGATCATCAGTCGAGATTTTTCATCCAAATCTTCACTAAAAACCAATAAAAGCACAAGATATCTGCCAATGAGCATAAATTTATCTAAACTCAAGAATCCGATTCATTATGGAAGAAAATCATTTTGCAAATGAGCCCCAGAAAGTCAGGAAACGGAATAGATACTTCCTCCAACGAAGCCTCGTTGTTCTCGCCACCACATAGTAATCCTTTCTGACCTCCAAACCACCAACCAGATCAAGCCAAATTGAATCAACAGTAGCAATATTTACAACTAAAAGCAAACTCTCTTACCTGAACAATGATTCAATCGAAAGCAAGGGGAAAGGGAAATGGCGGCTACCTGTTGGTGCAATAAGAGAGTAGCGGGCAACACCAAATCTAGCGTGACAAGTCGCCATTGTTGTGACCGGTTTTGTTATTATCCAACAACAATGATAACATTAATGATAATAATAGTCATAATGATAATCGTGATTTCCATTAATGAGTCTCGCTCTCGCCCTCTCTCTTCCTTTACCTACAAAAAGAACCTACCTAAACGAATGTAACATCCACTCGTTTGCTTGTTGCCAGTCGCGAGTTTCCTCTCGTCACGTTAGCTCGTTGCAGGTTCGCCATTCTTGACTCAAGTGTAGTTTGGTTCGTGGTTTCAAATCAAGCGAAACCTGAATCGAATAGAATAGAAAGGAATGGGATAGAGTGTAAGCGGCTATCGTTATCATCAATCGTGAATGAGCAAATCAGTCAGCTAGTGAGCATTAGTTCCGAATTATTATGGTCAGTGGCAATGGCGCTAATCAGCGACGGCTGTTGCGAGAGCTATCTGCATTTGGTGTCCTTTTCCATTTAGCCCGCTGATTGGCAATGTCGACTCACTTGTTGCTGCTCGTTCACTTGAAGGAGCTTGCCAATCACTTTCCCGCACTCGAGTTCGTTGCCAAGGTCACGAGTTAGGGGGCCAAACAATCGGCGACGGTGACGGCAGCACGAAAAAACTTGATGCTCCCTCTCGCTCTCAGTCCAAGTCGAACTCCCAGTCTCACTCTAAGATGATGGTAATAATAGTAATAAACGACACTTACCACGAGACCAGAGTCTAGTCTGGCCGCTTCCCGCTTTTTGTGCTTGCTATCTTTGGGTCTAGGTTGTTGTTTGTGGTCATTGAAAGAGTTGGCTCGTGCCACAACCACCGCCGCTAGCAAGTGGTCGCCGGGCAAAACCCAACCTTACCTGGCTGCGAACATGAAAGAGCAAAGGCGGACTGGTGAGTTATCAAGCTCTGCAACCAAACACTTAATTGTAAGCGTGCTAATCTTGATCGCACTTGTTGCTCTGTCTCCAATGGATGTCGAACAGTTACAGCCAAATGAAAGCTCACTTGTTTTCGCCATTGCTTTTCATAGCTCACCCATTAGAAACTATTAGCGTTGCTTATCCACAGACACAAACTACCTGTAGTTTCGTTGCCTCTCTCCCTTTCCGCTTTTCCCCGCTATGTTTATTTGTCGTAAGTTTGTGCGACTAATCCTGAATTATTTGCACTCGATTAACATATTTAATGTGACACACAGTTGTGAGTGCTAGCCAGGCTAGGCCACCTGTGGACTCACCCATCTTAAAGTGTCGACTTATGGTCGTGGTCGTAGTCGTCGTGGTTGCTGTGGTTCTGTTTGTCTGTTTGTCTGTCTGTCTGTCTGTCTGTATGTTTGTTTGTTTGTATGTATGTAGAATCTTACAATAAGAGTCATTTCTTTTACAGTCTTGTCCAGTTTGGTTTGAGGCAACGAGAATGTAAATCACGGGCGAAAGTTGGAGAGGTTTCAAGCTAAACAAAGTGGCCAATACTAGATTTGCTCTTAAGATTATCGTAGCAACAGGTTGCAATGAAAGAGGGGGGATAAAATACATAACCGATTGCATGACAACAGATTGTTTCCTCGCTTTTTGCGCTAGCAAGAGTTAGCCAGTGAAACCAAAGCGACCTCAGGGGGCAGATGAGCAGCTGACCAGTTAAAGTGCAACAGGTTGTCTTCTTCTTTTCTAGCTCGCTCTTTTCTCCCATTCGGTTGCTCTCTTGTTTCGAGAGGGCAACCAAGTGAAATAAATCTTTCCTTATTCCTCTCTGTCATCTGCTCCTCTTTAAAGTGCGAGCAAATGAAAGCGGTAACAACAATACGTAACCAGAGACCGAATGATAAAATCAGTGCACGAGTTTTGTTGTCGTCGTCGTCACCGTGATCAGGTTAGTTGGCTAGGTGAGCTGCGCTGTGTTTTCACATTACTTTTATTTGCATGTTAAGCAACTCAACAGTGGGCGAGTAAGTGAGAGTGAGAGAGAAATGAGAGCACAACTAGAGGGCAATATAAATTTGTTTCCATATCTAACAAGAGGTCTTCGCATTCGTCTTTGCTTGTGACGGATCAGCTTTCAAAGTTTTTTATCTTCTTCTCTTTGCTCTATGAAAATGTTCAAACGCCAAATCTGTTGTCAGACTGATTGATTCAAATTCAGATTTGAATCATTTAACTGTCGCTTCTCTCGCTTCCCTCTTGCCTATTACACAATCAGTACGTCAATTTGTATCAAGTTCAAGTTCGGTCAAGAAGACGACTTTTCACGTCGATGACTCTGTCATTTCGAGTCATCGGCGTGGCAAAAGTGGAAGAAAGATTTCAAATTGATGATATCCAGCGCATCAGCATCAAACTATCGTCCTTCATCACCACTAGGCGCCGCCACTTTGCTCCGCTTTGGTTTGGTGTGGTCAGCGAGTAAGAAAACCAAGTCAGCCTTAGGGGGATAGGGTTAGCTCAACAAGTGGTCGCTGCTGGGTAGATTCCATGCTCGCCACCAGGTGGCCGGCAAAATTCCCCCACTCACTGGTGGTCGAGATTATAACTGTAAACTCTACAGTTATAATGATCGCACAGGTATCTGGCAAGACCAACTACCTGTGCGAATGAGTTTAGTTGCGCATGCGCTCACACAAGCTTATGTGCTTGGTGAGTTGTGTGAACGAGAGTGAAAGTGACGCCCAGAAGAAAGTTCTACGGCATTTGCAGCCAGCTTGGCAAATGAGCGCACAGTCTTTTTGTCGGTCCAACTTGACAGATGAATGTTTGCTGCTTGCTGAATGAGTAAGTTAGTTTAAAGTAGAATATTCCATCATATATTGTGGGATAGGAAGATAGACAAAAATCAAACAAAAGGGAAAAAGGGAGACATAAGATTAATTTGCAAAAGAAGTGCTGTGACAAGATTTGCGAAATGAATCAGCCGAATCGCCTTGCCGAATCGGAACTGGTGCATTGTGTTAGCATAACAACCAACAAGCAGCAAAGAACTCAAACCTCGAGGGGTCAGCAGAAGATGGAGAAGCAAGAGCCAATGGTGAAGATGGCAATGAGCGAAAAAATTGTCAATAGATTCCTAAATCCAAGAAGCCAATCAAGTTTTGATCATCATCATCATCATAATCATCGTAGAATCACATCGACAGCCCTAAAGGTGAAGAGGAAGTCGGCAAGATTTATTGTCGCTCACATTAATAATAATCAATATCAATACAACAAGCGTAATAATAATTATATTAATAATAATAATCAAGCCATAAAAATAATGCAACTCGTGTCCATACTATCCGTTTGCCTCCTTGTAGCGCTACTTCCGGCGCTCCAACTGGCCAACGGCTCCATGTGCCAACATGCTCGCGCGCTTCTCGAGGCAAGAAGTGTGGTCAATATGAATGGCGTCAGTCTGGCACCAGGTGGCCAGGAAACACCTGAGGTGGGCATGTTTCGGGCGCCGAGCCAGGAGTGTCCAAAGGCGTCGATGTACAATAGTTTACCTCTAGCGCCAACTATTCAGTCGAGCCAGCAACAGTATATGACGCCTAAATTTGAGCGCCAACAGAGGGAAATAATGAGAAATTTAAACACAAGCTTCTCGAATCACATGATTCCGATGGCCTCCAGTGACCAAAATGAATCCTCATCGCTAGCAAGCGACTTGATAGACGACGAGCTACTCAATGAAATCGTGTCGCCCTCAATGTTGGACGAGGCCTACGAGCGGGCAAAGGAGATTATCGTGAAGCGCCGCAAGCTCGAGACTGAGATGGTCCGTCAGGGTGAGTGATATTCCTGCATTATAAATCTAATCTAGTTTGGATTCAGTCTAATCTGATGTGATTCGATTTAATTTGATTCTATCTGATCAATCATTTCGGTGGTCATCTCGAATAAACTAACTCAATCAATCAAATACCATGCTCACAATATCACCAACAGGTATGGTCACCGACATGAGCAAGCCTACGGCTGTCGCTCGCCACCAGCGTGTCACCACAACCACGTCGCGCGGAAATGAACTTGAGAAGACTCAAGAGGTTTTCGAGGAGATGACTCGCATCTTGGCCAAGAAGTAAGTAGGAGATATGTTTGCCAAGCTAACTCTTTTTCAGTTGACTGGCTGACCAACTGAAAACCCAATGAAAGTCGAGCTCGACAACAAGCAACTGAGATTCTTACCTGTGGGCAAGCGATCCTTGCTCTCGAGGAGATGGAGAGCGAGATGAGACAAGCGGAGGGCGACAATAGGTTGTTGCCATTGTGTTTGCCTTGAGTTGGGCGAGGGACCTTTTTTGCAGTTGGTCAATTTCCTCTCGCTCCTCTTCATCGCGCTTTGGATTAGCCATTGTGTGCCCAGCGCAAGCGAGTGAGGATGATACACCAGCGGCAACAAGTGGCCGGCTCGGTGGTCGTCTTTGCTCCGTTTGTGTTGCTGCCAGTGGTTGCTGTTGGTCAAGCGGCGGTGGTAGGGAAATCGATTGCATCTGCTACGTTGAGAGCCGCTACCATTCAATTGCAGCTCCAGAAGTTTTAGTTTCAATGGGACTCGAGACGAGCAGTGGAGAGAAGACGCCATGTAGAGAGTCGAGAAAGAGGGAGAGTTAGTGAGATGAGCAAATGCTAGCCGCCGCCGCCACCACCACCACCAACGACGACGCTGCAAGCTCGTCGTCATTTTCCATTCGACTTGCTCTAGCTGTCAAATTTCCTGATCTATTGCCGGCAAGGTTTCCGGCTAAACTTGCCCCAGACCAGCGTCTAGCTTTCGGCCGGCAGCAGTTAGCCGGAAGTCTGGGCGAGGATGGTCGATGACGATTCTTGGGTTGCCCGTGAATCGTCCTCACCGTTGTCCTCAGACGCCGGTGCCGTTGAGTCGGTTGCGTTGGCTCGCCGTAGGTGCGAACCAAAGCAAAGTTTCCGGCCGGGTAGTCGGTCAGGTGATCGGAAGTTGGTTGGTTCATCGAGCCACAGGTGGTTGAGGGAGAGCCTTGCGCTGTCGTCACCTCGAGGCGAAGGTGGAAGCAACAGGCCAATAGAAGAAGGCGAGCAATTAGAGCCAAACACAAAAGCTCATCAGTGTGTCAGTTGACTTGGTTCCTTTCACTGTCTCCGTCGTCGTCGTCAGTCGAGAAAAGAAACTTAGACGCTCGCTGGTGGGTTAGTGAAAAGTGAGCAGCGCCAACGGTAACTCACCTGTCGACTGCTCAACACAACGCAACGCAACGCAACGCAACGCAACGCAACGCAACGCAACGCAACGCAACGCAACGCAACTCATCGAGCTTAATGCTAATGGTCGGCGACGGCGTCACTCTTCTTGTCTTCTCTCCTCTCCTTGTCTCTTCCCGTCGCCATTGAGGCGCCGGAATGGTGGCAAGAGCTTTGCTCTCTACGTCCAACAACAAGCCGACCGGTCGCTTGCTTGTCCCTCGAGTCCGGCATTGCGACTAATCAGCTGCCGCGCTGAGACGCCAGTGCATAGTACAGCACAACTCAACTGCTGAAACACCTGCGACTTCCGTTGTGACGTCAGCAAGCTGGCCGGCTGGCGGGCTGGTCGGTCGGTCCAGTTGGTTGAGTTAGTTTGTTGACCAGCTCAAACTTCAAAGTTGCATGTTGTTGTCAATATTACAATTTGAATGTTGAATGCGAGCGCACAAAAAACTCATTCTCTCACTCTCGCCGGCCACCCAATTGATCGGCCAAAAGACACTTGTTGCCCTTTTGGTACATCTAACCGGCTAGCCGGTCAACAGGACCCCTCGTTTGGCCAGAAAGTTGGGCGATGAAGTTTCAATTGAATAGAAGCTTCAACTTGATTATCGCGCACCACGAGCCGGCCGGCCAGCCAACAGGTTGTCGAGATCTTGCCCGCTGCTTTCGCTGCTCCTGGCTAGAGACAGAGAGGGGAACTCGGCTGGTTTTTTGGACGCGCGCTAATTATTTTGCACCGCCAACCAAGTGACTCGCTGGCTCGTCGGGCCGTGGCACGAGTTAAGTTCAGCTTGAACGTTTTCCTCCGACTATAATGATGGCAGTTGCTCACTTTAATTCGTTGCCGCTGTTACTATTACTAATACTAGCGCCACCACGACCATCAGGCAACCAAATGAGCACATCCAAATGAAAGGCAGGTAGACAGACGGACAGACAAACGAACCGACAAAATCACTTACTGAACGACTGGCCAACAGTGCGAGCCGACTGATTGGATAGCGCCATTGAAAACGGACGACCACTTGTTGTCGCAACAGCGCTATTGAGGCTGCCGATTCTGATGCGGCAGCCAGATAGTAAAGGCAGCCGCCAATAGCCACGCTGGCCAAACTAAACAGGTGGACCATCACGGTCGCCGTTGCTCTCATTAGGCGGCGAGGTGAGCGAACGAGAAAGAGTGAGAGTGAGAGAGAGAGAGAGAGAGAGAGAGAGAGAGAGAGAGAGAGAGAGAGACGAGAGACGAAGCGTCGTCGTTCGTACGTCGTCGTCGTCTATGTCTACGTTCGTTCGTTACGTTCTACTCTACTACTACTTCTTCTTCGTTGTTC
>WNKI01000002.1:7208288-7225847 GCA_015350385.1 Aculops lycopersici
AGAGAGAGAGAGAGAGCTAGAGCAAAGCTGTCCTTTGATCGTCGTCGCCATTGCTATCGTTGTTTACGTCATCATCATCTTCTCTTGTGTCGAGCGAGTTGTTGGCCAGCTAGAAAAGGAGGATGCGAGTAACGTAAAACCCGGTTGTTGAGCTAACGGCAACGACGACGATGGCCACTGTGGCGCCGGCACAACAATGCAAGCATTTGCGTGCAAAATATACATTTGAATGAATGGCATTGGCCTTTTCTCTATTCGCCTGGCCATCCATCTACCTATCTCTTCCCCCCTTACCTCATCTCATCTCGTTGCGTAACGTTCCGTTGCGTTACGTTGCCATCGCAATATGCAAGCTCGGCACAGAGCCTGTATATTTTATTGTCGTCGAACTGCAGCTGAGACTAAACCGGCACACGGCGACGCGAGAAAAGGAAGAGAAAGAGATCAGCTTGCCAGCTAGCCTGCTAGCAATAAACTGGAAGTTGGTGCAGGTATTTGTGGCTGGACACTTAGTATCAACAAATGGAGCTTGGCGATAACAATGAACGCTGGCCATCTTGAATGCAATGTTGCAAATATTATGACATCAAACTTCTTTGCTCACCACCTTCATCGACGCTGCTGTCGCTGTTGCTTTGTAACCGCTTCCTTTGGAGCTGCTACCAAAACTACCATCGCCACTTACAAAACCACTACCACCAACGACCAAGACGAAGCCAAGTGAGCAACAGAGATATAAATTGAGACGACAAAAAACTTGCCAGTTTGTCGCCATTCAGCGTTCAATTTGTTGTCGCATTTGCTTTTGCCACTTGTTGTTGCCAATTTGTTTATCTTTTCCCTTGGCTTACTGCACAGCTTATTCGCTCTTGGACCACTCGCCAATATAAGAAACCACAAGAAGAAAAACTGGCCGAGAATTGGAGTGAGGGAGAGACTTGAAGATTGAATTATTTAGTGGCTCGACTCGCTCGGTTTGCAGGTGTGATTCACTTTGTTGCCTAATTTTCCCACGATCTTTTGGCCAGCACCACAACTTGACATTGACCCTCCAGTCCAATTTTTCCTCTCGAGTTAATCTCTCGCTTTCTTTGAAAACCGCTGCTCTCTATTTCTCTTTGCACATATTACTATTAACGTCTCAAGTTACAAGAAAAAAAATCAAAGAAAACTAACAATCAACTCTTCTTCTGTGTGAAATTCAATCCCAATTTACATTTTGAATACCAAAAAAAACAGTCTCACAAACACAATTCACGCGCGACTCGTTCGTCCCACCGGAAGCAGACGCATTGGCACTGATGCAACAAGTGGATCGGCAACAAGTGGAGCTGAGCCGGAGACCCTCGAGTCAAGTTCGAGTGAAATCTTGGAACACGTAGACACGAACCAGATCTTGAGTCGCATTGATTTGCACGCATCGGGCGCCAGGCACGCGGTTAGTCGTTGCGAGGAGGATCAAATGATTGTTTGCGACCCCAACTTTCCCTATCGACACGCAGATGGAAGGTGTAACAATTTGCAACACCCAACTTGGGGAAAATCAAATACCTGTTTCGCTCGCCTCCTTCCGGCCGACTACTCGGATGGCCAATCGGCGCCGCGAATCTCAGTAACGGGACACCCACTGCCGAATCCCAGAATTCTATCGGCCATTGTGCATCGGGACTTCAACTATCCGGCAACCTACACGCATTTTGTTATGCAATATGGCCAATTCTTTGCCCACGACATTGCGTTTACGCCCAGCTCAAGAACGAGTAAGTATATTGTTCATTTATTTTATTTTATTCCCACACTTTTTCCCTTCCCCTTCGTTTATACACACTTCTTCCTATATACATATTTGAATCATTGAGTCGTCTCCTGCAATTTTATAGCACAGTTTCACAAGGTTGACTGCAAGCGATTGGTCGGTAGGCGCAGTGCTCACCCCAAACTCGAAAAAAGAGAAACAGTGACCACCTGTTGCAACATCGGCAGCACCGCTCCTCACCTGGCCGCTCGCTCTGGTCACCTGATCACGATTTTGTCTGTGAGCAAGTGTGTTTCAGGTGAATTAAACAGTGCATTTACATACTGAAACATTTGCTACCTGCTCCTCTGTGTTTATCCTCGGCGACCGCAGCAACAACGAGAGGAGCTTAGCAAAGATTGGCGAAGATACCTGATGCTGATTGTTATTATTATTATTATTCTCCTTCTTATCATGATTACTATTATTGCGCCACAGAAGACCGAGACTTGAGGTGTACACTTTCTCTCCACTTTTTCCATTCCATCTCCTCTCGTCTGTCTCTTAGGTTATCTACATCTACCCGTTACTTTTGTACTCTTTGCAAGAGAACCAACACGACCAACCGATAGACTAAACAAACTTGAATTTATTGACTCCACTTACCTCAGTCTCTCTCTCTCTCTCGCTCTCTTGTTTGCCTTGTCTTCCTTTGACTCATACATTGACTCGTACATTGACTCGCTCATTTCAGATTACTAGCCAGAAAGTGTAGAGAATTGATTTAGTAGCGAGAGGAGAGAAACTCATCATTATGCAACGGCAACTTTCTAGCCGAGAACCACCAAATTCCTAAGTGAAAGGAGTTTTACCTGTTGTTCGCAAATGCAAACGACCGGCCAGTCGATGAGCACAAAATTTGTTGCATCATTTAACCCCAATTGAGAGGCAAGACGTTTATTGCTTCTCTCACGATGCGAGCAAATCCAATCGAACCAACCGTTAGATTTTCTAACGGATCAAAAACTACTCCGAAAGAGCTATAAAGTCAGTTGATTGTAGTGATTTCGCGTCTTGCTAGTCGAATCGAATCCAATCAGTTTAGGTAAATCGAAAGGGAAATGTCTGGAGTGAGACGTAAACGTTCACTCCTTTGACCAAGTAGACTTTGTATTAGTGTGTATTTAAAAATAGGCGACGGCAACCTGTAGTTAAGTTCCCAACGGTGGCCCGAGATTATGATGAGTTTGTAAATTTTAATTTCAATTCCGATTTGCAAGTTTCTCTTTGGAGTTTCTTGTTCCAATTGATTTTTAACATCTGCGTGATTCAGGCAACAAACAAGCGCAAGCAGGCAAAGTTCATTGGCATTTGACTGGTTGCTTGTCCGAGTTGAACTTTAAACCTGTTTGTAAGCCATACGACAAACATTTTATTCTGTTCTATTCAAATTAAAATACTAGACGAGCGAGAACCAAATAACCGCGGAAATCAATTAGGCAAATCGATCGTCGCCCAATCGCCTACTCATTGACTCCCTCTTTTCTCGTGTCCATTTAACAGTCGCCCGTGTGATTTGCACACCACATCAAAACAATTAAAATAAATTAATTGATACAGAGTTAATGTCGTTTGCAGTTCTGATACCGCTGATTGAAACTCTCACTCATTTAACTGGCAAATGATGATGCTGATGAGATTAGATTAGATAGGATGCGATGAGAATTGAACCATCGGCGCCAACAAAAGCTTACCACCAATTGCCCGTCGTATTGGCGCCTCTCCTCTCTTTTACTCTCTGCAAGCTCGTCCATCGTTTCCGGCGCGAGGATGGCGCCCTGGAAAGTGAGTCGCCGCGCTCGGTTTACAGTGGAACTAGTTAGTAGCTCGCCTAGATCCGTAGAGATTTTAGGCCGGTCCATTCGGACACAAGCGGAAAGAGCTAGAGAGGCAACAGGTGATGGCATTGAGAGAGGCTGTTGCTTGCAAGAGAAGGAGAAAGTTGGTGCTGCCAATGACAGTAGTAATTGTCTTTTGCATAAGCGACTCAGCTGGCGCTCTGTCCTGCATGTTGAGTTGGAGTTACTGCAATCTTTGCGCGCCTATCCGGTTGCCAGGCAAGAGGCGTGCAACTGTCTGTTGCTCGGCCGTCGTCGTCGTTGCTTTCGTCGCGATAAGCCAACAGGAAGCGCCAACTAAGTAGGCAACGGAATAAGTTGGCCGGGAGCCGATGAGCTAGTTGCTATTGCTGTTGCTGTTGCTGTTGCTTTTGCTGCTGCCTATGCCGCTGCAGCATATGCCAAGCTGGACTCATGAGCAACGCCAATTCATTGCTGCAGTCAACCAAGCAACTGGATCTTGAATACTCTTCTTGCCTCATCGGCCTTAGTTTACATGCGAGGCCTCAGCTTACAACAAGCAACAAGTTGCCAGAACTAACTTCTTGATTTCGCTAACTCGTTGGCCGGCTGACTGGCTAGCTAGCTTGCCAGCTCTCTGGTCAGCCAACTACCTGTTAGCGGGCAGAGAGCGCGCGTTGAGCAAGGCGAAAACAATGGCCACCTGTTGTCGCTGAGTCACTCGGAAGATTTTACACTCTCTCCTCTTTGCTTGTTGTTGTTGCTGTTGCAGCTGCTGTCCGCTGGACGGTCGCCGCTCGTCGGCTAGCCCACAGCTCACATTTTCTATCTCCGTCGCTCTCTCTCCCTCCCTCTCTCTAGCTTGCCGTTTTCTCCGTTGCCTTGATCGGAAAATAAGCTTGCAGGGCGGATGGGATGGAATGGAGTTGAGGAAACTGCATCGAGAAAGCGCCTGGGAGCAATCGCGCGCTGGATTCCCAACTGCGAATCAAAGGAGCGCACTGGAATCGGGCAACGTGAGTTCTCTAGCAAAGATCGTGAACATAATCGCCTGCCTCTAAAGTGTACTTATGTTTCGTAACTCAACTCGAGGTAACGCAACGCAGCGTTCGGTTCCGTTACATAACGTACGCTCCATCGTATGGACAACACCAGCAACAACAACAACCTGACGACCACGACGACCACGATGATGATGATGATGATCATGCTGATGTTCATCATGATCATCATGATGATGGCGGATGATCACCATAATCTGAGTGCCGATGTCGTCGCCGAGGATGGTTGAAGTTTATTGTTGTAGTTACCTGAGCTCCTCAGGTAACCGCTACCACTACCACTAACTCCGCTACTACAGCAACAATAAACCGCTTGCCGGCTGGCTTAGCGTTCGCACTGGAGTATCCGCCGAGAACAAGTGGACTGTCTGTGTGTTTAATCAAAACGGAACGGCCGCAAATCAAAACTTAGCTGCTGTCGCCTCGAGTCTCTGGTGGTCACCCGTTTCTCTCTTGCTTTTTAAGTTCGGTTTTGAGCTCGCTCAACATGGACGCGAAGATGGACGAGCGACAAGTGGTTAGCGAGCTTGGTGGCGGCGACATCAGGTTGAGGTATTGGCCATAAGGCTCGCCATTCATTCAAAACGAAGTTAGCTCATGTTTGCTGTTGCTACTGCCGGCGTCTCCGTGGTAGCGGTTTTCGTTATTGTTGTTGTTGGTTGTTGATGTTGTCGATGGTGTGGTTGTTGCTAGCATACGAAAGAGAAGGAGAAGATGGCCAAGCGAGCGGGTGGCTATCGATCATCATTGCATTTGAATGGCAAGCTGACTTGTGTTCACGCCAGCCACAAGCCGACAGACAACCTGTTGCCTCTGGCTAAAGCAAATGTAAGCTCGCGGTTGTTGTGTGTGCGTTTGCTTGCGCGCCACAGCCGCCGCCTGCTAATAATTGGCAATTTGTCATATTTCACCTTAGACTTGAGTTACGATTGCAAAGACCAAAGGGTTAAAACTGAAAATTGAACACTAAAGTCTGAGCAGCCCATTAGACTTCCAAGCAAATAAAGCTTCTCTCTCGCTCGCTCGCTAGGTTGCCCACGCAAATGGAAACTATTTTCTTTGCCTCACTGGTGCTGTAGCCAGTCATCGCGAGTGGCCAACACTTACTTTCACTCTCACTCTCGCTACGGAATGTCCAACTCATGACCACTTGTTGCCTACACTCACTCTACTCTCTTCCCCTTCCGGAAACTCTTTTACCTTTATATCAGTACCTCCATTCAAGTAAACTAACCATCTTTCCTCTATACGCAAAATCCGAATACCAAATATCCTTGAAACAAAAAAAAACCAACACTCATGCAAACAGAAAACGGACAAATGATTCAGTGCTGTCCCATTGAACCCGACTCGCATCCTCAGTGTTTCCCCATCCTGGTTCCCGCCGACGATCCCTTCTACAGCAACTGGGAGGAGTCTTGCTTAAATTTCGTTAGGACTGCAGTGTGTCCGCGCTGCCGCTTGGGACCTAGAGAGCAAATGAACCAAATCACCTCGTTCATTGACGGATCACAAGTTTACGGTTCGGCGGCAAATGAGACGGCCGCTTTGTGGACCAAGAGCGGGCCCGCGGGCCGCATGCACGTTAGCTTGGACGAGGCGGGCCGCGAGCTGCTCCCGCACTCGGCCGACCCCTCTAACGATCAGTGTTCCGATGTCGAGAAGCGCCAGCTCTGCTACCGGGCAGGAGATAGGCGTGTCAACCAGCACCCAGCTCTGACTTCGGTGCACGTGATGTGGCTGAGGCAGCACAATAGAATTGTGAATGCGCTCAAGATGGTAAATCCCCATTGGAACGGCGACCGCTTGTACCAGGAGGCAAAGTAAGTTTACTCTTTACCCATGTGTTTCTTTTGAACAAACAACAACAACAACAACAAGTAACCACTTGTTGATTTCTGATAGGAAGTGCGCGAGTCATTGTTAGGCTACCGGCGACCTTCGCTTTACATGCCCTCAATCTTGGTTAGCACTGAAGTTGGCAAGCTAGCTTGACGTGATCAACACTTGAGTTTGCTCCCAGCGTCGAAACGAGACTGCTGAATTCTCTGTAAAATCAAGGGACAAGGAGTAACGGTGGTTCTCTTTGTACATGCAGGGTGTAGAGGTCAAGACTATCGACGAGCGATTGTGACGACAGGTTGCTATTCATTTGATTGCCATTCGACGCGCTCACTGTTTAGAGCGAGAAGTGATTCGATCGAATGCTACTGCAAAAGAGCTCCACGAAGACTAAAGCAACTTGTAGTTTCAATTTCGCCTTAGTTTTACTAGAGCGCTTGGCTCTAGTGTTTTTCAAGAGGCAGTTGGTGACGTAACTTGTCGATTGCTCGAAGCGGCTCCAGCTCGTAGATCTCAGGTAGGCACGCGACCTGAGGTCAGCTCCTCTGTTTTGCTCGCTCACCCACTCACTCGCTTGCTCGCTTTTGAGTGATCCACTTGTTGCTCTCTAACTTTCGACCATTCAACTGCTGACGTCCGATTAGCATCTCTGAAACAGATCAAGAGCAAAGCGTCTAATGATTCACTTAACTAGATTACTGTGCAATAGAAATTTTCCTCAATGCCCAATCGACTGGAGTTAGAGACAAGTTCAAGTTTGACTCTCTTTCTCTTTGGCCAGCTAGTCTCTATACTTCTTCGTGTATCCTCTTTTGTTACCATGAAATTTTCATCTATCTATCGAAAGTTTACTCGACTTCCTTGGGTTTGTTGCTACAGGAAACTCTCGTTGTAAGTTGCAAGCAAGAATCAAGTCGAGTTCAAGTGGTAGTTTAGCGAGCATTCGAGTTTTGAACTGTCGAAAGTGAACCTAAGAACTCGAGACGAGCTCAACTCTCAAATTAGGTTCCGAGTCCAAATATCTCGCTATTTTATGTGCGGATCCCGTTTCATTGTTTTCTCGAGAGAAAGTTGGTCGTTCAACGAGAAACGTGTGGTTTCTCTCTCATGAGGGTTCCGCTTTCCTCGCCGCCGCTTCTTCTGCCGCCACTAAAGCTGATGCTGCTGCTGCTACATCTCTCATGGTTAGCCTAATTAACCCACTACATGGGCGACCACATTTGAGTTGCACGCAACTGGATGGTTTCAAATTGGTCATTCATGTCGTGCTGCGTTTTCCTTTCGACTTTGCGAATCCACTTCGATTCTTCCGAGCCTCGAGAAAAGCCTCGAGAATTCGAAGCTTTTCTTCGAAGCGAAAGAAGTAAAGAGATTGCGTGAACAAACACGAGATCCCAGTCTAACCAGCTAAGCTAAGCTAGTTTTTTACCTGCCCAACAAGTGAGCCGATCGACAAGTAGTCGGGATCAACTAGCAACTCAATGGATTGTCATCAACATATCAAAACTAAACCCAAATCCTCGGAGCGAAACCTCCTGGTCCAATTATCGGTCAGAGACAGGAATAGCTGGCAAGATCCCATCTTATTACACTTGCGAGCAACTAAAAACCGGTGGCCAAATTAAGCTCGTAACTAGAGTGAGAGTTTGTGTGCAACTCCGAGTGGTTGGTGGCCAGTTTAAAGAGTCAGTGGTGTAGTTGGTCTCACTAGGTAGCTAGTTAGCGGCTCCAAAATCTTCGTGGCTGCCAGTCACTCAAATTTCTTCCAGGCGACCGAGGAGTGGGATACCTGACAGCAACCTGTTGCGTCTCACGCTCCTACCTGCTTGCTTTGACTAGACAGGTTAACTCAACTCGTAGCCTCGACTAATCTCCCGGCGAGCAAACAATCAACTTGCAACTTCCTTCTAGACAAGCGTCTACTTATTTACTTCTCGTCGGATGAATGAACTACAATCGCCACGAACCTTGAGGTGAGAGGTTAAAGCGAAGAGGAAGTAGCATTCCTTTCTCATAAACTGCGTTGCAGTTGGAGCTCCGAGTTTTGGATTATCAGAAAAAAGAGAGAAAATTTCTACTATCATTTGGAACGCCAGCTTGCTCACAGACTTCCGGTCCATCACTTCGGCTGGATGGCGCGCCGCAAGCAAGATCCAATTTCCGATATATCTAATCTAAGAAAGAAAGTTGGAGTTGGATAATGGCGATCAGGTGGTTGACGTTGGGCGCTAAGGTAACAATGAGCTGCGAGCGAGCTCCTTGGTTGGCCGTAGCCACAAGACTAGCTGTGCTTTTGATATCAGGCTGAAACCACTTGTTGAATGGGCAGCTGCTGTGGCGACGGCGGCATCATGGGGTATCGTTGGTTGCCCAGTTGCATCGCCTCTTTCGCTACTGCTACTGCTATTGCTGCAACTGTCAGAGCAACACCCAGAGCAAGAGCATCTGATTATCGGGTGGTCGGCCGGTTGATGGTTGGTCGCCGAAGGATCACTCTCGATAGATCCAACCAAGAAATATAACTAACGTGTCGTAATTGTGCAATCGTTATCGAGCGCCTGAGGCGGTCACGAGATAGAGATTGACTCATCACCGATTATCTTTCGAGTTTTCAGTCTCGACTCAATGGTGGAGGTGCAATTGTAATCGTTGATTGGGATGAGTGTCTTCAGGTTAAATTGAATTGAGTTTAGATTAAGTTCAATTAAAATTTCCCTCTTTATATATATATATATATATCGCTCACTCAACGAAAACCACCACCACCTGAGCGCAATCCAAATGCCATAAATCCAAGGGAGTTTATTAGAAAGCTGCAACTCGATCAAGAAAGAGAGATGATCTCTCGCTAGTTGCATCTGCTACCTCTACTTCCGGCGCTTGAATGCGACCGCTGAGCGAGTCGTGGTGTAGTGAGTTAGTGGTGCCGTTGCTAATCTGAGGAGCGTTTAACAAAATAATGGTCAAATTTTGGAGGTAAAATGAGTAAAGTTTAGTCGAGCGACTAGAGCAAACGTCCACTAAGAGAGCCGTTAAATTTGTACGGAAAAGTTAGCTGCGCAAAGGCAAATGAATAGCTCGCTAGATCGGCTTATGTTCTTCAACTTACTCGTTGCCCACTCACCAGCTGACCGGATGCGCTTGCAAATTTAACGGCCAAAGTCGGGCTCTAGAATTGGCTCCTTTGTTGTTGTTGTTGTTGCTGCTGCTCGCTCGTTATTGTTGCTGTGAGCTCATCAGAGGAAACGACTCGGTGAGTCGGTTAGTTGTCCAATGTTCTAGCTTCTTGTCGGATTTTGAAGCCACAAGTTGCAGTGCTGCAACACAATGGCGAGCGAGGGATCTCCAGCCATCTGTAAGCAACTTCTTCAAAGCCAACAGGCTACCTGATGATCGCCGCTGTTGCCGTCATCATAATCATTATAATCATAATCATGGCGATGATTACGCTGCCCACTAGTCAGCCAGTCTGTTTCTCTCGCCTCTTCTCTTCCCCCCTATTCTTTCCACTGGCAAGCTGACCGGCGAGACTGAGGAGAAAATGAAAGTAGATCTCTTTCTTCTCCTCCTCCTTCCTCCTCCTCTTTTGCTTCAAAATCTCGTCTAATTTTAGGTAAAAGAGATGAGACGAGACGACTCTATGGCTACTACCGTTTCCATTCTTTTCCTTCAAGTCTCGAGCAACACAACCACTTTGTGCGCCTAGCTAATGAATAGTCAGCTTGTCGTCGGTAATGGCGAGCGTTTCTCTTCCGACTGCTAACATAACGATAAACATTCACGCATTCCAGTGTCTCAAACTGTCCGTCTCTCGTCAGTGGACAAGTAACCGAAGAAGGCAAATGACAAACTACCCTTTGAGCCTGCGACCAAACGGGCGAGAGTTTTAAATTCTTTTGGTAGTGGCTGTAAGACGCAAGGGCGAGATCATTAGCCGGTCTCCTTGGCCGCAGTTTTGACAAGTCGCGCCAAGATTGCGGTCAGTAAGTAAGTAACTGAGTTAGTCAGTTAGTCGGCTGGTGAGCTGTTTAACTTGTTAGCCACAAGGCTAATGGTATATTCGGTTCGAGTGTAAGCCCGACGGGTGAGATGAGCAAGTCAAATCAAATTAAACGCTCGCTTAGCTGTTGGAAGTAAAGCTAGATCACAAGCAATAATAATTATCACCATAATGTTAGTCACTTGGGTGACTCGCTGACAGACTGGCCGGCTAACTCACTGACAGGTGGATAAGATTAACTGAGCTTACCGCATCCACTGATTGAGGATCTCCATCAATCGCAAGTTTTGCGATGGCGATGCCAATGGTGTAGATTAGATTACCCGCGAGTCGACGTCATCGTCGCGTTTCTTGCCGATTCGGTTGATGCCACTTAATCTGTTGATTGTGTGAATATCATTATCATTTTGAAAAAACTTTCTAATAACCCTCGTGCGGTTAGTTGGCTATGCAGCTCAGCAACACGAAGTTAAGTCGAGTAACGAGGAGACTCTGCTTAGCATATACACGGTCTCCTGTTGCCATCCTCGTTGCCATCGCCGTCGACTAGTCCAGTCCGTTGAAGGAAGGCTATCAGCAAGTAGGATGGTTACCACTGGACTGGTTGAGAAACCAACAACTTTGTTAACTTTCCGTAATCCAAGCAGGCGGCTCATCTATTGCCTCTTTTGCAAGATGGAGACGAAGGAGGAGAAGAGGAGATTGTAAGTTAGCCAGCTCACTAGTTGGCCGGCGATAATAAAACAGTTATGAGCAACAGGCAGCGGCTCCTTCTTTTTTCCCGCAGAACCAAAGCAACAGGCGCCGCTAACAAGTGGTTGTCGTGAAAAATGGCAAAAACATAAACACCACCAACTCAACAACTACCATCACTAGGCACCATCTTTGCCACTACCAAGTTGCCGGTTCCTACGATTCCATGATATCTTCCAGCCGCAATTGACCATCTCCCCCTCCGGGCGACCGGCCCGACCACTTGTTGAGCAGCGGCCGGCTATGGTGGCAGCGGTGCCGGGACTCCGAGACGACGTTTCCCTTTTCACCTGCTTACGACGGTATTGATCCTCTGTTTGCCTTGCTCTTCCTCGCTTTGCACAAACACAAACACACTGGACATTCCACTTCACCTCTATCCAACTTCATCTCCATGTCCATTCGAGCTCGTGAGATGGTGAGAGTGGAGGCTAAGGGGGGAGAGTTATGATAGAGTGAGATAATCACAAAACTCAGCGGCAGGCCAGCCGACAAACTTTGTGTCGAGTGGTGCTGATGATGATGATGATCCGGTGACTTGGCGTCGCTCGTTTTTCCCACCTGCGAGTCAACCAACCAAATCTTGCATACTAATAAGACAACGGAAAACCAACCGCAGCCAAGACGATCTCATCACTCTCATCTCCATCGTTACAACAGCAACGACCACGACTACATCAACTGGAAAGTCGGCTCGTCGTCGCCGCCGACTATCACAGTACCGCCAAACATCAGAAGTTCAGTGGCTTCCAAGGAAACGCAATCAACCAACGACTTGCCCCATTGCGGTCACTCAGCTCGCGCCGCTCTTTTGAGTGTCCACTTTCGAGTGCCGAGCCGTTTCCTGTCGCCCCTACCTGTTTGCTGCCGGATGTGGCTGTCGCGCGAGTTCATGACGCAAGAGTCTTTTTGTCCATTCTTGCCAACCAAGTTATTGGCAAAGGAGTTGATGGTTTTGTTGCTGAGATGTGTTTAGCATAGCTCAGTCTGTTCAAACTCAGCTCACAAATTCCAAGTTGCTAGTTAGTTTAGTTCGGCTCCCGACTTTCTTTACCGGAACTAGGATGAGCCACAACAGCTACTTCTTTGCTCCAAAGTGAATATAGAATCACTCTACTGATTGGATTATTCTTGCGCACAGGTAAAGAACCAGGCAGTAGACTAGAGGGTTCAAATGAATTAGCAATTTCTTCTCTCAATGTCTGTCTTGCTATCCTACGGTTTGCAAATGAATAATGCAATAGTAGCAACAAGCGCAGCCAATGAGAGGCAGTCGCAACCAACTGATGCTTTCGTGTGTCCAGATTGAGCTACTATCTCTTTCTCTCTCTCACCCTCTCTGTCTATCCGTATAATTAACTAAAGTTTAGGCTTGTAACTAAACAAAACCCGCAAATCCTCGCACCCATTATCCTGCTTATGAATCAACTCTAACCCTCTCCCCCTCCAATCTTCATATAAATCTTCAAACTAAACCAAACAACAAACGAACAACAATGACAACAAAAAACAATTATTAAAATAGGCGTATTTCAACTGCTCAGATGCAAATGGTCACCTACAACGAGTGGCTCTCGCTTATTATTGGCCAGGAGGCAATGAAGTTCCTTAAATTGAACGTTTTGCCCACTGGATACACCAAATACGATCCATCCGTTGATCCAACACTACTTAACGAGTTCTCCGGGGCCGCCTTTAGATTTGGCCACTCGATGATCAACAACATCTTTGCCGAGATCCTACCCGATGGTCGCCCTTCTGGCTACCGTCTTAACGAGTTCTTCTTCCATCCGTTTGGAATGAAATCTGGACAACACGATATGGTTATGCGTGGATTGATCTCGCAAGCTTCGCAAAATAGAGATCCGTTTGTTTCTAGCGATATTAAGAACCACCTGTACAGACCCAGAGACAATCCATACGGATTGGACTTGCCCGCCTTCAATATTCAACGTGGTAGAGATCACGGAATTCCAGGCTACACTAAGCTGGTGGAGTTTTGCTTCGATGATGTTATAACAAATTGGAAACAACTAGACCAATATATGCCAGTCTCACAGCGTATTAGATTCTCAAAACTTTACAGATCCGTCCATGATCTCGACCTATTCTCAGCCGGTCTCGCTGAGTACCCACTGCCGGGCGCCGCACTTGGCCCAACTTTCACTTGTATCGTTGGTATTCAGATGTTTAACCTCAAATACGGAGATAGATTCTGGTTCGAGCATGGCGGTCAAGTTGGATCATTTACTCCAGATCAACTTCAAGAATTGAGAAAGACAAATCTGGCTCGATTAATGTGTGCCAATAGTGATAATATTAACGTTATTCAGAAGAACGTTTTCCGCGGCGAGTCGCCAATGTAAGTATACCAAGTTTGATTTGAATTGATAGAATGCAATCTAATAGAATGTATACAACACAACAACAGAGTAATAGGATTTGGTTAAAGATAATATTTGCTTTATTATCTTGCTATAAATACATAGATCATCATATATAATGCTAAATGCAGCAGATTCTGCTGAGACTCATATTCAATAAGATTCGAGTTGACTCTCCTGTTGCTGGCAATAGTTGAGATGGCCAATCTTACTCATATTCACCCTCGATCCATACAATAATACTAATCTTAATCTTCTATTGGATTCTTGTGGAAATTCGCTAATGATAAAATACTCATCTCCCCTCTCATTTACAATCAATAGTAATCCTAGCGTTCCTTGCTCTAGTTTACCTGACACGGATATAAAGGCATGGATGGAAGCACCAGGTATGATGATGCCCGCAAATATTGGCATAAACAAGAAGAAGAAGTAGTTAGTTTGCAAAGTTGCTTGCTTGTTAGATAGTTTAGATAACATCAAATGCACCACATAGTGTCACACGATATTAGAGAAGATACATCTTCACTCTGTTTTGCTTGCCTCCCTCCCAATATATTGAGCCACTCATATTATATATATATATATGCATCAGAAATTACACAGGGCGCATTTATGGCAACTACCTATGGCTGTATCACTACTCACCTCCTCTTCTTCATTACTATTTGAAGCTAGCCCAGACCGCTTATGTAATCTGCAATGATAAGGGTTAGGAGGGAATACTTGTATGTCTGGCGGTGGTGGTGGTTGTTTTTGTTGGCGTGAGTGTAATTTTGTTTGTAGTTGAGGTGTTGGTCATGTTCTGTTATCTATGCATGCTGGAATACAAAGATTCGGAGCAACTCAATCAACCACTCATGACAACACGAACAAAGTCCTCGTAATGAATGTTACCCTGACTATCCTCCTGGCCATTCAATAACTGTTCCACCTCATCGTCACTAAGCTTCTCGCCGAGTGTGGTTAGTAGGTGGCGTAGCTCAGCTGATGAAATGTATCCACTGCCATCCTTATCAAAATGCCTTAGTCCCTCAATGAAATCCTCCGCTTGATCAGTGCATCGATTTTTGCTTATAGCTTGCAGTATAGGTAAGAAAACCTCAAATGTAATTCTCTCATCGGACTTGAATTGATTGCAACATTTCTTGACCTCGTTTTCAGTTGGATTCTGGCCCAGAGCTCTCAACACATTACCCAGCAATGAAACACTAATCTTGCCATCATTTCGGCTATCGAATAGGGCAAACGCCTCCTGAAACTCGACTATTTGGTCATCTGAGAAGTTGGCCATGTTGATTTTGTTGTTAGGAGTTGGCCAATAGTAGAGATTGAAATAATGATGGTGGAAAATATGGAAAGACAATGAGTTGACTTGCTTGAATTGGATTAAAATTGGGTTTGCGTTGGGGTATATTAGAAATGGGCGTTACAACATTATAATAACGTAAACAAAAAGTTCCATTGACTGGTGGCGAGAAAAAGACAACAGTCTTCAGCGACCAGTTGATTCGAGTCAAGCCATACAACGCATGCGTGAATCGCTTCTACGCGCGAAACTTTGAACAGAAGCTTGTGTTCCATTGAACACTTCCAAAGCACAAAATTTGACCTGGAAGAGAATGACATACATGTACCGCTTACAAAACTGCTTACAACTTCAGATTGCTTGTCAGTTGATTTTCTGAAGATCCGTGCATCTAACTCATTAAATTAAACAAGAGCAAGTCAACTAACTCAAGTTCAATCCTCAATCGATATTCAGGTGCTAATTTGAACTTTGCACGGGCTGCCATTATGATGGGCAACACAGAGGCCTATGGCAGCGATGGAGCTTCTGGCGCTGGAAGCGGAAATTCCGGTGAGCACGAGCAAAGACGGAAGCGACGCCAGAAGGTCAGACAGGAGCCACTTGCTTACTCATATAGAAGTCCTAAAGGCTTTAGGGCAGCGAAGGAACAGCAGAATGGACATGCAAAGAGGCGGCCGGTCCCTTGGTATGCGTAGAACGAGTTTACTCTCAGTGAGCAGAGTTACGCGATTCCCCGTTCGCAAGGATATCAAGTTTTTTGCCTCTCTCGCTCTCGCTCTCGCTCTGCCTTTCGGAAGGACGTGCCATAGCTTACAGGCCACCATCGCCACTTACAGGCGCTTTGTAAGAGCTACCTAACTAAAAGTCAACGAGTGAGCCAACGAACGACTTAGCGAGCCTAAAGAAACGAACGAAGGAAGGAAGGAACGAGGAGAACGGCGGCGGGAAACTTAGTTAAGGTGATGAAGGTGGTATTAGTTGGAGGCGGGTGTAAAAAAGAAGAGATAGATGGAGAGGGAGAGGAGTGAGGAGAGAGGGAGAGAGAGAAAAAAAGAGAGTTATTTACTTCATCCGCCGATTCAATTGCCAATCGTTAGCGGCAAGTCTCTTTTCTCTCTCTCTCTCTCTCTCTGTCTATCTCTGTCTCTCCTCCTCTCGACTCGTCTCCTCTCGTCTTGCCGACAAAACTTGACGTGCCCTCTCCCAAGCCAATCTCGTCTCGCCAAAACTACCACCACTCAAACACTGAGATCACCAGAAATCAGTCTCTTCCGGTCGTGGCGTCTGATTGGCGCGCAGTGGCGCAACAAGTGTCGGCAACTCTGATGATCTAGATATGCGAGCTTGAAGTTGAAGTTTTATCTTGGTTTCAACACTACAGTACCTCCGCCGCACAACTACAACTACATTTACAATCTCATTTACTTGTACTGTACCATTGAGTCAGCCTACTTTGCTTGTGCACGTACCATTTTTCGTGTAATCCGCGCCACTCTTTTGTTCATCATCACCAGAAGCTGCTGGGCAAGAGGCAAAATCAAACAATAAAGATCATACATCTCAACTCAACTCAACTCAACAAGACAAGCGAAGACTCTAGAATCTAAATGCCGCTGCTAATCTTGTCAATCAAGCGAGCGGTAACAGATAATTGATCTTTAGACTCCCGAAGGGGAAAGGGAAGTCACGCTCCCAAGTGGTCGGTGCAGTGTGTAGAAGAAACGGATTCCTCATTCAGGGGCTCTCAGGGTGAGGGGAAAGATCATTTTTTGTTCTCAACTCTGCGGCTTGCAAAGTCAGGAGGGCTCTTTTTCGAGATTCGGGCCTAGGCGCTCACGCCTCTTTAAAAATGAATGGAAAAGAGAATGGAGTTAGTTTCAATAATTGAGTTACATTTATCAGCTGCAGGCTAGATCTGCGAGCAGGAAACACCGCAGCGTTGAAGGGGCCGTCCTGCGTATTCTCTTCGAGCAGTTTAGATCGAGCGTAACGCAATTATTGAAACTAGCTGTAGTTTGCACTGGCATGAAAGTCCCACGATGGCAAGTGTTGCATCAGTTTGCAAGTGGGCCGTGCAAATTGCAAGAACCCGCTCTATCTGCCACTGGTCTCAGTTGTTGCTCATTTAGTGATGAAATTGCCGCTCTGCAATCGAGCGCTACGGGCAGGGAATCTGTTTTCCAAATACACTGTAGCTCGCTCAGTGCGCACAAGTCGCGCACGAGAAAAAAATACCGCGAGTAGAATCGAGAACCAGTCGAGCGCAGGAGCGCGTATGAAAACGACGAGAGAAGCAACTCACTCACTCACTCTTACACACAGAACTATTGCTAGCTTGATTATGAGCAGTCAAATTTCCCACTCGTGTCGAGTGGTGAAGCTTCTGATTTGTTTTCGAAAGAGCATATAAGTTCCCGCGACGAACAAGTTCTTCATTTAGTCGGGTTGATAGTTAGCAAGTTTTTAAGAGAGAGAGAGAGAGAGAGAGAGAGAGAGAGAGAGAGAGAGAGAGAGAGAGAGAGAGAAGAAGACGTAGACGAGAGAGTACGACGACGACGAGAGGTAGGAGACGACCGAACGTAACGAACGACGTACGGACGGGAGGAGGAGGGA
>WNKI01000002.1:7226104-7247164 GCA_015350385.1 Aculops lycopersici
GANAGAGAGAGAGAGAGAGAGAGCGAGAGATAGAAAAGCTGACGGAGAGATCGAGGCGCAGAGTGGGAGAGACCAATCAAAGAGTCACGGGGAGAGAGGGAGATAGGAAAATTTTAGAACGTCAGAATCGAAAATAAGAATTTCGTTCATTCAAGTACACAAGCATCAAGTGTCAAGCCTCGGAATAGCAGACTGCAAGAATGACATTAATCCAAAATTTGCGTGCCTTTTTTCTCTTTATATGGATCCTAATCAAGGATACCGTGATTGCTATGTGGTACCTGATCAAGGCCATAGTCCTATTCTTCATCCCAAAATGCCTCCGCTTTAAAGACATCTCCAATGATATCGTCTTGATCACAGGCGGAGCTTCCGGTTTGGGTAGGCTGATGGCACTGAAATTTGCAAAGAGGGGAGCTAAAATTGTCATCTGGGATCTGAACATAGCTGGACTAGAGGAGACCACCAAGATGGTAGAGGAGTTGAGGAGCAAGAAGGAGAATGTTGGCAAGTGTTACCATTATCAAGTGGACATCTCAAGTAGATTCAATGTTTACGCTGCTGCCGAGAGGGTTAAACAGGAGATTGGAACCGTGACAATTGTTGTCAACAACGCTGGCATTGTAACCGGACGCCGTTTTCTCGAATGCACAGACGAGCAAGTTATCAAGACATTTGATGTCAACACATTAGCACACTTTTGGGTTAGTATATTTCATTCATTCTATTCTAAATACAATCGTTCAATCGAGTTGTTGCGTACATTTTCAATCTCGACACTTGGTTTTGTTAATCTCTAATAGTTGTTGTAGTTGTTGCAACAAGGAAGAGGGAAAAACCTCTTGACGAAAACTTCTTAGACGAAAACTTGATCCAGCTAGCAACTAACCGTACGCTCGTCTATCATCCACTCTACAGATACTCAAAGCCTTCCTTCCGGGAATGATGGAGAAGAACCACGGTCACATTGTTTCTTTGGCTTCCATTGGCGGCCTTATTGGCGCCTACCAACTAACCGACTATTGTTCCAGCAAATTTGCCGCCGTTGGTTTCGAGGAATCGCTCAGGTTAGAATTAAACTGCGACGGCTACGACGGAATCCATTCCACTGTCGTTTGTCCCTACTACATTGCAACTGGCATGTTTGCAGGTATCAGCCGTAGCTTGATTCCCATCCTCACACCCGAATATGTGGTTAAGGAGACGGTCAAAGCCGTGCTTGTAAATCAAGAGATTCTATGCCTACCAACAATAGTGTACTTCTTAGTCGCTATGAAGCCAATTTTACCCACATTGACCTTCATCTGGTTGCATCGAGCCATTGGCGCCGCCAGCACGATGAAATCTTTCACTGGCAGACAAGGCGGCGGTCCAAACAGCAACCATCTAGCAAATAACAAGCAACAGGTCGCTGGTCAACAACCTTTGATAAATCCAAAGAGCGGAGAACAGCAGCAGCATATTAGTGTTCAAATGAACCCACCTGAAATTGGAATCACCATTGCAAATCCACAGCCGACGAGTCAACCATTAACTCAATAATTTTAAGAGGCTCTTGCTCGAAACAAATGACATTAAATGTTATGAGCTAAATGAATAGTTAAACAACGACCAAGATGCGAGGGAGGGAGAGAAAAAGAGAGAGACCATTGTAAAAATCAACCAAATAAACTACTAAATTATCGACTGAATCAAACAGTTGAACCCCTGATGATTACCAATTTTCTTATTATAAATTTGAATTAAAGCTCAACCACAACAGGTTGCTCTTCCTCTCTCTCCAAACCAAATTGCCATTTAAATCTCTGTTCAGCGAGTCGCTTGAGCTCCTGAGATTCGTAGACGAGCTGTTGGGGCTTAGTATCGGTCTCATTGATGTTTTGAAATAGCTCGTCCAAATAACTTCGAACCAAGTTTTCGGCGTCCACAATATCGACAAACAAGTCCTCGGGCACTTGGTCAAGTTGAGCTTGTAGTATTTGAATAAAACTTATGTAGAAGTTTGGATACCTCTCAATGTAGGCATATGCTTGACATACCAAACCAACGAGCTTTTTCCATTGCTCGAAACAATCGTATACATGGTAGTAGGTGAGGGTTACAAAGGCAAACTGTAGCTCACCAAGCAGTCTTTGTTTGCCCGACTCGCCTTTGAATGCGTACTCCAACTTCATGGATGAGTCTACATAAAACTTTGTTTTCTCTTCTGCACTAATCTCAGAGCCATCCTTGAGATCCAGGTGAGTTTCAGGTATTGGTGTAAATCTAATCACAGTTGACTTGTCTGGCTTGAGATCAGGTAATAGGGATTCCTCATTTAATTGATTCGATGGTTCCTCACTTTTAGAGGGCATAACCCTTCTCAGTCGACCGCTTATAGAGGTCATAGGTTGGTCCATTTCATCGCCTCTCACGAGGTAGGGCACTGATCTAATCTTGTTACAGGTGGGCATAAGTTGTGACATGATCTCAGGAGTTATATAGCCAGTCAGAGATTTGTACTTCACATAGGTTGAGTATTTGTATGGTCCCAAAAACCGATCCAAGTCTCGCAAATTCATGGCATACCTCTCTCGATACTCCTCGTTTGGCTCAAAGTCGTCATCAAAATCCTCCTCGCCCACCGACCATTTCTTGATGAGTATCTCTTTGGGTTTGAAGTCATGGAAGAATCCACACCGTGGTCCGGTGGTTTGTTGCTGCTCTGTTTCGCCTTTAGAGATGGCACTTACATAAATTAGATGAACGCCGGGCGGGATCATTTTGACTCCTCTAAATTTTTCACCAATTCTGTATACAACCATATCTATCCCAAACTCACTACCAACAGGGAGGTCTTCAACAATCAAGATTGCACAGTGATCCTCGTAGAGCGACCTGGCTTCATCTTGCTCAATCTCGTCTACTTCTGGGTAAGATGGTCGTTCATTCATCTTGACACTTGTAGTGGGCATTAACGAATTGAAAGACCCTCAAGTATAGTTTTGCCATAAATCCGCTTGGATCTAGCTCCTCCTGAGGTAGTTTGATGTTGTTGGCCACATAAACTGGACGATTCCGGTTTATCTTTTTACTCAATCTGGTAGCCAATGTAGAAGATATTATTGATTCGTCAGATTCTATCAAACAAGAACTGTGTTCTCCAATACCTAGACTCAAGCCTCTTAATGTTGTGTTTGTGTTCATAAATCCTCTAATAACTTCTTCCTTTGTTATCTTGTCACCGTCAATCGCTGTTTTGATACTTGCTCTCTGACTTAGGCATGCATTATTGAGCACCAGGAGGAATGATCTTTTCATCAAAACAAGACTTAAATGTATGGAAACTCCATTGACTTCTACAAATGTATCGTGGTTCGTAATCACCTTCGATGGTTTCGACGTTACTACACATGGGGATGCAGGTGTGGTTTTTGTATCTGATTGTTCACCCATCTCGAGACGAATTGGTGACGTTTTGGATTGCAATTTGCAAATGACCCTACATGTTTTGGCAGACCCTGTGATTTTGACCGCCACAAAGCAGCGTCTCGAAACGAGCTGACAAAATTTACGTGTGCTTCAGTAACAGAAGTGCACCTAATATTTGCGACTGTGTCGTGCATGGTGTGCTGAAAACACGTGGGTGCACTGAGGAGCAAACGCAACGAAACAGTCGCAGCAGAGTCCAGATTGGATACAATTCTAAACAATGAATGTCTAGACCTTAATATTGCACCTTAATCAAATTAAATTATTTATAAACCATGGAGGATTCCGGACCATTAAGCACCCCCTTGATGAGGGTAGCTCCCATGTTCTACAAAGAGAAAACATTTTGGGAAACAAGACTCACTCCTGACGAACAATTTCGAGACATCGGATCCGTCGATCATATTGACTATAATCCACATGATTTGGACGAACTATTAGTCTCATCTCTAGCCAGGATCTCAATGTACGACAGCAATAATTTGGAATTGAATAGAACCTATAAAACAAATACACAATTTCAAGTTTACGGTGGGTGCTTCAGAAAGAATGACGGCCGCCTTATTGCGGCCGGTAGTGAGGAGGGCAAGGTATTTGTATTTGAATCTCACAATACGAATCCCTTGAGAACATTCGACTTGAAAGCACCAACACATAGGGTGCTGTTCATGGAAAATAACTTGATAACATTCTCCGACGATCTAGCTGTGCGAGTACTTGACGTTGGGTCAGGTTCCACAATCAGAACCTATGGTGATTCAAAAGGCGCCGCAATCAACAGTACCAAAACAAAGCAAGCATGCCAACCGGGTTCAATATTCCATAAGGATTACGTCAGATGTGGTTGCCTGATAGATAGGCTTATCGTTTCAGGTTCCTATGATAACACAGTCAAGTTCTGGGATCCGAGGGTTGATGACCTGAAGCCTGTCATGGAATATGACCATGGATATTCAGTCGAGAGTATGTGCACCAGAGGTTCAACATTACTCATGAGTGTCGGTGGTAACAAGTTGCAAGTCTTCGATATGGTGGCCGGAAAGACTCTAACAAATATCATTCCTAAACATCACAAAACTATCACATGTGTTGCTAATTATGAGGATAAGTATTTGCTTACAGGCGCACTAGACGGCTACTTGAATGTACTCGACTTCAACTACCAGTATGTGACTAGATTCAATTACGAGGAGGCACAGATTCTCAGTCTTGTGGTAAATCCAAAACTATTGGCAGTTGGATTCAATAATCATCAAGTTCAGGTCAAAAGGTTCAAGGACTTCATCAAAAAGTCAAACAATGAAATGGCCGAGCTTGAGAAGTTACAATCAGGATATTTTGGTCCCAATATGGTTACCCGATATTTCCATGAAGCTATCGCCGAAACTCAAGATCCTGCCGCCACCCATCGTGCCTTACTTGCAATCAAGCAAAAGAAGACTCCCATAGTCCTTGATGACGTTGAGGGATTATATGCACCTGTCATTATTCCAAGAGCAAAATCGAGCCGACTCTCTAAGAGGCCCATCGCAGATAAGTTCTTGTTAAGCTTCGAGCATTCTCGGGCGCTTGACTTTGTATTGCAGAATTACAAGAAGGATCCGGATAACGTTGTTTATGTTCTCCGTGAACTCATGAAAAGAGACAAACTAAAGGAGGCCATGACCAACTGTCCAAGGATAATAACACTGATTAGGTTCTTAGGTTTATATCTGAGCGACATTCGTCATAATAGGATTGTTTTGGATAGTGCCTTGATTTTAATTGGTCTTATATTGGATGTTAAGAATAACTTGATTCAGCAAAAGAATCCCGAGTTTTGGTCAAATATTGACATGTTGTTCAAGGGTGTTGATGAAGAACTCCAAGTAATTGACGCTTGTACCATGATTGGATCGCAAATTAATACAATCATTTCACAATATTAAACTACCGACGATAATCTTGTTATACAATGTAGATGTTTGAATTGATGAATGGTTGGTAAGGATGATGATGATGATGGTGTGATTGTTTTTGTGGCTTTCAAGTGGTGTTTAATAATATATAGTAAGTTTGTATCTTGGTTTCCTCTTCAACACGATGGTATTTATGTATCGTTGTGTATATCTCTCGCTATATCTCTGAAGTTGGTGAGATTGACTTGGTGCTTCTACTTCAGTCGACATTCATGGTGTAGCTCTCTAAATCGGCATCGAGTTCCTCGGCGGTAACCTGCTTCTTCGGCTGGCGCTGACCGCGCTGAGGGCCTGGCTTGCCGCCACCACGAGTGGTGGATGGACGACCACCGCGATTGGCTGGTCCACCTCTTGTGTTCTTGTTTTGTGGGCGACTTTTGTAGATTCCGGAGCCAGCCTTGATGCCAGTACCAAGCCTACCCTTAGCGGGCGAGCGTTCAGCTTGTGGTCGGCTACTTGGGACGATTGAGATGTTCATTGGTCGTCCATCTAAAGGTAGGTTGTTGTAATTCTTGATAGCGCGTATGGCAGCATCGCGGCTCATCAAAGTAACCTCAGCTGTGCCCAGGCTACGGCCGCTCTTGTCATAGTGAACAGCAGCCTTCTTGACTGGACCAACCTCAGAGAATAGCTCCCTGACATCCTCGTTGGTGACGTTAAAGTGAAGATTTGAAATGTGCAACATGGTTGGTTCGCGTTTGTTAGGCGAGACACGAGCTGCGGCCGCTCCCTTGGAAACAAGTCCAGGTCTCGATCCAGGTTTTCTCAATCGGTTAGCGCCTTCAGCTGGCTTGTTTCCAGATTGTTGTGGCCTCTTGTTTGGCCTATTGCCGCGTGTTTGTGGCTTGTTTGTGCTTTTGTTCAATTTGATGATATCATCCAATGACATGTCGACTCTGTCTGCCATTTTGAAAGGTTTTGTATGGTCTAATGGGATTCCTGATAATTGTGAACAAATTCTTAGCGTAAATTGATATTCTGATTCAGATTTACTTGTATAATTTCAATCAATGCAGTTGGCTTATAATATTAACAATGTGATATATCGATGGTTCTGAGATAAATATTGTTGTTGTTTGTTGTAACGAATATTACAAAGCTCCAATATTTATTTCAACGACAGTTGCGAGAAGAGCCGTGCATTTGCTGCAGAGTTGCACCGTTGCTGCGTTGGCGGCCGGCGACGACGAAGCGCTAAACACTCGAGCAGCGACGTCAGCGCCACTTCTTCGCTGCGTTAGCTGCCGGCAAATGTACTGCCTTGAGGGGAGAGAGAAACACGGGCACATTGTGCTGTACAGCAAGTGTTGTTGTTCGCGCTGTACATATCCAATGAAGGGGGGAAAGAATCCAACTGAATCCATGCCATGAGTTCTAGAATGCACACTACCCGCTTAAAGATCCCACGTGGGTATAAAACCGCATGCTATCTCAGCACTGGTATTCATTTTAGCTTTGTATTGCATCATTCATCTACCCAGTGACATAACTCTAAATTACATTCTTATTAATCCACCTAAACACATCTCATATTAAACTTCATTGTTACATTTTGTTACTTTAATACCCAGCAAACCCCAAAACTTAAACACTTACATCATGTTTTTCGGTCTAGAAGTCAAGAACAAGCAGGCTGAATCGAAGCCAATCACTCTGACCAACACCATCAAGCTTAGCCAGGCTGTCCTCGTTCCAAGCCAAAATGGCAAGAAAGAGCCAGTTCAACTGGTTGCCGAGTACAACAAAAAGCAATTCGTCTTGTGTGTCTTGGAGTCGGGCAAATGGCAAGTTCCTCTCGACTTGATGTTTGAAGGAGGATCGCAAGTCAAGTTTTTCCTTCGAGGAGCGGGCACCATTCACCTAACAGGCTATGAAAACTTCGACGATCTTGATGACATGTCCATGTCTATGTCATCAGACGAGGAAATACCATCATCAGACGAGGATGTTCCTCAAACCATCTCACCAGTCAAATCATCCGGAAAGAAGACAAATGGGGTTCACAAGGCAGTGGTCAAGCCAACCCAAAATGGTAAGAGAGCCGCTGTAGAGATCAAGGACGAGAATCAAGATGAGGATGACGATGATGAAAGCGACGACCTAGATTTCCTTGAAGGTGAATCAGATGATCTAAGTAATGAAGACGACGACGACGACGATGATGATGATGATGATGATGATGATGATAACGAGGACGAAGATGATGATGATGATGATGACGACGACGACGAAGAAATGGACGAAGAAGATGATAGCGAATTTGAATAGATCAATCAATGGACAAGTAACTATTACGCAACCCAAGTTCTCATGTAAATTTCCACGTTATCAATAAAGAAAAACCCTCTACAATCCATGCATAGCATTATGACTTCGTGCTCGAATGTGGCTACTAAAACTTATTGATGCGAAGTCTCTCACCTACCTTTCAATCAAGAGTATGAAGATGAATTGAATTCACCTGCATCAACTAAAGGTAAGGGAAGAAACCTCACAATTGTTATCGTGATTGATATTACGAATCAATAAGTTAAAATATCGAAAACTTTCAAGTTTTTAAGCGATTCTTAACAGGTTGGCTTCCCCCCCTGCGCGACGTATTGCGTAAGTTTCACCCCCTCCGCTCACGTTGTTTGCAAACGTCAACATAACGCGGATGCAGCAGCCAACAGAAAAAGCTGCACAGTTTTATATGTAGAAGTCACAAGAATTGAACTGACAGCATTTGTGTCAGTTTTTTAGATGGATATTCAGCACCTGTCATACATTTTGACTCGGTGGTGCAAGTTACCTATTTGCCACTGTTTTTCTCTAGTAGTATAGTCTGTAATACTATCCGGTCAAGTAATTGCGATAAATACCATCAGGTTAGATAAGAACCTGTCAATATGATGGCGGCACCACCGCCAGCGAGGGATGAGTATGTCGCCAATCAGGATGCCGGTGGCAACTTCACGGTGACCCAAGAACCACAAGTATCCCAGGGAAATCAGCAACCGCAATATCAACCTCCACCTCAACCCCCGCCACCACTACTATTACCAAATGAACCGATGCAATATCCTCCATCACCACCGCAACAGCAACAGCATTCGGAGGCTACTTTTCAACCAAGTTTTACAGTCAACAGCAAGGATGCTACCATCATGGGTGATGATTCGTTTGCCTTTAAAACGCCCGAGTCAAGTTTATCCGCCGTCATCAGGAGCTTGAGACAAAGGTGGCAACTATTTCTCGATGCAGTCACTCCTCATATTGCTGCCAGATGGAGTTTCTCCATAACAATGCTAATCATCTTCTTGCTTAGAGTAGTGTTATCTCACAAATGGTACGTAATCTGCTACGCCCTCGGTATCTACTACTTGAATCTATTTCTAGCCTTCATCAGTCCTCGAATTGATCCTGCATTCCAAGCATCAGGATTGGATGAATTTGGAGACGATGAGTTTGGCCAGGATTCTAGTGACACTGGTCCCATGTTACCAACTCGAGCAAACGATGAGTTCAAGCCATTCATTCGTCGACTACCTGAGTTTAAATTCTGGCTTGCCGGTACCAATGCCACCCTCATATCGCTTCTCCTAACAATATTCGACCTCTTCGACATGCCAGTCTATTGGCCAATCCTATTATTGTACTTCATTGTGCTCACTATTAGCACGTTGAGACAGCAAATCAAGCATATGATCAAGTATGGTTATGTTCCGTGGGATAAGGGAAAGCGCAGATATGGGCGACAAAACGAGGAACCAGCTCGTCTCTTTCCAACAACAGTCTAGAAAATGCATTGAAGAATGCAATAATCATTGAATTTATAGATAAATAAAGTAAAAATTCATCAATCAATCGATTCTTTTCATTTGTTACGAGATAAAAGCAATATTGGTTCGAATGTATCTTGCTTGCCCAGAGTCGGTGTTTGGCTCGCCGAATGAAAGGCAGTGCACACGTTCCCTCTTTGCTCAATATTTTCGCCGCTCAAACCATCAAACGTTTTGCTACATTTTCTTAAATCAAAACAAATCTAAACTCTGCACTATATTCGAATTATCTTGCAATATTAATTCATGGCATGATCTCTAAAATATTCTGACTAAATCTTCCCAAGATGGAGAAAGCGAACTCAAGACTACAAGTGAAGAATAAGGCTCCGGCAGCCGTACAAATCACAGCCGAACAGTTGATAAGAGAGGCGAAGGAGCGAGAACTAGAAGTTGTTCCTCTGCCCCCGAAGCAAAAGATCTCCGATCCACACGAACTAAAGGAGTACAATCTTCGGAAGAGGAAAGAATTTGAGGACAATCTTAGAAAGAATAGACTGAATGTTAGTCATTGGCTCAAATATGCATCGTGGGAAGAGGAGCAATCCGAAATCGAGAGAGCTCGATCCATCTTCGAGCGCGCCCTCGATACTACCGGACACCGGGTGATAACAATATGGCTTCGATATATCGAGATGGAGATGAAGAATCGTCAGGTCAAACATGCCCGTAGTCTGTTTGATAGGGCAGTTCATATCTTGCCTAGAGTCAACCAATTCTGGTTCAAGTATGTCCACTTCGAGGAAATGCTCGGCAATATCCCCTATTGTCGTGAAGTGTTCGAGAGATGGATGAAACTCCACCCTGGCGAGCAGGAATGGCAAACTTATATCAACTTTGAGATGAGATATAAAGAAATCGACCGGGCGAGAGAGATCTATTCAAAATATGTGATGCTACACCCCGAGCCAAAGAATTGGATCAAATTTGCCAAATTCGAAGAGCGCCACTCTAGTCCGGAGAATGCACGTCAAGTTTACGAATTGGCATTAGAGTTCTTTGGTGACCACATAATAGACAGTCAACTGTTGGTTGCATTTGCTCAGTTTGAAGAGAGACAACACGAATATGATAGAGCTAAACTTATATATGAGTATGCCTTGCAAAAGTTACCCAAAGATAAGGCGCCTGATTTGTATGAAAACTATTCCACCTTTCAGAAGAAACATGGTGCTCCACGGGATATTGAGAAGTTGATCTCACATAAGCGAAGTATATTCTACGAGGAAAGTATAACCAAGAACTCATATGATTACGACACTTGGTTTGATTATATTTATTTGGCCGAGCGAGAGTTTAGTTTAGACGAAACTAGGGATATTTACGAGAGGGCAGTGGCCAATGTGCCTAAAGATAGAACCAATAAGGACGATTGGAGGAGGTATATTTACTTATGGATTTACTATGCAACATTCGAGGAAACTATAGCCAAGGATCAGGAACGAGCCTTAAAGGTTTATGAATTTTGTCTTAATGATCTCATCCCACATAGAATATTTACATTTGCTAAAATTTGGCTTCTAGCCGCTAGGTTACAAATTAGAATGGGCAACATCGACGAGGCTCGCGATATTTTAAATGAAAGTTTAGAGAAATGTCCCAAACGGAAGCTGTTCAAGGATTACATTGACCTGGAGATTCAACTTAGGGAGTTTAAAAATTGTCGATTATTATATGAGAAATTCTTGAGACGAGCGCCAGATGATAGTAGTGTTTGGATTAGTTTTGCTGAATTGGAGTCAATCTTGGGGGAAACAATTAGGGCAAGGCAAATTTACAAGGCTGCCATCCAACGACCGCAACTGGATTCACCTGAAAACGTTTGGAAGGCTTACATTGATTTCGAGATTGAGCAAGAGGAGTACAAGAATGTTGAGGATTTGTACGAGCAATTGCTAGGCCAGACTAATCATGTTAAGGTTTGGCTAAGTTATGCACAATTCCACGAAGACTTGGGCGACTCTATCAAGACTCGCAAAGTATTTGAGCGTGCAAATGAACGTTTACGTGACACGGAGGAGCCATTAGCTCGCTTAGTTTTGTTGGAATCGTGGCAAGAATTCGAGAGACGTTTAGGTGAAGAGGGATTAGATATTAGTGATAAAATGCCTCGAAAAGTCAAGAAACGCAAGCACCTGGACGAAGGAGCGGCAGGTGGCGACGATGATTGGATTGAGTATTACGACTACGAGTTTCCGGATACAGACAAGAAAAAGTCAGGTCTTATGGATAGAGTTAAAAAGTGGGCCAAGACCAAAGACGCTCAAGACTAGACCAATAGTTGCAATCTATTCGCCTCGTAGTTATGAGAATCAAAATGATAATGATAATAATAATAATAATCAACTTAACGAAAAAACAACGGGCCGCACCTGTTGTTATAACTCTTCCTTGTTGATTGTAATGAGCGAGTTCATTTTCATAATCTAACTCCGCACCCACTAATTGATTGCAGATGTTCAATTGCTCATTGGTGAGTCGCAATAATTATAGCGCAACTGGCATCAACATTTAACGTGTTATTTACTTGTTGACTTTTATACTCAAATGAGCGCATGGAATTTCATGTATCGGAACTGCGCAAATTTTGCTCCACTAGTGTAGTTTTAAATGAGACGAGGAATGGAAGCTTCCACTAGTTCAAGTCGTTGCATTGAGCAATCAGTCGTCGCTATGCGCCTCGATTCGAGTTGCCGTGCGCATTGCGACTTGTGCGCGCCGCTATCGCTGTGATCTCTCTAGCTGCTTCTGCTGCTACTGCCGCTGCAAATAACTATGAGTCTCATGCGCCTCTTGTCTTGGTGGCTTGCCAAGTCCATATTAAGTAAAAGCAGATGCTATGCAAAGCGGCTTTTTGGTGCCACAGTTGCGACCGTGGTATTTTCGAGCGGCTGATGTTGTTGCCACAACTGCACGCTATAAATGGAGTGTGAACTATGGATAAAGCTGAGCGACCCTATGGCACTCGGCGGCCTTAGTATTACATTCCGTTCCATTCACTCAGCTAGACTTGATTTCCTCTCACTTGACTGTAGTTCTTGCAACAACAACAACAACGACGGCATCAACAACACCAACCTCGCCGACCACGACAACGACGGGCTCGAGCGACAATTTCAAGTCAACCTTCTCTAGGCCCTAAACGTCGGAAGGCGGCGGGAGAAATAGACTAAGTCGGTTGCTTTGGGGAGCACAACGAGAGTGTGACAAAGGTGACAATATGGATGATTGCTAGCTTAAGTCGCTGCTGTTGCCACTATCGCAATTCTGTTGCCGAGCATTGCGGTCGTTGCATCGACTCTCATATTAGAGCAAACTTAACGTTTTTTGCCGGCGTTGACTATAGCGACATCGTTTACTTTCGAATAACAGCGCAGTCGCGACTGGACTATTTGTTGTTGTGTTGAAGACAAAGAGCAAGAGTTAGAATGAGATAAAGGAGGAGAGAGGAAAAGACTAAGAGGCAAACATCAGTCATCGTAACGGGAACAGAGCGATAGAGCAGCAACAACAACAAAATCAGTAGGAGCAGCATCAGCACGTGCCAAACGATTCCACTTAGTAAGAGACAAGGTAGATGGGTAGTTTGGTTGAGTTGAGTTGGTCTAAGAGTCAAGATATCACTAACCAATTGAATTGAAATCAAATCAAATATGAGCGATCAACAGGTGGCCGTGCAAGCTGGCGGCGCGGGTAGTAGGGCCGTCGACTCAATGATACCTCCGGGATTCCTATACAAGATTCAGCCATGCCAAGCGATCGACGGCGAGGAAGCCAAATTTGAGTGCACCTTTTTCGGCGATCCAATGCCACAAGTGACCTGGTATCGCGACAACAAAATCATCAAGCCCTCAAATTTGTACCAGATTACTACGAATCCAATTGAGAGCAAATCAATATTGAAAATTAAGCAGGTTAATTTGAATAGTAATGCGGTTTTTACAGTTAAAGTGGAAAACGCTGCAGGCACTGCGAAGAGCTCCGCCAATTTGGTTGTATTGGAGCCCTCAACTTTCTCGAGGCCAGGTTCGAGTCGTAGTCAGTTGGCGCCGAGTCCAGGCTTGATGACCACAACTGTGAGCCACACAAGTAATAGCAATACTCCAAGAAGAAGTGCCTCGCCCACTTGGAGCTCAAGAAATTGGGTACTAGACACTAATCCAGGTAGAATTGTTGGCTCAGAACTAACGGTTACCTCGCCACTACCAAGTGTCGTTAGCAGCACGACTAATTTAATAAGAAGCACGAGCACCAATCAAGACCAATCTCACCTTTACTATGAACAGCAGCAGCAGCAACAAGAACAAGAACAAGAACAACAACAACAACAACAACAACATCAACAGCAACAACAATATCAACTTCAAGAGGATCGATCAAGATTAAGTAGGAGCCCAAACAACAACACCGAGAGAAGCTCCAGTGCCACAACAAAGCAACTGGCTGTTCATGAGCAAATTCACACTAGAAGACTTAGTCCAAATGAGACCGCATCATTAATAATCAGGTCGAGTCCCATTGGAAGCGATCACGGCACGCTACCCACTTGTTGCTGTCACACAAACCACGGCGGTTGTGAATTGGTTCGATTGGATGTGCAATTCGAATCGCAATGCAACTGCGAGTGCCACTGCCAAGCTTACGGTCACTCTGGCAACTCTATCAATCAGCAGCAACAGTCAGTTAGAGAGGACCAAAATCTACTACTAACCAGCAGCGATCAGAGCACAAGATATCAGCAGCAACAAAATGAAACCTCGAGAAGACAACTATACCTCCAGTCGCAATCAGAGCAACAGCAACAACAACTACTAATGAGACAAAGAGAGCAAGAGCAACAGAAAGCAAGATTCCAACAACAACAACAACAACAACAACAACAACAACAACAACAACAACAACAACAACAACAACAACAGAATGCAAATCAAAGTAGCAGCACATCAACAACGAAAACGGAAACAAAAACGAGCAAGCAACAGGTTCCGGCGGGAGGGGAGTTTATGGTACCTGAGTTTCTGACCCACATTCAAAGTTTTTTGGAAAAAGACGAGGGAGACTCGGTGCATTTTGAGTGCTTCCTTAGCCCCTTCGATGATCCAGATTTGAAAACTGAGTGGTTCTTCAATGGAAAACCACTAGTTACCGGTTCAAGGTTCCACACCATCGACGACTTCGGCTTTATTGTCCTAGACATTGATTGGCTCTTTCCTCGCGATAGCGGCGAGTATATTTGTCGAGCTAGCAACAAGTATGGCACTGATATTACAAGAACAGTGTTGAAGGTGAGACCAAACAAGAACATTGTAATGGAATCGCAGTTAGCGGACAATGCCGAGGCCACAATCAACAAGTTGCACCAGTTAGACTTTCCAGAGGCTCCACAAAAGGTGTATGTTGAGGAAGCAAGTGAACCGGCTCATTTTGTGCAACATTTAATATCTAGAAACAATCAATCCCAATTTATGGAAGGCGATTCGGTTCACTTTCGTGGTCGAGTTGGGCCAGCTGAGGATGGGGATTTGCAAGTTGAATGGTTTCACAATGATAAGCCACTCATTTCGGGCCACAGATTTAGGCCAACATTTGACTTTGGCTTAGTTACAATGGACATACTTCAAGTTTACCCGGAGGATTCGGGAGTTTACAAGTGTGTGGTGAAGAATAAGGCAGGTAGTGAGGTGAGTCAATTTGAAATTAAGGTAAGCGGTCGACAAACAATTGAGTATCACAGTCAGTTGCCGAAAGAAATGATGGTTAATATGCCGAGACAGCAGCCAGCTGGCGTTCGCTCGGCGCCACCACCAAGTTACCTGTCTAATCAACAAACACGCCACCAAGAGCAAAGGGAAACTTGGAGTTGGTCGAGTCAGAGGCAGCGATTAATCGATGAGGATGCGCCAATAGGGTCTAGCCAGCAGCGGAGGCAGCAACAGCAACCGTCGCCGCGACCGGCTAGCACAACAAGTGGCTCTGAGTCGCAGTCGCAGTTTAAACAAGATCAGTATAGTGCAATTTTGGAACAAGAGAAGAACAGACAACAACAATCACAACCACAATCTCAATCGGCCACAGGTGAAGAGTTCCAGAGTCCGCCTCAATTTGTAACTCATATTCAGGATTACGTCGAGAAGCAAGAGGGCGAGTCAGTTCATTTTGAGTGCTGTTTAACGCCAGTCGATGATCCTGAGCTCAAAACTGAATGGTTCTTCAATGGACGACCGCTTGTTACCGGATCAAGATTCCACACTATCGACGACTTTGGCTTTATTGTTCTAGATATCGATTGGCTCTTTCCCCGTGACACCGGTGAGTATGTTTGCAAGGCGACCAACAAGTACGGCACTGATATTACGAGGACCGTGTTGCGTGTTAAGCCAGATAAAAACATTGTATTGGATTCGCAATTGGAAAATCCAGCAACCACCATCGATAAGTTGAGACAATTAGAATTTCCCGACGTGGAACCGGAAGTTTATACGGAGGAACCAAATAAGCCAGCTCATTTTGTGCAACACCTAAAGTCTAAGGGCAACCAGTCGCAATTCAACGAGGGCGACAGTGTTCATTTACGCGGTCGCGTTGGTCCAGCTAGTGATGGCAACCTGAACGTTGAGTGGTTTCACAATGATAAGCCACTCATTTCAGGTCATAGGTTTAGGCCAACATTTGACTTTGGCCTAATTACAATGGATATTCTATACGTCTATCCCGAGGATTCAGGTATTTACAAGTGTGTTGCCAAGAATGATCTCGGTACTGATGTGAGTCAATTTGAAATCCACGTTACGGGCAAGCAATCGATTGTGTACCAGAGCCAATTGCCGAAGGAGATGATTGGTGGAGTGCAAAAGTTAAACGACATGGAAGCCATGTGGAACCGACCACCTGATCCGGAGGAGGACGAGGCGCCAGCCGAGAGGGCGGCACCCCAGTTTGTCCTCAAACCAAAGCCATGCGTTGCTTTCGAAGGATCGTGTGCTAGATTCTGCTGTCGGATTATTGGAAATCCAAGGCCTAGACTAACTTGGTCAGTTAACGGGCAAATTGTCGTCACCGGAAGTCGCTATAAGCTCACTCACGATGGAATGTATCATTTAATTATACCAAAGTGTCAGCTAAGTGACGCAGGAAAGATCGAAGTGCATGCAAAGAATCCACTGGGCGAGTGTTACGCTACCACCGAACTCAAGGTTAAGCGGAAGGTGGACGACTATAGAGGTGTGCTGAAGAACTCGCCAAACCCTTGGTACGATGAGGCAACATTGAAGATGTACCGACGCCAGAGATCAATGGATCTCACTGAGGACGACGATGATTATGAGTTTTTTGAAAAGTTTCGCAACCAACAGCAACAGCTCAAGCTACAAATTGGCGAGCAACAACAGCTTTCGCCCTCCCAGTTAGGTCAACAGGTAATTGGGTACATGGAACCAGGTACGCCCGATGTCAATCTGTTGGCTCGAAACCACTCGCCGCTCGTGGAGCCAGGCGATTTGCATCCAGTGGTTGTGGAGCAACAGGTGGTCATGGCGCCGGCACCATCAACAATCCAACGAGCCCTCAATGTCAAGGACTCAGTCAGGCCACCCGAATTGTCTTTCGATCAGGATACCTCACGAAAAACCGGCCGTCACCAAGGGCGACAAGAAGATGCCTCGTTCACTCCAGGCGAGCATCAGCAATCACACTCTCAAATACAACAACAAGATTCCACCACAACCGTGATGCAACAAGATGGAGCCTCGACTTCCGGTCAAGCTGCTGGAAAGCATCAAGATCCCCAGCAACAGCAAGCGCGAGTTTTTGGCGTCAACTTGCCAAGACAGATGGCAAAACCGGCGGCCGGAGGCCGAAGTGTTCCCAGTTACCTGGCCAACCAGCAGACGAGATTACAGGAGTCTCGTGAGCAGTCTAATTGGACTAACCAGCGACAGGTAATCCAGGACTCCATGGGCGTTGCGCAATCGCAAGAGATGAACCTCCAGAGGTCGCAACAACAAGCCCAGCAGCAACAGCAACAGCATCAGCATAGACTTTCAATCAGTAGCTCGAGTAGCTCGCAACAACAGCATCAATTCGATCCACGACTTCCGCCTCCCTCGCCGGAAAGTGTTGTGCACGGCAAAGAGGTTCACTCGCAAACTCATAAGCAGACGCAATTTGAACGACGGGCCAACAAGGAGATTGTTAGAGAGATTATCGAGAAGGAAATCTTTGAGCAAGAGCATAAGGCTTTCACCAAGGACAATGTGGTTCGTGGAACAAGCAGCGAGCGCGGCTTTACGCCAACCGATGTTGTTCAATCGCGTCAGGAAGATATAACAAGGAGACAACAGCAGCACCAGCAGCAGCAATCCTCTCACCATCAACAACAATTCCAACGCCCATCCGACATGACCGAGCAACAGGTCCACCAGGTTCTGATTGAGGAGTTCATGACACCGCCCGAGTTTGTGCACAAAATTCAACCTTGCCAAGCGATCGAGGGCGACGAGGCCAAATTTGAGTGCACCTTTATTGGCGATCCACTGCCAACAATCACCTGGTATCGGGACAATAAGCAAATCAAGCCCTCGAATATGTACCAGATTATTACAGATTCAGGTGAGATGAGATCTACTTTAGTTATTAAGCGTGTGACCTTAAATAGTAATGCAGTTTTCACCGTTAAGGCGGAAAATGTTGCTGGCTCGGCAAAGAGTTCGGCCAACTTAGTGGTTGAGGCTCACCCACTTCCGGGTCAGAGTCGCGGCGGCGTGGCTAGGCAATTTGGCGATGGGGTTGCTTTGGCCTCGTCAGCAACCAATGCCACGAATCAAATGTCAAGTTCCGCGGCAGTAACCACAACCACCACGACCACGACAACCAACACAAGTGGTACAACAAGTAGCCAGAGTTTCCAATCGCATTCGCATGCCATCCACCCAGATCAAGACCAATCCATTGTAAGTGACACGAGCGAGAGCGCCAGCGGGCGAGCTATAAAATCGGTGCGCACGCGACGACTAAGTCCAGATGAAATGGCCTCTGTGATTAGAGCAAGTCCCGAGGGATTGATTGCACCTACATTCTTGCAGACTATTCATGAGACTGTGGGCAAAATTGGCGAGCTAGTTAGACTAGATGCTCGTTTGGTTGGCACTCAACCGTTTAAAGTGCGCTGGCTACGCGACGGCCAACGAGTTCGAGTTGATCAAAACCACAAGCTACTATTGGAGGGCGATCAGTATACCTATCTAATCTTGGAATGCTCCCCACAGGACGAGGGTTTTTACGAGTGCGTTGTAAGCAATCGGGTGGGCGAGGCGAGATGCGGCGCCACTCTACAGGTGGTTGCAAATGATGGACGCGTTTCGGCACTAAGTGGAGGCCACCAGACACCCGACATGTCGAATGTGTACGCCATTTCGCGATCCTCTGAGTCACCAAGTTTCTCAATGTCATCAATGGCAACTACAAAGGAGACAACAATTGGACAACAACAACAGCAACAGAAGCAACATTATGGACTAACAAAGCACCAATTCAACCCACTGATGAGTCAGTATACCACCACTGAGGCTGGCCTACAAAGAATGGACCAAATTCCAAAGCTCATAAAGCGACTCGAGAATCAACAGGTGCGCGAGGGCAAACCAGTGGTGTTAAGATGCCAGATTTCCTCGTATCCACCTGTTGCCGAGGTTGAGTGGTACCGCGAGTCCGACAAGAAACTAATCAAACCATCTAAGTACTTCCGCCTCTACAAGGACAACGAGGAGACTTACTGTCTCAAAATCCTGGAAACATTTTCCGAGGATCAGGGGGAGTACAAGTGCGTGGCCAAGGCGCCGAATGGGTTCGTTGAGACCAAAGCTTTTATTACGGTGATCCCAAATTCGCCCAAATGAACATCTAATTACTATTATCATCATCATCTTTACAATCATCAAAATCGCCATCGTCAAAATGTGTATTTGTGTCTATTGTGTAAATTGTATCTTTCTTAACAGAGCTCAACAAGTGATAATATTGATTGTTGATAGTCAAACTGGTAGTCAAAAAACAACTCACATTAAACATTTATTATGCCTTGGGTTAAATTGGTCAAGCTCGACCAGTTTTCAAGAGCCAAATCTTGCGCTAGTACCGCGTACTAATTCAAGAAATGTTCAAGATGTTTCCAGCACTTTATCAAAGAATTACTGTACTCACAAGTCAGTCAAAATTAAGATAAAAAAGTTTTACTTTCAAGATCAAATTAACTCTAGCTCTCAAGTTGACGATACTTATAGCTAGCATTTTGCAACTAATGCACTCGAGTTACAATAAATCAAGTGGTGATTGAGTCTTTGTTGCTTGCAGTGAACTACCAAGAAAAAGTGGCCACCCATACGACGTGCTGATGAGATAACGATGCGCAACGAGGGTGACTTTGGTGGAGTTTGATGAGGATGAGCAAGCAATCACGACACTAGTCAATTTGGTCCACTTGAAGGGGAGGAGGAACTTACTTCATTAACGGTAGTTGTTAGTGTGGCTAGAACCAGCATTGATGAAATGATTGGCTGGCGGTGGAGCGTATGATCGAGTGAGCAGGAGAGCGAGTATATTAGTTTTTCTTTCTAGGCCAACTCCTTTTTTGCAGTTATCTCGTACAGACAATCGCGAGTTAGTGACACAAAACTAAAATCATGTTTTTTCCTTCTAGATGAGACCAGTCGTCGATTGCTTTTACCGAAGAAATTTTGCGAAAAAAGCGCAACACAATCGGAACCACTTGTTGCTGCTGCCGCTGTTATTGTAGTCGTTGGGCGGCGTTCAATTAGCACGTTGAGGCGCTCGAGGCACTCTGGTAAGCTAGCCTTGGTTAGCCACCTACTTCTCTCTCTACTAATCATTAGGTTGCGCAGTAGTTGTTTTATATCCAACCCACGATTCATCAATTTGATCGGCTCTTTGTTGTGAGCGCGATGCAGGCGCCAATGGTTGTTGCAATTTGCAAGTTGACAAAAAATGTAGACTTTGCTGTCGATGATCGTGGTGGTGGTAGTGGTGCAACATGAAATAGACGAATAGATAACACACAAACTCACGAAAAACATCACAACTCAACTCGACAAGCCACCAGTTGCTTGATTGTTTGCCTCCGGCCAACAGAATAACAGAGGAGACTGCTCCCCTGATTAGGCGGCTCACCACTTTGTTCGAGTTCGAGGTTTAGTTTTAGTTCTAGTTTTAGTTCGAGCGAGCGGGTGTCTCATTTGCGTTGCTCTGAGCATCGAGTCAGTCGACGTCGCTAGTCGCCAGTCGCTAGTTGAAGCCGCAACTCTAGCCAAAAGCAAAAGCAGCAGCAACCGCAACGACAGAAGCCAAAGCAGATGCACAGCAGCAGCAGCAGCAGCAATGGTCCAAATGCGTAGCAACAGTCGGTGGTGGCGCCGGCCGCTAGGCTGAAAAGTATCGCCACCAACGCCGCCGCTTTGCTGGCTGAAAATAGGGCAACGCTCGCAATCGGCCCATAGAGCACCAGACGGCTGGCCAACGGGGATTACAACAAGAACAGCAGCAGCTCTTCCTAGTCTCGTTGCCAGAGTTTTGGCCGACTGGAGAGCTGCGGCTAACAAAACCAATGGCAACTGTTGCGGGATATCAAGCGGCACTTCCATGGCCATTAGCTTGCGCATGTTGGAGAGCTGACTTTGCTGGTTGCTGCTGCTGCTCATGTTTTGTTGGCTTGTGTTAGATAAAACACACATAGGCGGTAGCCATTCATCTGGAGTAGCTAGTTTATTCTAATAGACAAGAGGGGGAGGGAGAGAGAGAGA
>WNKI01000002.1:7255823-7288184 GCA_015350385.1 Aculops lycopersici
GGAAATATCTCACACGCTTTCGCTTCATTTCATTCTACTCCTCGCCGGAGTCCTAATCGTCGTTGGCCAGTCGCTCACTTGTCGTCGTCCAGTTGGCGGGCGTCGTGTATGTTGCATATTGAGAAGCGCCCAAACCAACAACAAGCAGAGGAAAGTTATTTTACCAAGAGCCGCCCACCTAGAGGCTCAACTATAACTCATGATAATAATACAATTTTCAAACAAACAATACCTTTCTTAATATTAAGTGATCTATCCAAATATACACATATATCTATTGTTAGCAACCATTGATCAAGATGGATATTTTCAAGAATTTCAAGCAAGTGCTCAAAATTCGCGATGTTCTAGTGGATAATGAGGTATTTCAGCTCCACTATCGTGTCACTGCCATTTTACTACTGGGATGCGCGGCGCTGGTCGCTAGTAAGCAGCATTTCGGCGATCCCATTGATTGTATTACGAGAGACGATGTGCCAAATAAAATCATGGATACGTATTGTTGGATCCACTCGACTTTCACTTTACCCGATGCTTGCAACAAGACAGTAGGATCAGAGGTAAGTTGTTGTTGTTGCTTGCAATCCACTGAGAAACTTGTCAAGGCCCACGCCACTTCCGGTCCTCGAGGATTTCTAGTCGCTTAGAAACTAATAAGTTGATTTGACTTTGATCTAATTATAAAACCTGCACAATCAACAGGTGGCACACCCTTGTGTCGACAAGTATAGCAACAACCAGCGAGAGGAGAGGATTTATCACAAATACTACCAATGGGTTTACTTTGTGCTCTTCTTTCAAGCCTGCGGCTTCTATGGGCCCCACTTGCTTTGGAAAACTTGGGAATCAAGTCTACTGAGACAATTAACCATTGATCTCGATTTAAAAGACCCCTTGGCGTCGAATGACAAACATAAGGATGCCATCCGAAGGGTTAGTAGATATTTTATTAAGAGTCGCTTGCGCCACGAGCAATACTTTAGGCTATTCACACTTTGCGAGGTGATGAATTTGTTCAATGTGATAATTCAAATTTATTTGGTTGACGAATTTTTAGGCGGCACATTTACAACTTACGGCCTCGATGTATTGGATTACGTACAATTGGATCAAACTGATCGAGTTGATCCAATGGTACGGGTTTTTCCTCGAATGACCAAGTGTACATTCCACAGGTTTGGTTCATCGGGCGACGTGCAGCGCTACGACTCCCTGTGCATCTTGCCATTGAATATTATTAATGAGAAGATTTATATCATCATGTGGTTTTGGTTTGTGTTCTTGGCAATAGTTACAACAATTTGGCTCATCTATCGGCTTGCAACTCACACAAAACTCGAGGTTCGCTTTAGGGTTCTGAGTAGGCGAGCAAGTCTTGCCGACAAGAAATATTTGCGCTATGCTTTGAAGAAGATGGAGGCCGGAGATTGGTTCGTGTTGTCGATGATGTGCAAAAATATGGAGTCGCATCCATTTAGGCTGTTGATCGAGGAATTGTCGAGGCAATTGAGATTATTGAGTTTAGATCGAAAGCGAGCCCAGGGCAAGAGTTCTAGTCAAAACGGAAACGGAAGAGGCCTCTACGACGAGAAGTGGCGCATTATCGAAAACAACGAGGGCGACTCGGAAATCGACGAATTGGAACTCGAGGCTGGCGCTCACGGGCAACCTGTTGACTCTGAGGTGAGCTCTACGGAAGGCGATGGGAGCAATTTGGATAAGGTTGCAATCAAGAGTTGAGAGCAGGTGTGTCTTGATGCTGGCCTTTTTATTGATTATTAATATTGATTGAACAACCATACAAAAGCAGCAAAAAAATCACACACACGCAACCAGACACACAAGCACAAGACACTTCGCGAGCTAAGCGACGAGTGAGGAACAAAAACAAATGCCAACTCGAGGGACCAAAGGGAATCACAGTGGTAGCGATGTAACAGCAGCAGCGGTTGCAGCACACACGGGACAAGTGGTGCAAAACCGCTTGCGAAAACCACACAGCATCGGCTTGTTACTCGTACAGTCAACAACTGTGCGCTCCCTAAATGTAAACGAAATTGCCAAGAATCTGTGAGATGAGGCGAGGGGAACAAACAAAATTCGAATTTTAGTCAGCTGTTATCATGTGACGCGTTAAAATCACTTTAAATCAAACTTTTGGATTATTATCTCATCATAACATTCAACTTAGAATTAATAATCTAATATTATAACATTAATACGTTCAAGGGCTTATCCTCTTATTAGTGCTAGTAATTTTATAAAACTAGATAATCAAATATACCCATTATATTCTTGCACATAACAATAAAATCTTACAAACCAATAGCCCTGTGAAATCTAGAGCATTACAGAACAGAATAGTAGAATATCAAGATAACCGAAGCAATCAGATCGAATTGAAATTTCAAACTTTTGCTGAGATATCCAAACATCCAAAAGCATCAAAATCTACTAAATGCACACATCATGATCACATGGACATAATCAGATATAATCTTATCCTTCTGAGGAGGAAGGGCTGGTATTGGGGACCAATCAGTCCATCGTTTGCGGCTCAATTATTGGAGGACCAAGAGGATGGAACCTTCTTAATTAGAGATAGTTCAAATAGATGCTATATCTTTAGCATAACCTACAAGCTAGATGGCGAAATTCATCACACTAGAATCGAGCATTCTAATGGAGAGTTTAGCTTTTGCAAAAATCCCAGATACTTCCAATCGACGGTTGTAGATTTAGTTGAAAAATCTGTAGAGTATTGTCACAGTGGAGATTTGTTATATTTTCTACATGGAGATCCAGAACGAGCTGGACCAATCCGATTTCAAATGCGACCTCTATCCAGGCGACAATGCGGCAGCTCACTCAAGCACTTGTGTAGATTTGCAATACTGCCTTATGTTTCAGATAGAAGCAACATTAGCAAATTACCCTTACCCCAGGTTCTGATCGAGTACCTCGGCGAACCCTTCAGACAATTTGACCCTGTTGAAGGGATGTGACATAAACCAAGATAATAATCTAGACAACAATTCAATTCAATGTAAAGTATGAAAATAACTTGAACAGAATCTAGGACTCAAAAATGAATTAAATCAAACTGAGAGATACAGTCTTCGGCTGTGCTCTCAATTATTTACCGGTGATATCAACTGGATAATGTAGGAACTTTCAGCTGTTGTCTGAGTATCATTTTAATATTATGACTATCGTTTCGTTTATTCATTGAATTAATCTTATCGAGGCATAACTAGGGTGTTTCTTAATCTTATCTTTAAAAATCATAGTAATAGATATATTGTGGTTGCTGGTGATGATTGTTGTTGCTCGTGCCATTGAGATGAGCATGAGCTTGATGGTGGTTATTGTATAAATAGTGTTGCGTCATGGTAGTGGCTTGGGCCGATGCCGCTGGTTGCCCATTCAGAATTTGGGCTGTCTGTGGAATTGGAGCCTGTTGATAATGCCCTAGATTATTATTATGACTTCCGTAGAGTGGGATTTGTTGTGTCATGGTTGCTGGGGGCGCCACAGGTGGACCTTGTAGCATAGGATTGAGAGTCTGTGGTGGGGGTTGTTGTATCGGCTGCTGATGATGGTGGATATGATTATGGTGTAGGTGGTTATTGTAAATATATTGTTGCTGCGTCATGGTATTTGTTTGAGCTGGTGGTTGTTGCAGATGGTGAACCATCGAACCAACTTGAGAAAGGTTATTCTGTTGATGGTGTGGATGGAATCCATTTGCTGCCAGCGATTGGTTATTATTCATTAAAGGAATGAACGGCGATGAGTGGTACATTTGATTAGGCGTTTGGTGATTGCCATATATTGAAGGCGCTGGAACCTGAGTTGCTGTTGAGTCGGCCACCCATAGACCGCTAGCTCCTCGGTTAACAGGTTGAATTTGGGGCACTTGGTGGCTTGAATTAGAATTAGCATGCGAATTATGATTATGATTATTGGTGTTGCTATTATGCTTTGGATTGGTTTGCTCTTGTTGCTGTATTTGTTGTTGTTGTTGTTGTTGCTGCTGCTGTTGTTGTTGGTCTTTGATCTTCTTCTTAACCCGCTTGATACTTCCAAACTTTAAAAACTTGGTCAATAATGATGAGCTCTTTTTATGATTGCTGGTCGCAGTTGTTCCATTTGTCCCATTGGAGTTTGCTTTACTCGTATTGTTACTGTTGATCAAATATCGCTCCTCATTAAAAGTTGATGAGTTTGAGTTGGGTATTGAGTTTGGCATGTTTGTAGGCATCATATGGCCATTATGTTTTGAATGATGATTATCTGAGTGAAAACTATTTAGACTACTATCATAGGATTTATCAACTGCTGCTCTTATGTTTTCATCGATCTTCCTATTTCTAGCTATCCTCAGGGTTGCAGCCTTGGGCATTGTAGTGACCATAGGCTGTTGTTGAATATGCGGATTACTTGGTATCCTGATATGTTGCTGTTGTTGGTGGTTGACGCCATTTGTCACACCATAAATATAATTGTTTGGTATGCTTCTAGGCTGAACGTTTGATACACCGTTCGGCATATGAACGTCAACAGGAACTTCTCGCTTATAGCTACCTGTAAAATCGTCGAGTTGAATTTCTCCATTGTGCATGCCATGTCGATGTTGTTGATGGAGGTGAGGATGAGATTGAGATTGCGTCAAATTTGAGATAGAAATCGGTGCTAAGGGATCCTTTAGATAAGTCCGTTGGTGCTGTTGTATATGCAACTGTTGCTGTTCCTCTTGGTTGACCGGATCTATATCGTCAAGTCGTTGACGTTCAAATTGTTGCTCGAGTTTCTTTTGGCGCTCTCGTTCCTCACGAGCCTTTTGATTTCGTCTGAAAGTATCTGAGTTTTGGGCCAAGAATTGTGCATGTCGTTTTTCTGAGATACTTTGTCGACCGAAACCGTCACGTTGAAATCTCTCAACCTCAACCTCCTCATGTTGTTGTCTCTGCTGCTTGGCATCGCAGCCATTGGTTACCGCTGAAGCCGAATCGGCACCTTGGAGTATTTTGGCAACTACAGATTTGTCACGACGCAAAATGTTGAGTCTAATAATATTGGGTGCTGCCTCTGGTCCTATTCCGCGTGATGTGGCAGCGGTCAGAGTCTCTGATGCTTCATTATTCGACAAGCCAACAAGACTAATTCCATTTATCTCTAATATTTGATCATCAGGTTGTAATCTTCCATCTTTCCAAGCTGCGCCTCCGGTTATGACTTTCTGAATCCAAATTCCAAGATCTTTGCCCTCGAGCATAGGATATTTTAGATACAATCCTAAACCAGCAGACTTGGTATCATTGATTGGAATATCATAAACATAAGTGCCTGGTCCGTCAACATTGTGAACATCTAGCAGACTATCGATTTGCCGCTCTAATTGGTGATGAGAGTGGTTGGGGTTGTTTTCGGTGGTCGTTGTTACGATGTCTGTGTCCAACTTGATTGAATCAGACTCAGGGTCGATAAGATTATTGTTTGTGACATCAACTAGACTCTCGTCACGTGAAACTACGAACTCCACCTCTTCATCAACTGGAACTGACTTGAGCATTCGCGTAACCTCAGGTTGAGTTTTACCTGATAGATCGATTCCATTGACTTCGAGTAACATATCACCCTCCTTAAGTCTACCATCCCGGTAGGCCGAGCCTGAGGTGGTTATCGCAGTTATGTAGATTGGACGAGAATTTCTGACATTATAGTCTCTTTCGGCAATCTTGATACCAAATCCTCCGTCTCGACTTTTTGTGAGAGTTATTTTATGCTTAGTTCCAATACGGCGAGTGTAAGATGGACCGGCAATGTGGCGTGGAGAAGTGGGGACTGATGATGACTTTCGAAGCACTTTCAATATCAGGGGTCCCTGATGACTAGAATTCTTGACAAAATCTCGAAGAGTCTTCTGTGCCTCTTGGAAGGTGCGCTTTTGTAGATTGAAACCATTAACTTCTACAATTATATCACCGATTTTAAACTGTCCACACTTGTCAATAACACTACCCTCCTGGATTTGAGTTATTTGTAGGCCACAGGGAACGTTTTGATTTTGTAAATTAGCTGTTGAATTATTATCATTTCTTGATGGTGATGAGGATGATGCTGGTGTTGGTTCTAATAAACTTGCTAAATTCATATACTCTTTGGCCGCCTGTTGCTTCATTTGTTGCATAGCAATTGAGTATTCAATTGGTGCTTCAACTGTGATGCCCAATTGGGCTGGCCTACCACCAGCATCTTGGTGAGCCTTCAAGTCTACTTGTATCAGTAGAGTCTCCATGGAAGATGGAGTTGGTGCATTAATTTAAAGTTTACTGATAATAGGAAGGAATTAATGTACTGATAAGATTGAAATTTGAATGGTAAGACAATTAAGATATGTGTTGCATTGGAAAAGTAGTGATTTAAAAGTAGTGATGGAATATAATAAAGTGGCAATTGTTTTGGTGATTATGATAATGTCTCATAATATATATGTATAATATAACAACTTTGGATTGGGTGGGCCCTAAATTTTTGCACAATCTTCCCTGTACGCTTGTTGAATGCAACGAGAATTTTTCCCTGGAAACGGCCAATCGAAAAACAACACAGAGAGGGCGCAGAGAGAAACATTTTTAATTTCTGCACTTTAGGCCTCTGCTGCCGCTGAGGCTACTGCTACTTCGCAGGCTGCTGCATCTAGAAACCGCCGCAGTGGAATCGGTAGCCGGGGATTTTGCCGTGCACTTAGTCCCTGAATTGTCATGGGCACAAAACTGTCGCCCAATGCGGGGGCAACAAAAGATGCGACCAATGATCAAAGGCAATTCCCGGCAAATGCAAAAAGGGGGAAGAGGATGCAAATTTTCCGCACACACATTTAGTTGGAGAAAATCTCGGGAGCAATGGGATTTTGCTCTTCACAACACATAGGCTTGTCTGTGTCTCCCTGTGTGCGTGCGTGTCTGTGTTAAATTCAACAATTTTCGCCATTTGAAAAACCAACACAAACATTTGCCACTGTGTGCTTGCGCGCCTGCTTGTCTGTCTGCTCGGCTGTTCGGCTGTCTGTCTGTCTGCGTTTCTGTGAGAGAAGTCAACAAGAAAAACTCTACATTGCCCAAAACAGCACACAGGTTGCGATGCTCGCCGACTAACTTGCTTACATTGCCATTTCCATTGCTTTTCCTTTTGGCCGAGACTGCCGCCCGCGCGGCGCACAAGAGCCATGCGAATCGAATGGGAGACGACAACAACTCAACTCCAAGCAAGACAGTCGAGCATACAAACAGTCGAGCGAGATTGTGTACAATTTCAATGAAAAAAGTACAGGCGCAATGGACAAACACACGGACAGACAGACGCACAAGAGGCGCACACAAAACACACACAAACCGAGCGAGCGAGCGAGCCAACGAATGGCCGACATCGCCAAAGGGAGAGGAGAGAGGAGGATGAAAATGAAGTTTCAAGTTTTGCCCAGCACAAAACAATGGAAATGCGAAACACTTGTGTATCAATATTATCACATAATAATCAACACTCTGTCCTTCTTCTTATTATATTATTCTAATAAAGCCATTCAAGTTTTGCACTTGACTTGATTTGTAGGATTTAGTTCACTTAATCCTGTTTGCAATTGCAATCAAATGAAAGATTTAGTCACGAAACGTAGTTGATTTTATTTATCATCAACCATGCGATAGAAACACTAGCACTTGAATTACTTATTTTGTAACCGCATCTCAAGAGGGAGAAATCTGTATTAGTCCGTTGATTGAGCTAGTTAGGATAATGATGAGTCAAATATTGAACCAACAAATTGAATCGTTATTCACCACTGCCAATCATCCTGACATTCTAAGTTCGATAATGCACTAGCACAACTAATTATTACCATTGACTCACGAAAAGCTTCCACAAACAACTATATCAATTCAAGCATCGGTCAATAAAAGCTACCGAATATTAGCCATACTACGAAGATGAGGAGGAAAAGATGCACATAATATTATGACAACCAAGCATTAAAGTCGCTTGAATAATCAACCAATATTACTTATCTTACTTCACAAATGGTGAACAAACAGAACAGAAACCCATTTATCACACCTTACAAATATTAGTTTTCTTCTACTGATTTATATAATTCAAGAACAATAAGAGATAATATTCAAGCCAATCACTAACTGAACTATTTACTTACTAGAGAACCAGACAAATCAAATCATCAAGATGCCACATCGAGGCGGTTTTAGCAAAGATCCCAAGATAAGCCACCTCTTATCTAAGGGTGACCCAGACAAAATATTCACCGAATTGCGAGAGATTGGTCATGGATCATTTGGTGCTGTATATTATGCACGAGATGAGATTAGCAAGGAGGTGGTAGCTATCAAAAAGATGTCTTTCTCTGGATTCTTATTCAAAGATTCAGCTGAGAAGTGGCAAGACATCACCCGTGAACTGATTGTTTTAAGCAATCTCAACCACAGGAATACAATCCAATTTAAGGGTTGCTACCTGAAAGAACATACAGCCTGGCTTGTGATGGAATATTGTCTAGGCTCCACCTCTGACATAGTCGAGGTTCACAAGAAGCCACTTCGTGAGGAAGAGATTGCAGCCATCTGCAAAGATGCACTCAGTGGTCTTGAATATTTACACTCTTTTAGATATATACATCGTGATATAAAAGCAGGCAATATTCTATTGACCGAGAATGGAACTGTGAAATTGGCTGACTTTGGATCGGCCACTATGAACTCGCCCGCCAACTCGTTTGTTGGTAGTCCATATTGGATTTCTCCAGAGCTAATTCTTGCTATGGAAGAGGGGACTTATGATGTCAAAGTGGACATATGGTCATTAGGTATCACTTGTATTGAGTTAGCCGAACGAAAACCGCCCTATTTCAATATGAACGCTATGAGCGCATTATATCACATAGCCCAAAATGAGCCTCCTAGCTTGAATCGCTCCACAGGTCAGTGGTCGGAGAACTTCCATACCTTTTTAGGTTCCTGTTTACGTAAGGATCCAACTGAACGCTCACATGCAAATGAGCTCTTAAAAACTCCATTTGTCAACAGCAACAAGAACCACCAATCTGTTATACTAGATTTGATCGAGAGAACTAAAGTCGCCGTCAGGGAGCTCGATAATATCAATTACAGGAAGATGAAGAAAATCTTGATGGTTGACCAACCGAGCAATAACGGTAATGCTGCAACCGGTGGAAGCGAGGATCCCTTGAGGACCACTGATTTGCACGACGACATTATGTATGCAAATGTTGATGGAACACCTCTGGGTGGACCGCTAATGGGATCCGGTGGTGATGATAGTATGCCTCCACAGCCGGGACATCACATTCATCAAAGATCTACACATTCATCCAACTCTTCTCAACATCAGCAACTTCTACAACAGCAACCCTCAAGTTCTTCCGCCCAACATAGACACCACCATAATAGAAGCAATAGTAATAACATCGATCTCACCATGAGTCGTAGCGATAGTTTGGCGAGTTCGCAAAATAGCGTAGATACTAATAGTCGAGGAAGCAATAACTCCGTCACTATACACCCGTCTGCCGACCAGATGTATTGCAATCATAATAACACTGATCCAACTCAAGCCAGTAACTTGAGTAATAGCACCCAAAATTCTCCTAATTTTATAATCAGATCTCATCCATCAACACACCAAGCACAGCATCACAAATCAACTTCATCATCAAGTCAAGCTCAACAACAACACAACTTACACCAACAGCATCAACAGAACATGAAATATTATGGGCAAAGTGATCCAGATTTGAGTGGCCCATCCAACCCACTTACGGAACAGCATCTTATGCAACAACAGCAGCACTTACATTCAAGACAAATCAGTAACGCAAGCTCAAGTGGCAGACCAATAAGTCCTACTGAATCATCGGCTAGTCTACGTAGTAGTGATGCTGCGGGATTTGGTTTCATGGTTCCCTGTGGACCTGGTGGTGGTCCAAATGCTAACTTTGCAACCATTAGAACCACATCTATTGTCACTCGTCAAATGCAGGAGCATGCAAAGGAGAACATGCATGAGCAAATGTCGGGCTACAGGCGAATGCGTCGCCAGCACCAGAAAACTTTGGTTCAATTGGAGACAAAGTGTAAACAAGAAATTGAAGAGCATAAAGGAAAGCTTGATAGAGAGTATGAGGTTCTTTTGCAAAGCTTCACTCGAGAGCTGCAAACTAATCAGGCTAAGCATCAAAAAGAATTAGAGCGTAAGCTAAAGAGTAATGTTTATCAGGAGAAGAAGCTAAACAAAGCATTGATACAGGAGAACGACGAAGAGCTCAAGAGATATAGAGCGCAACTACATAATGAATACAAAGAATTCAAAGAGAGAATCAAGCGAGAGCTAGCCAATGACAGTGAATCGTTCAAGATCCAACGTGAGAATATTGTTAAGAGTCATGCCAGGAAGTTGATAAAGTTTGAAGCTTATCGAGCTAGACTGTTAGAAATACAGGTGAGGAAATTCAGACGAAGAAAGTTGCAACAATTCCATCAACTAGAACGCGATGTATTAGGAGATGAGCTCGACAAGCGGCATCATCAGTTAAGCACTGCTCATAATATGCTTATTAGACACCACGAGCAGAGTGTTGAACTGGAATTTAAGCAACAGCGTAGTGTCCATCAGTTAAGAGATGAGCAGATTCGAAAACAGCATCAAACTGAGCTGAACAATCAACAAGAATACAATGCAAGGCGCGAGAATGAGCTTAGGAAGAAGCATGCTCTTGAGGTCAAACAGCAACCCAAGAGCTTAAAACAGAAAGAGATGCAAATTCGAAGACAGTTCCGAGAGACTTGCAAGATCCAAACAAAACAGTACAAGGCATGGAAAGCTCATATACTAGCCGCCCAACCAAAGAGCGACCAAAGAGTCAACAGGCAACGTGTGATAAACAAGCTCAAGGAGGATCAGGTGAGGAAGTTGAACTTGTTGGGTGAGCAATATGAGCAAAGTGTTGCGGAGATGCTACAGAAGCAATCTATCAAGCTCGATGAGACTCAAGAGATGGAGCTGAGACAGTTGAAGGATCAATTGCAACAGGAGTTGGATTCATTGATTTCATTCCAAAGCAAGATTAGGATGCAGTTTGAAGCTCAAAGAAATCGAGAGCGTCAAGAGCTAGAAGAGCGTGTGGCTAATCGGAAACAAATGCTCGAGCGCAAAATGGAGGAGGAAAGACTTCAGTTTTTGGAGGAGAGAAATGAGCGTTTAAGGCAATTGTTTGATAGGCAAAGTAGTGAATTGCTTGCCTATGACCAAGAGAGTCAACGGATGGGTTTTGATCAGCAAGACTTGCAGGATATTGCTTGCGATCATCCTGGATCCTCCTCACCTACTATGGACACTTTGAGCGAAGGTCTAAATAGTTTGTCTACCGCTGGGTAACACCCAACTCTAGGCCCATGTAAACCTGATCTAAGCACTCAAGCACCATGACTCAAAAGATTTTACCTTCAGGACCACCGTATACAAAGAACAACTACTCATCTCTCAAATTTCCAACCTAAAAACAATTTGTTCAGCTCTCCGACTAATTATGTGATCTTATTCTCTGTATTATGATAATAATTAGAAGAAAAAGAATCGACTAGCGAGCTGATCTGCTGTCGATGAGCTAAAAGTCGAGGCCAAACTAAATCGACTAACATTATTAGGCGGGAAGATAGACAGCCTAGAAAACTAAATGAATAAATCTAGACAAGTATTCACTAACTATGATTATAGTGTCTGGCGAGATTGTATTCACCGGTTTATTTTCGAAGACACGAGTATTATATTGTCGCCTCGCAATAGAATGTCCCGCCTGTGTCTTGCTCGTTTGAGTATTTTATCATCGTCCGTTTTGTATTTGAAAGATTCAATCACATCGCTCATGTACAAGTTCATATGCTTGTCAAACATCATCAGCTTGCCTTTATACTCGATGGTTCGTGAGATGTAGGGCACCTTACGTCTTCTTCTGATCAAGACTTTAATAGTTTTATTCAAACCCTCCTTTAGTTGCGATAATGGGCCCGAACTTGTTTCAATCTCGTCCATTCGACTGAATACGTCCGGTCTCTTCTTGCGGAGTTTCCTCACTAAACCCAAACTCGTACCCGGAGTCAGCTGTTCATTCCCTGTCGGTCTTTTGAGGTTTCTCTCAAAATTTCTGACCAAAGGCACGGCAAAGGGTGCCCTCGGTGGAGGCTTAAACTGGCCACTTGATCTACGTCGGTCGGGTGTTCGTGTATTCAGAGTGCTCTTGTGGAGATATTCTTCCAGATTGTTGCATGGTTTCACCCCGGGAGTGGGAAGTATAATATCCAGTTCCCCATTCAAGCATTTGATGATATCGTCGGCTGTCAGAGTTACCCTTTCCAAGTCGAAAACTGGCCTCTCGTCGCCCATGCTGCCAACGCTGGATTTGCTTTGAAGAAGATAAGTGTTCCAACAGGTTGCTAGTGTATCGGGGATATATTTATTTCATGCTCAAATTATTAATTATCATGAACATGAGAACATCTCAGGTGAGCAAATGAATAGTAGCGCCATCGGCATGGCACGTGCAAACACAGAGAGCCTTTGCCAATGAACAACGCTTCGTGATTTGCAACGAAAACAACGCTCATCCAACGCTCATTTCGGCGCTAAAATCTGACAGACAACTTATTGTTAGTGTCTCTATATCATCATATCCATAATTTCGAATTACTATTTAGCATCGAACTTATAAAAATAAATGCAAAACAGAGTGTGTTGTATTTGAACTCATGTTCAACATATAGATTGTTTATTTATCAATGTCGGAGACTAATGACGTAAAGTCCAACAATCTCAGTTCTTCTACAATGATGTGGAATCAGTAGTTCATTTTGAACAAGCTACTCGTGCGAAATACCCGATATGTCCAGCCGATGTAGCTGGTGTCCTCTATATATTAACTATCGTGAAAGCTTCATCTCGCCGCTATATCGTTCTAATATCTTACTCAATTTGTTTTCCAACTTTTCCTCAGATTATATTCAACAAGCCAGGTATCAAGACATTAGTTATCCTTTCTCTCGATGGTAGTACGTAGTCTGCATTAAGGGCGCGACAAAATTCAATGAAACTGGGCGAGTGTATAGCCTTCAAAGGTATTCTGCAATGAATAATAAATCTGACCAAAGCTTCATCAATTTGACTATTCTTGTCAAGCGCATTATCCCGCTTCTGTTTCTTGTTCAATGGCAATGGCAAGGAATCATGACTACTGTTTGCAACTCCTGTCAAATCATCGGCCAACTGCTGGTCATCAAGTGGGTAGAATGGTGAATCTGAATCAGATTGGGTTTCGCGACTTAATCTACACTCGCCTCGTCTTCTTCTCTTATTTGCCGTTCTCTCGTTCATCAATTCCGCAACAACAGCTTTATCTTCCTCACTAAGGCCACTACACTTATTTAGATGCTTCAACAGTCTATCTGGCTGCGAACTGGACGCTTGAGTTCTGCAATGGACACACAAAGCCTTTCGATTCCTCCCTACCCAGGGGCCAAACTCAAAGTACTTTTTGAGCAGAGGATACTTGTATGAGTTTGGTGTCTTATGACCACAGGAGATGTCCAACGGATTGGATCCGCTTTGCATTGAAGTGTTTGCACCGGCGTTAAACCTCGATGTGTCGCCACCTTCACTCATGTTAGCTTGTTGTTGATGGTTGTTAGTTTGGTTATTGGTGTTGTCACTTGTTGGGTCTGTTGCTTCATCTACAATCATTCTGGCTCCTGCAATTGAAACCGAGGAGGCCGATGGTGTCTGTTGGTGGTGGTTTGCATCTAGGCTACCATTGCTGTTGTTGTTATTATTTATGTTGCCACTCGCATTATTAGTGGTTGCACCTGTATCTATGTTTGGCTGACCCAGTCGAGGTTGGTGTTGTTGCTGCATTTGGTGTTGTTGTTGTTGCAACTGTTGTTGCTGCTGATGACTCGCCTGGTTGTTCATTTGGTTATCCATCTCGTGAGATTGTGATGTCAACACTCTTTGTGGTGGTGTTTGCGGTTGTGGGTATTCCAATTTCACCTGTATAACTTCCGAATTCACTTTCGTTTGTTGCTTTTCTTGTTGTTGCTGGTCCAATGGGTTTACACGATACATACTACATGTGCGCTAATAATTCTTGACCCCTTAGAGTATTTGAGCTCCGTGGGCCAATGTGACCAATATATCTTTCTAAATATGAATTCAACTGAAGTTCGCAATATTTATCGCAATCTAATTGACAGTTAGATTATCAGGGACATATTAATTTAAAGATTTCTCAATCGGGGAGCATGAAGCCCAAATCGCTCTCTCCTTCAGCCAAATACGAATGCCTCTTGCAATAGATGTCCGAAAAACTGCCGGCAGGTCTTGTATTTTTCGTACATTTCTAGAAAGGCGCTGGATCTTTTATGGGCAGAGCGTATCGTACGATTTTCATGCCAGACTCACTGGTAGACGACAAGCGCCTTTTTGGGCTGGCGAAATGCATGCTCTCTTATTGCGCCTTTCTGGCGAAGGAGTGAAGTTTTTTCCCTGCAGTTTTTTCCCTTCCAACGATAGGAGATCAAACTGCAAACGATTCGCGTCGTTCGATGCGCGATTTTCGTTTGCGTTCCTGCAGGACCAGAAAACTTGAACTCTTTTCACCTCAGTCTCATATGTAATTTCCGCTTAATTTGTCTCATCTCCCAACTAGACTAAACAATTCGGGTTAATTATTGTGGCGCCACTCATTGTAGGCGGACTTACTTGTGGTCTATTTGATAACTGAACTTTCAAATCAAGTGTCGCTGGCAGAGGGACGCCAAAGGCTGCTCATACTTTTGATTAGGCCAGACAGTGAAGCTCGACTACCCGTTTCTTTGATCTCCTCTCAGTTTGAGCTTTGGTACGTGTTTTAGTGCTAAATCAAAAGCGAGTCATACCTGCAATCTTTCTCCCACCTACTCGAGGCGGGCTCTCTCTATTTCTCTCGAAAGCTTGAGACATCTAATCGCTGCTAGTTGGTCTAGTTTCTCAATTGGCTTGAACGTACAGGTGGCAGGTAGTTGTTGTTGCATGACCGATTGATGGGTTTAATCACGGAGAATCAGGAGCTGCTCTTTTTTATTTCGTTGGCCCGCTTACTAGTTTTCTAGTTTCCCCAACTTTTTTAGTTTAGTTTATCACATTTAATGAGAGGAAGCTTGCATCAGAGAACAGCAAAGGGCAATTGAACACAGTTAAATCTGAGGTACATTACTAGGTTGTTGTTACTTTTATAACAAGTTACCCAACTACCTGTAGTTTTTATTAAGAGATATAAAGAGGAAGACCAACTTGATCCACTTAAACCTTTTATTTTTCACTTTTTAATCTACCCAACTATCCCCCAGGTGACCTCAATAATGTGAGCTCCGGTCGCTAGACTCCCTGGCCTCCCACTATCAAGATCACCAGCTAACCTTGTATTGAGCTGCTGTTCTTTTATACAAAGCTTTATCCACTTCACCTTAGATGACTACACTTACCTGGCGATTATTCTAACGAATAATTCACGTCACGCGTTTCTGTTAGATCCGAGGCTCAATGCTGCTCGTCATTGTGTAGGCTGCAGCCAACTGAAGTCGCTATGCGCGCATCATTTGCGCGTATCATGTCCTCTATGTGTCCCAACAGCGAGACATAGTAACGTGTCCGGCTGAAGCACAAGCTACTTCTGTGGCCAATGATTCAGCAGTACGAATGGACAGACAAAGCGACAGACAATCAAGTAAATTTATTTTCACCTGACTTCCATTGACCTTATTCCTCAATTTAATTCCTCCCAATTTCCAGGCCACCACCACCTGTTCTAGTCGAGTTCAAAGGAGGAACCGGAACTTGGGGTTACGAGCAAGCCACATTTCGCCACCATGATCTTGGTTTTAGAACTATTCTACTCAACTCTCCGCTCATTGTGAGTTCAGTGGTGAGAGTTTGTTTCAATTGTCTCCAACTACATTTGTGCAAATTTTAAATTCCAATCCTCAGATTCATTTCAAGTTAAGTCAACAAAAGTGAGACAACTAGACACTTTGTATATCAACTGATTGTACAAGATCTATCAAAAATTAAACGAGATTTAGCAAGCTAAAGAACCCGTTAGTTAGTTCAAGCAAGATGTTACGAGCAAGCAATCGGCCAATACTGGCCTACTTCGATGCAATCAAGAACTTACGTCTCCGACAGGTGGCTTTAATTTTAAAGGCCGGCTACGATCCCAATCTTATGGTGAATGCGCGCGGTCAAAATGGGCTCCAATTTATGGTCAACTATTATGGAGCCACCGACGCTCATTTCCGGCTACAGGTGCCCCTAAATCGAAGCGCCTACCTGAGCATTGCGAAGCTGCTGCTTGACTCTGGCCTCGATCCAAATGTTGCCGATTTGTTGACCGACGAGACGGTCCTTTTTGATGCCATTCGCTACAATGACAAAGAAATGGTGGCCCTTCTCTTGAACTATGCCGATTTGGCTGCTCGCAACAAAAACGGCGAGACCCCATTGATGTGCGCTGCTCGCTTTGGCACCAAGCCGGTGGTGCGGATGATACTCGAGCACTTGCGTCACCTCGAGATGGACGGCTACTTCCTGCGTCAACGCAACCGATTTGGACTCACCGCATTGGAGTTGGCGCGAGCGGAAAACTTGGAGGCGGCCAAGGTGCTAACCAAGCATTTGATTACCTTTGGCCACCACACAAACGCAGGTGAGTTGATTGATCTACCTTCTTCAACTTGAAATTATGGGTTGATTTTCTCGATAGAATTCAAAACAAAATACTAATTCAATGATCATCACCACCAAAAACATGTCAGTCTTGGCTCGTAGCTCCTCTCATCACCAACTTTTGGCCGCCAGGGCCGCCGCTTTGCCCGCCGCCTACAATCGAGCCGGCTACTCGCCGCGAGTGGCCGCCGCCGCCGCCCTTGGATTAGATCCGGACTCGGGCAGCGACTTTGAGAGCGAGCTATTGGCGGCCGGACCGGCCATTGGATATCCTGGACATTTGGCCACCCGACGTCGCGGCCTTCCAATGGCACCAGTTGCGCGTCTTGCCGGAGGATACGACCCCAAGGCTGCCGAGTTCAATCAATACTTGTTGGAGCACCAAGAGTTGGCTAACTCCGCGGCGGGAGAGTCCACTGGACTCGGTGGCTCAACCGGAGGCGGTGTTGGAATGAATGCTGCACTGTCGGATGACGAGGACTACTTGGGATCTGCGGGGCCGGTAGGCGGAAGTGGATTGACTCGCTCCAGGTCGTGCATGTTGGGTCCGCAGGCAGGCAAGTCGAAGAAGTACCAGGTGCCGGGCTCTTCGGGCGCCGGCGGAAGTGGCAAGAACAAGGGCGAGGTAAGCGGCAAGTCCAATTGGGACGACGGCGCCAACAGGGGATCCATGAGCTGATTAGATTTGATTGACCACCCTCTTTGAAGACATTTAATTTGATAGCTAGTCAGTAGAAGGAGATATTTACACTTGAATTAAGAGTCACGAGCTAACGGAGAGACCAAAACCTACCAATATCATAAATAACAGAGGTGACAATAAAATTATAAACAAGTTGAAATTTCTCTCAAAAAATAGTGACGAATGTTGAGATTGAAGCATATCTATGTAATATGTATGATGATATATCACTAATCCGACTTTGAGGTCTTATTTGGGCCTATGTAATTTATAGAGTTTTGTAATGATACCCGTGTACTTCAAGTAACTTGAAGTTATTCGAACACTTTGGCTAGTTTTCTGGGATTTCACACGTCTACTGTGGAAATTTGATGGAGAAATCTCGATAGGTAACGAAACAGAAACAATTTTTAGAAGTAGACCTCTTTATCACGTAGGCGAGCATAAAATTCAACCTTTCATTGATACCAAAATACTCGAAGGCACTCCACTCAAGCAGCTCAATCTGGAACTGCCACTACCTCAGCCCCCTCAGTCCGAGCCTCTCATTCATGTCGAATTGGTGCCCCAATTTTCAACCTTCGAGCTTGCCAATGCATACTGAGCGATACTGGATGCGAGTTTCTTTGCTCAATCTTTGGGTCTGCAATCGAAGTTAATTAAGGCGAAAATCGTGTTTTAAAAACATTTATATCTCGAAAACTATAAGCGATAGCATGATGCTGACGCAACCGGAAGCTCAGAATCCAACTTCTGAGACGTTTGCAGGTGTTGTTTTTAGTGTATCTTGCATAACTTTTGCAATATAAGTGTCATCTAAAAACGGTTTTTTTCGTCATGTTCAGAACAACTTGGCGGATGGATCCCAATTACATTTGACGTTGTTGTCATTCCTAAAAACGCTGCAAATCAATCGGCGGCGCTAGGTTGTCAAGGGTTTCCGACGCATTCTCGAAGCTCATGTGAAAACCATCTTCTGGTAGATTTCTGCATCCATAGACCAGAAATGGAAATGTGTAAGAGTTTGAGTCGAGAAATACGGGATAATCCGAAATCTTCAGAAATTCAGATACACGTTTCATGGTAAAACTTGAGAACCTGTAGAGATATCAAGATGCGTCCGGCTCCATTGCATTCCTCATGTTAAAGCGCCTTTATTTAATATTTTCCTAGTGCAGCCTATAGAGTGTATCACAATTTATTGAGATTTGGGCTATTCAGTTGTCAGTGAGGTCGGGCTGTCTGAGATCCTCAGTAGCTCCTAAGATTGGGCCAGCCGTGCATTCTGCAACAGCTCTACCCTTTCAGTTCGAGACTAGATCAGATTCATCATGATTGTGACATGCTTCCAACGCGTTCGATGCTTCAATTCCTCAGGGATATCTCATTTGCACCTTCGCATATGTTCAGTACTCATAAACATGTTTTTCTACGTTCCTCACCTTGTGCAGCGGATGAGCAATCCTTTACTTGGATTTACCTAGATTTGAAACAGGTATAAGACAGTGTGTACATGAGAACGCGAGACTCCCGATGCCTTGTTAAGTTCAAGTAAATGCAAATTTCTCGAAGGGCACTACTTTTCTGGGTTGATTTTATGCACACCAGTACCTTTTGTAAGCATAATCTCAATCGCAACAATCGGTTAGCCGCTCGCTTATTGCTTTGATCGGACTTGAAGCCGCTATTAAGCGGTAGTCTGGGTGCGGCCCTTAGGAAGGAGCAACAGGTTATCTTTCAGAGGAAACACTGCCAGCCAGCCAGCTGAGTGAGCGGATGTTGCTCGACTTCTGACATTGGTCTTGGTTTGCCGTCTAGTTACGCCCAAGAAGAAGTCACTCGAGTAGTAAGTTTCACTCTCGCGTCTTCCTGTCAATTGAAGGATGCGATTCAAGTCTCACAGTTTTGCAAGCTCCATTCCAATAACTCACAATTTCTCTATCTCTCTGTTTCTGTCCAAGAATTCAATCCAAGACAAACAGACGGCCAAATGCGAGCAGGATGCACCCAAATCAAGGTGAGCAGCGAAAGAGGCAATCGTGAATAAGTGATGGATGACACTTGGATTTTAAGTTGCTCGCAGGCCGCTTTGAAAGTTGGCCAGCTGATGGTGGTCTAGCCTCAAGTTGGTGGATCTCTAATGAGCGAGCTGCGGTCGGCCCACCGTCTTTCTGGCGATGATAATGATGATGATGATGATGATCTCGTCTCGATGCGACGGTACAGGTGTCAGTTGAATGTGAGCTGCAAGCCATGAGTTTGCTGGCCCTGCGAACTCACATTGCCCGCGCCTGAGAATGACACACCAAGCGGGTGGTTGGGGTTGGCCACTTGTTAGCATTCTTCTCATCTTCTCCTGTTGTTCTATTCCATAGCCATCGCCGGTGTCTTTGTTGGTGGTCAGCTCAGTTCAGCTCAGATCAGTTCAGTTCAGTTCAAGTGGAGTAAAGTCAAGTCTCATCGGTTGGCTAGCTAATCCAATTGTCTTTGCCATTCTCAGTGGCACTCGTCCTCGGTGTTTGTATGCGTCTTTGTTTTCGGCGATGGTGCAGTGATCGTTGCCGTTAAACGGGAGTCACCAAAGCACAGGTGATGGTCGCCTGGAGCTCGAATGGTTGTCGGCGTCATGCCCGTCGCCGTCGTCATCGTTGTCGCCGCTAATGTTGCACAAAGGGTAGCTCTTTTCACACTTGCGACTCGTCATAGCCAAAGTTTTCTGCTGCCTCCACTGCAACCACCAAGTAGAGTGTGTTTATTGAATTCCATCACCGAGGAGTGGTGCGCTAATTGTGCGCCAGGTAAAGCGGAGCAGCGCACAACCTCGAGTTGTCAAGCTCGCCGATCTCTGTGAGCTTTAGCGGACGCAAACTAGCTGTAATTGTTGCTGTTGTTGTTACTGCGGCTTCGACCGACAACAACGACAACTACAAGTGTCGTTGTTGTCGTTGTTAAGTGTGGCCATCAGGTATCGGTTCAAATGTCTCTCAGTATTTGTGTGTATCTGTGTGAATGAGGCGGCAAAGGATATGGTTTAGTTGTGGCAGTTGCAGTTGCAGATGTTGTCGTTTCAAGCTGGCTACCTGGGTAGCTAGCTCGTCGTGCCGATCAAATCACTGGCGATGCTCACTGCATCGCATCCCATTCATTAGTCTGCCTATTATGCAACCAAGTGTCTTGCTAGCAGCTCGTCAGCCAGTGGAAGTCTAGCGGCAGTAGCCGGCGGAGGTAAGATGTCGTCCGTCAGTGAGACTCAACTTTCAAATACAAAGATGCGGCGCTGGCAGTTTCAACCTCGGTGGCGCCAACTCACCTGCCTTCTCGCCGTTGCAAGCCTAGTGGGCGGCATCTACAAGTGGCCGCAAGTTGCTAAGTGCAACTGGACTCGACTAGTGCAAACCATAAGTCACCACTTGTTCCGATAAGCAAGAGCGAGAGAGAGAGAGAGAGGGAGAGTGCGAAAGTTAGCTCGCCCTACGCTTGTACCTTTCCTCTTGCGGCCATCTCAGTAGGCGTCCTGTTATCGGCAATCTTTTAGTTGCTTTTGTTGGCTAATCTGTTGTTGCTGTTTTGCCGACTGAGAGGAAGTGCAAGTGGAAGTGGTTGCAGTGGTGGAGGCAACTAGAACAACAGCAAGCTAGTCGATAAAAGAGTGAAGAGCAAAGAGTATAGATTAAACAGAGAAACAATACAACTGCCACCTGGACGTGAATCATAATTCGCGGTCGCCCTCGAGATCGGTGGTAAAGCTGAGAAACAGATGAGAAGTGATCGAGTTGGATAAGAATCTAAAATGCTTTCTCTCTTGATAGTTCGTGCAATCGACGCAACCACCTGACCGAGTAACGATCGGCCAGCTAACATCCGATCGGTCGAGTTTAGATTCACAATCACTCGAAGAGTTGCGCTCCTGAAGTGAGTCAAATTTCTATTTCCAAATAGAGATAAAAATTTAAATCAGAATCGAAATCAAAAGGGAAAAGATAACTCAAGACTTAAGACGAGAAGACGCAACTAGAGCAAGACGACAAAGAATTGAACCCACCGAAGATTCTCTCGAATCTGAATGTCGCCAGGTAAGTGTGTTCGTGATTAACGCCAATCGAAAGATCAGAAGGCAACTTTCACGCCTCAAAATCAAAAGCCGCGGTTCAAGATTGTCGAATGGTTAGGTTAGTTTTTTCTTAGGTTACTTTTCCAGAGAGAAAGTTGCGAGGAGTCTTCAGTGAGTTTGTTGCCGTGAACTGCCGCAGTGAGCCTAGAGGAAGTGTAAACTTTCTTGTATTTTTTGCGTCTACCGAGCAGAAGGTGACATTACGCAATGTCACCTGTTGCTCCTCATGATGATGGTGATGACGATGATGATGTTGCAAGTGTAGCGCTTAAATGAGTTTTAGCGAAAGATAGACAGTGAATCTAGTGAGCAGTTGAAATTAATGAATCAAATTTGAACTCAGTGGCCACGCAACAGGTCGTCGGGACCTGACGTCTTGCGGCATCATCTCAACAGGTTGTTGTTCTTCACTGCCGCAACTGGCTGTGGTGGGAGTTGCTGAGGAAAGTGGTGAAATCATCGGTTAGCTCAAATGGTTGCGTCCGACTAGAAGCTAACGGTTTCGAGAATTCTACTCCATCGTTTGCATCGCAACATTTGCAGTCGCCGATGTCCCCCAACGACGCAACAGGTGTCTACTAGACTTGGCGGCGAAATTCTTATTCACTCGGATACAACAGCTTCACTAATATTAGCTCTAACCGAACACAAGTCTCGCTCTCGCTCTTTCCATCCAATCGTCGAGGGGAAGAGTGAATTAATTTTCAAATTGCAAACTCAAAGCCAGTGATGCGATAGCTTGGCGGTCATTTGACAGAAATTAAGCGTGGCCAGTCAGCGAGAGTTCATATCACAATCAGTGTAATAGCATCAACAGGTGGCCATACCTGTGCGCGGCAGAGTGGAGTGAGAGTGAACTCGGCAACTCAAAATAAAATTGTCGTCGTTGTCGATGTCGTTATCGTCGCCGATGCATCCGAGTTCCACATTCCGAGCAAATGTTCCCAGAGATAGACAGCCAGTCAGTCATTTTGTTCTCAGTCAGAATACTAAATAGATAATTTGTCAGCAGCCGCGACAGAGATGGTGAAATTGTTACATGATACGCGAGAAGTTTCAGTGGTGTTTTAGATGCAGGTGAAAAGTCACGCAGGTTAATTGGCTCATCAGCGAGTGAAGCACATGCATTTTGGCGCCCGTTTGTTGATTATTTTCCTCCTGTTTCCCAAATGCTCGTTTAGATTGCGCCTCAACCTCAAACACTCGACCAGCTAAAATCTAATGCCACTCTCTCATCATTGTTATGTCCACAGATACCAAAATTGCGGCCACTAAAGTTTCGAAATCACGAAGCAAAGCAAAGCAAAACGTTGAAAATAAGCTAAATCCAATGCAAAAACTCTAGGCAAGAAAGAATAGAATTCAAGTTGAAGAGTAAGATGCAAACCAAGAGAACAAGACAATTTAGCTCACTGCTAAATGAACACTGGAAACGGAAGCAGCGATTGAAACTAAAGAAGAATCAACTCCAATCTATCGACGTCTTCTCGCCTGCAAAAAGACCACCAACGATCAGAAGCGATGTTTTGGGGTCAAGCGATGGAGTTTTTTATGTTAATTTGAGACAACGAGGCTGCAAATCTAGTCAAATGGCCAAGGAAAAAGTAGAAATAGCAGAAAAAGAGGTGAACAAGTCAATTGGCAGTGACAACTACCACCGAAGAACAAGAAGAAGGAGGAGGAGGAGACATTCACAGCAATTAGAGAGTGAAAATAGAATTGCAATTCCCACGATGACGCAACAGAGACCACAACTCTTGTCGTCGATCCATCGATCTCGGCCAATACACAGTGATGGCCACCTGCCACCTGAGGCATCAGCATGGAAAAGCCGCCGTTCGGTAGCTACAGTGAGTAATCTTAGCCGCTCTGTCCTCTTTATTCTAGCGACAAGCGTGTTTTTATCACTAGTTACAACCGCCACACAAATCCACTCGGCCGACCCGCGGCCAACAATCTACTCGGGCCAAGTGTCCTTTGGTCTCCTATTATCGGCTCACAGTTCCACAGGTAGCGAGCTATCGACAGCAGCCTCGAGTGGTTCGCCACTCATGGCTAGTGTTGATAACTTGCTCGACTCAAACTCCGACTCGGCGACAACCTTTGCTGACTTGACCACCACAACATTGAATTCATCATCAAGCGAACCTCTGCTATCAGGACCAGCAATAACGACAACCAAGTTACCTGTTGAAGTGTCGTCGAGCTCTCGGTCAAAGAGGCAAATTTTTGAGAGGACCGGAAGTCGGGGAAACGTGTACGCCAGTTCAAGGTCCAACCAGAAACAGGTTGCCAAATCGTCTCTTGGTGGCGGAACTTCGAGCGATACGCAGCAGCCGCAACCGCCGCCCACCTGTGGATTGGTCAACTCGAACAGTCTCTACGCCGGAATGAGCGCAATTTGGGCCTCGCATCAAGCTAATCTAGTGGGCGACTCTCATCTGGCCATAGGGACTTATGTCTATGACTCCTGCAACGATTTGGATGTCGGCCAACGTCAAGCGGTTAGAATTGTTAGCAATCTCAATGCCTTCCAACAAACCACCTGCGAGTCGCCACGTGGCTCGCCCATCTCACTAACCATCGCTCATGGCGACAATCAATTGCGTGCCATTCAATTGTTGACCTCATTCAAAGTGCCAGTTATAACTACAAAGGAGCACTTTGCTCTCGAGGATTACAACCAACTTAAGGGCGACCAGAAGAAGTTCCTATTCTCAACGGCCCACTCGTCGCGCCACTTGGCAATGGGATCGTTGAAGTTTACCAAACGCATTGTTACCAGGTCAACCTCGTCGCCGAAATTATTGAATCAATTTTATAAAATGTCCTCGCGCAATGGACTCATTGTGATATCGCGAAATTTACCCGCCAGGTTTATAAGTTATTTAACAACATTGATTCCAAATCACGTCAACTACGAGATGCTAGAGTCGAGTCAGCCCATTGATCAGATTAAATCCGTCGAAGCCATAGAGTCTATTTTGTTGAAGTCAAACTCTGGCTTAAGTGGATCGAGTGGTTCGAGTTCTAGTGAATCTCGTATCAGCATTAAAGTGGCAAGTTCATTGCAAAAAACAATGACCACCGCAACAGCAGCATCCAGTTTCAACCGACAAACTAGAGAGACTAGCAACGCGCTAGACGCTGACTCAGACTCATCCTCTTCACCATTGTCGTTGTCGTCGTCGTCATCGTCCCTGTCATCGTCCGATGGATCTACAGGTGGTAGTGGCGGCGACTTTGACCCACCGGAACCGGGAGAGCAACACAAAATGTTGTCGCCAACCATATTAATGTTTATTACTCCAAGTGAAGCCATTGATCTGATAACTAGATTGCGCAACGACCTAGCGGAAGTGAGTCGCTACTACTCGCTTATTGTTAGCACTCGCGAGGACATCTCGCCAGCTTTGCGTACTATTTTCCATCGCGGAGGCTCGAGGTTGTGCTCAGGCAAAGCATTCTATACAATCTCGCCAAAACCCGACGACATCAACGAGTTTAGTCGCTACTTTAGGGATACGGTGCAAATGGAGGGCGAGACTAGTGATCACCCATTGATTTGCGAGTTTGCAAAGTACCAGTCGACTAGTAAATTGAGTGCAGATTTGGACGACGTCTCCACAGAGCCTGTTATTAAGGCAGTTTGGGCAGCGGCGGCCGCATTTAAGTCAGTGTATCGGCGCGAGTGCTCTGCTCTCGCCTCAGGTTCCTCCTCGGAGTCCATAGCGGCAGGTGGTGTGCCAGGCAGATCAATTAGCAGTCGCCAGTCAAGTTCAGGTGGTGGCGCGAGTGGCACCGCCACAAGTAATCCAACTCAATCCACAGGTGGCGGCGGCAGCAGCAAGCAGCAGTCGCATCCAGATTGTATGGTTAAAATGAACAAGGTTATGTCGAGTTTGGTCCAGCGAGCTTTAAAAAGGATGGACGTGACGATAAATTCAACGGGATTGCAAGCGTTTGATGGATTCAGGATCAAGTTTGATGATTTGAACGAGCTGATGACAAACAAATTTAGCATCAAGTACATCAATAAGGAATGCGAAATCACAGAAGTCGGCCAATTCTCCGGCTTCAAGGAGTCACAGTTGAGCATCGACGACGACCTGCTGATGAAATCTCTCGAATCCACTCTACCTGAGCAATGGCCACCTCCGCCTCCTCCAGTACCGGTGATCCCCGTAGCCGTTCAAACAGCAGCAAGTTCCTTGCCCTCGGGATCAGGTGGTGGTGGTGGTGGCGAGGGTGCTTCTGGTGCAGCGGGATCATCGTCATCATCAGCAGCAGCATCGACAGGTGGTGCTCGGAGCTCGTCCGATTCAAGCACCAACTCAGATGGACTTGGCGGCGGCGATGGCAACAGTCTTAGCGGAGGCAGCCCTGGTGGTGGCGATTCAACAGATGGGAGTTCGGACAGCTCAGAGTCCTCGTCGTCGACGCCAGGTAAGAGGAGAGGTCAAAAGAGTGTGCTTCAGGATTCAGATTTTGAGTCGAGCAACAAACCGGACGGGAGCGACGGCGACGATGGCGAGAGCGACAACGATAGCGGAGGCTCCGGTTCATCGAGGAACAGGAAGAGGTCGCGAGTTTTATCGCCAGGAGACATGGTGGACCAAACGGGCAACAGATTGGCGAGGGGGAACCAAAACCAGCAGCAAATCATGACGCAACTGATGTCCAGTGGTAAAATTATGACCCTAACTCGGCCCCAAACGGTGGCCGCGCCTGTGACTGCTTTAAGTGGGCGCGGACTTGTGCCCGGGGCTACGGACGCAACTGAGTATGCCACAGCTAAGCCAATGAGAAAGTTGAAACCGTTTCCAAACGCTTCGGGCTCAACCCTCAAGGAGTGGGTTCCCACGACTAGAGTTAGTTCGGAGTCTATGGCGAATCCCATTACCACAACAATCCTTCCGGAAACCACAACGACCGGCGGAATCAGCGGGCGAAACTCGAACAAACAGAAATCAATTGTGACAACAAGGCAAATGGAACAGGATACAAATGGAAGCATGGACTCCGGATCCGATGGAAGTATGAAGACGAGCGCCACCACCCAAGCGCCAGTCTACACCACTCTGCCGGAATCGGACGGAAATGCAGATCTCGAGCCAACGTCGAAGCAAATGGATGAGAAGCAGAGGACTCGATCATCGGCGTTGCCGAAGGGCATCAGGTCAACGCTCGAGGCTGCCTCTTCGGATATCATAAGCACGAAGTCGCCAACTTCGATGCAAGATAACTACGTTAACTCGCCCTCGATAACTCAAAACCACCTGTTGTATCAAAACAACCAGAGACAAGATCAATCATTGGGTCAGGCTAGAAATGGCTTTGCCATTGATGGATCCTCAACTCTAACCATCGACTCTCAGCAACCGGGAAGCCAGGAGCCACCTGTTCGATTTAATTATATGCGCGATATAAACACCTCGCCAATTCCACTGAATGCTCAATCGACACCAGGACTGCAGGCCGCAGGTGAGAGCTCCAATTTTGTCATGTCCGATAAGCTGAGGCTCGCGGATAGCGGACAGATCAAGTCGGATCCAGCAAAAGCGAGCCGTTCGAAGATGAGGTAAGTTTTTTCATAGTACATTGTGTTTTTCTTCGCTCAAACCACCTTGTAAATAATAGGCCCCAAAATGAAGAGATATCGACAACTCTACATTTGATCTTCCATCACAAGCAAAAATCTGTAATCAGACACATTGTTTGAAGAGATGGCAAATTAGAATTTCGTGTGAGTGGTATCTACAAGTATAATACTTCACTATCATTCATCATTTTGGTTCCGGTGAATGATAGGGTATGGCGACGAGGAGCTTGGAATGGGAGTGACTGAAGATCTTGACATCTCTTGATGTGCGTTGGGATTTCTTATAACTAAAGTTAAAATTTGATGGAGAAATCTCGATAAGTAACGAAACGGAAACAATTTTTAGAAGCAGACCTCTTTATCACGTAGGCGAGCATAAAATCTAACCTTTCAGTGATACCAAAATACCCAAAGGCACTCTACTCCAGCAACTTAAACTGGAAGTAATTCTACCTCGGCAATCTCGCTTAGACCCTCTCATTCATGTCGAATTGGTGCCCCAATATTCAACCTTTGAGCTTGCCAACGCATTCTGAGTGATATTTGATTCGAGTTTCCTTGCTCAATCTTTGGGTCTGCAATCGAAGTTAATTAAGGCGAAAATCGTGTTTTAAAAACATTTATATCTCGAAAACTATAAGCGATAGCATGATGATGACGCAACCGGAAGCTCAGAATCCAACTTCTGAGACGTTTGCAGGTGTTGTTTTTAGTGTATCTTGCATAACTTTCGCAATATAAGTGTCATCTAAAAACGGTTTTTTTCGTTATGTTCAGAACAACTTGGCGGATGGATCCCAATTACATTTGACGTTGTTGTCATTCCTAAAAACGCTGCAAATCAATCGGCGGCGCTAGGTTGTCAAGGGTTCCCGACGCATTCTCGAAGCTCATGTGAAAACCATCTTCTGGTAGATATCTGCATCCACAGACCAGAAACGGAAATGTGTAAGAGTTTGAGTCGAGAAATACAGGATTTTCTTGAAATCCTCGAGAATCAATGTTCACTTTTTAGGGTATAACTTTAGAACGAGATAAGATATGGGGATGAAGATTACGGTTTTGTGTTCCTCGTAATAGAACGCATTTACTGAGTATAAGATTGAGCAGTCCATAACAATCGAATCGTTCATACGAAGATCCTAGGTTCTCGGGGCCCATTGGAAACTGGGGTGGTGCGGGGCTCTTTCACTCACCGAATCCGCGGACTATCTTGATCCATTATATATTCATCATTCGTTGACGTGAGATCTCTCTCCTCTGAAACAATCGTTGTGTAAATAATGCTCTTAGCAAGTCTATTTCCAAAAAGAAGAGAGAGAGAGTGACTGCAGAAAATTTGGCCGATTCTTATGCCCTGAATATAAATGCAATGATGTCACCTTTCCGAAATTACAATTCTACCATATCACCAGCCATTCTGCCACCTGTAGGGTCGCATTAGGTCTAAGAATTCCCCATCAACTTTAAAAACTAACTTGCATCTCCCATATTTCAACATATCCCATCCATTTTAGGTCGCAACTTAAGTGGGTCTACAGCAGCTGGTTTGCCTTGACGATATTGGGTGCAAACATTTGCGGCGCCTTATTGACTCTCTACGTACTGACCTTCTTGTTGATGAAAAACTGCGATGGTTCCCTGGATCGCGAGAATCAAGGGATCCGATCAATGCATCTCCTATCAATTATTGTGGTATTCTTTGGCTCAACGCTGTAAGTAAACTGATACTCATATGATACAATCTTATTCTAGATTGAATATAATAAATCTTAGTTGATTTATTGAAACTAACCTCGATCGGAACCCACCTGTTTTAGATTCATCGTTTACCCAACACCTGGCTTGTGTTTACTCCGTACCTCGTGGCACAACTTTGCTCTAGTTCTACTTTTTGGCTCCCTATTGTTGCAAACAATGCAAACTAGATCCTTGAACTCCATCGGTCTCGGCGGTCGGCCAAATCGACTCAATCAGTTCCTAACTCTCGTGTTTATGGTTGGAGTTCAAGTTTCCTTCGAGCTGCAGCGTTGGAAGTAAGTATCCCTGCCCCTAAAATCCATTGAATATATATATATATATGTATGATTCTTCTCCATCAGTTCGGGCAGATTTCTAACTCAATCAATTTTATATAATCCACCATTATATCACAACAATCATACATCAGGTACGAGAGCTCATCCTATGTAAACTTTGTAAATCAATACTTTGGCTCGACGGAGGGGAGCGACAAGAAACTCATTGTTTTGAGTAGTTCCATTGCAAATCAATTCAATCCATTGAACTCCTTCAACGATCAGGTGACACCTGTTAGCATTCAGGTGAGCGAAAAGTACCAAAATTTACTCCAAGATTATTGCACCCAACACACCGAAGATTTTATCCAAAGTCAAATTTATTTGTTTATGATTGTGATCCTGCTGTTAATATTTAGTGTCACAACCCGAAAGAGTCGAAGTAGCCGACTGAATTCACCTGGAAACATGAGCCACTCGCTAACAGGTGGTGGCGGCAAGCAGATGGTCAGCGTCAATCAAACCCACCAAAAGTTGGCCGCTGCTTTGGGCATTGGATCAAGCGGAAAACTATCGGCTTTGAGTCATTCTCACCAGTTGCACCAACACGAGGCTGCAAATCATCACCATCATCACAATTTTAAATTCTCATCCAACGTTACAAACGCCCGAGAGAACGCCAACAACTTGTTTGTGGTCAGTCTCATTATAACCTGCCTTTATTTTAGCTCCATATTTCTCCACACCTACGGACAGAATAATGGCTCTCCTATTGTGGGCGCAGCGGCAGCTAGTACAAACCACGATCTTATATTTAGTGTCACTCTTGTCTCGATAGCTTTCGTCACCTTGATGGGAATATTTATGCCCATTTTAAGACAGGTGCACAGGTATGAGGACGAAATGGCCGATCCGATTTCGGGTACAATCTCGCGGCCGGTGATTACGCAATCAAAGTTGCACGCCAACAGTGGAGGACTCTTCTCTGATGGAGACAACAACAACATCATTCCCAATAGCTCGTCCTCTGCAAACACTCATTCGGCCTTTGCAATGTTTCCGGAATTTGCACAAACTGGCCATAGGCGCCCGTCGAGCATGAGCGACGGCACGTCCAGTAGTGGGGCCGGAAGTCGGCGTCCGTTTGCCGAAACGAAAGAGTCTCGCAGGAACATGGCAGGCGCCCTGGCCAACTTGGGTCTAGCCACCGGTGGCAGCACCACGGGTGAGTTCGATCCCGCCTTGCTGAATCTAAAGCTAAACTTGGCCAACGCAACCATGGCCATCGATACCGACCTGTCGCCCATAGCCGATGAACTCTTCAAAGGGGACCACGGTCACCGGCAACAACAACATCAGGCTGGCAGGCGAAGCCCTACAGGTGGCATCATGTCAGGCGGCGGCGGCGGCGGCGAGAAGAGACTCATTATGCTGGACGTTGACCCGTGTTGCCCGCGCCACGGACACGTAGTTAATGGCACGACGAGTCGACAGAGCAACAAGTGTCAGAACCAAGCGGTCGCCAGTGGTAGCAGCAGCAGTAGCAACAATAACAAGAGAAACTCCTACGTGTCGACGTCCTCGGCCTCGATGGCTCGCCAATCAAATGCACACTCTCATTTGCACCACCACCACCACCAAGGGCATGGAAACAATGGCAACCTCTACGGCAACAACCACCATCAACAACTCAACCATCACCACCACCACCAACAGTGAGAAGAACTCCACTCGTCACTAGCAATTTTCTCAATTAATTCACATAATAATTTGAGCACTCGAATGATTCAAGTACGACGAATAAAAAAGTGTACAGAAGCAGTAGTAGTAGTAGTAATAGTATAAGCAGTTGCAACAGGTGGACTAAATAAATTGACTCACCTGATACCAAGAGAACATCTGATATCTCACCTTTTCTCTGTCTTTCACTAGCTTCATGTTAGTTGAAACAAATCTGATTTTTGCTTTCAACCAAATGAAAATTTATGCTCAATTTTTACCCTCTGGAACAACAAGTCCACAAAATCGAGTTGACTTTATCTACGAGGATGATCATTGATTATTAATTCAACGCGCTAAACTTGAATGGCTTCAACGAGCGAAGCATTACTTCCTTCGCACTTCAATTTTAGTTTCCGTGCGATTCAATTAGATTTGGACTCACATAAAGCTGTATCTGATTAATTGTCTGCTTAGCTAAGTAGACGATACTTCGACGACCAACACCACGACGATGACTACGGAGGTGAAGATGGAAATCACGATGAAGTTCATTATAAAGTGAGTGCAACAAACTTGACGGGTTAGGTGACTGCTTGGCACATCTAAAGATAAGATTATTTGTCTTCCTTTTTCTTGTGAGTTTGTCTATAGCTGTGCATTTTTACACTAACTAACTAACTAACTAACTTAATTCATCGCTCTTCAGTTTACGAGAGGAAATTCAAGACAACGCAGCAAAAACTGGCCACTTGTTGCTACTTGTGTCTTATCTCGGTAAGCTAGTAAATAAACGAGATACGCTCCGCTCACCTGGCCGATGCGCCGCCAAGATAAGCTGCAAGTGTAGCGAGGCCACCAACGTAGTCGTCTTGGTCTTCGTCCTCATTGCTGCTGGCCTCGCTAGTTTAGTTTTCAAATTTTTTGGTTGTCTAGTTGTTGTATGGTTTGGTTAGTTTCAGAGCCGACTCTAGTTAGCTGAATTGTCATGGTAAAAATATGAGGTGGCGGCGGCGGTAGAGTCAACTGGTGGTGGTTGTTGTTGTCATTAAGCACACATACGTGTACCAGTAGCGCGCAACTCCAGTGTAAGAATTTTATTCACGAGACCAACAGACACCAACCTTGAGTCGGTGTGACAACACTTGATAGTTTTCGTGGTCATCAAGAAGACGACCACGACGACAGAAATGAGGAAAAAACTCTGCTCATTTAGTTGAAAATTTTTTGTGCGCTGGTATCTCTCCTCTCTGGACTAAAGGCGCAGCCAAACTCACAGGTAACAACAGGTGGATTTATGGATGAGGAGTCGAGTCGGCAAGTTTCTCTCTCTCTCTCTCTCTCTCTCTCTCTCTCTCTCTCTCTCTCTCTCTCTCTCTCTCTCTCTCTCTCT
>WNKI01000002.1:7308275-7382967 GCA_015350385.1 Aculops lycopersici
CTCTCTCTCTCTCTCTCTCTCTCTCTCTCTCTCTCTCTCTCTCTCTCTCTCTCTCTCTCTCTCTCTCTCTCTCTCTCTCTCCCTCCCTCTGACCCTAGCTCTGGAATTGAATCAGCTGGTGGCGAAAAGTAAACTCTGGCCATAAAACTCCAGTTCATCGGGAGGGAAAAGTTCCGACGCCTAGAGTCCAAGTTTATTACCATTGTCGTCTGCGCATCGTCGACACCGTGGTCTCTAGTTTATCATGCCTTGTGACAAAAACAACAACCGCGACGGCAACTCACCTGGCCAGCGGGCCGAGCAAGTGGCGCGCATCTCTGGCTAGCAAGCTAAGCGAAACTAGCTTGCCATTGGGCCTTTCCAGCAGTAATTCGGTGGTCGCATCTGAACAACTTGCAACTCGGCGCAAGCGAGATAAAAGCAACGTGCCGAAATTTGCTGGCTCTGCAACTGGAGCTTTGCAAAGCTCCGGTTGCGCAATAATAATAATCAACTCAGCGCAAGAGCGTAACCACTTGTCACCATTGCAGAGCTGAGCGTTGGTTTGTTAGCTTGCCATTGCAGATGACGGCGACAACCACGACAACTACCACATCGACTCAATGTTATCGGCTCCAGTTAGAGGGGCAGCTAGCAGTTGGGATTGAACAGCTGGCAGCAAAATGGATGAGCCATCAATGAGACTGCGCGGGGTGATGCAGGAATCGACACTTCAACTGACAGTCGGCGAGCGAGTCTTTTCTGCAAATCTAACTGCAACTGTACTCGGAACTGCCACACTATTTAGGCCAATGGGGTTCGCTCTACCTCTACCCCTACTCTCATGGCCTCTCCATCTCGCTTGCACAATGGGATGCAGCAGCGGCACCGCAACCACCGACTATTTGGTTTCAGTTCCGAGTTGTTTTATCCTCCAACTCCCGCTAACCCATCTGGTTGTGTCACCCACTCGCTCATTCCGACCACCGAATGTCTGATTAACCACCACGCGAATACCGACCACGACGACGACAACGAATTGTCAACGACAAAAATCTCACTGTTGGCTGCGAGTGCCACTGCACAGAAACTCCAGCTGCTCGCAAAGTTTATTGCAATCGCACCGGATGTGGGCATCAAGAGGAGGCGGCTCGACTCTCTGAGAGTGGGAGGCTTATTTTGTGCAGCTAGCTCATCTCCAAATCTTAGCCAACCCTGCCTTTGCATAATTGAGTCGAAACCGGAAGTCGCAAATCAACTTGTCACGCTTGCAAAATGAGCTCCTACTTTTCTTCGTTAAGTCCGGCTGCTGTAGATGGCAGCATCAGCAGCAGTAGCGGTAGTTTTCAATGGCGCGACAAAAAAACTCTAAAATAAAAGAAGAAAAAGGGGGAAACCACTTGCTCTGTTCCCTGTGAGAAGCGACCCAAAATACTTACCTTTCACTCAACACATTGTTAAGATGCGGCCGATCGAATGGCGACCAGATGAGCTGTACTGTTGCCATGGAGGGAATTGAGGGCTATTTTACACAAGTGCATGCCGAGACCACATTCACGACTAGCCGTATAGCGACTGATTGCCTTCGCCCATAGACGACCCCAAGACGCTTGACGTGAACATCCGAGACGCGTGGTCGATTTATCAAGAGGTACAAAATTTCGCTGTCACCATCCGTTGTGACCGGCCACCTATTTCTGTCGAGTTTTACTTGAACAGAACGCAAATTCCGCAATTTTGACGATTGAAGCTCCGATTGATCCCTTCTAAATGATGATTCCGCTGCTGATCAGCAGCTGTTCCTGCTGGATAGTGAGCAAAGGTGCAATTTCTGCTGATATCATGAATCGAATTAAACAAATAAGATTTGCATGTAGGTGGGGTCATGCATATTTCTGCTTACCCCTCCATAGACCTTATATTCTTCATTAGAAGAATTCTAGATCACATAAGTTCGAATGTAACTCTTCCGAGTTCTCTGATAATATATTACCTGGTGCTAAATTTACCATGACTAATGTTTCGCTTGAAATCATTAGTTACCTGTGTACCTAGCGAAAAACACAGGTATGCCGTGAATGACTGCAACTCCACTACTTTTCAGGCTAATTTTTAATTTTTTCCCGCACAGTTGTCTTTCCTGAGCAACTGAGGGGAGTTTTGAAATATTTTTGGGATTGGACAAGTAGTTTGTACATTTCAAGCAAGATTTGCCAAAGCTGTGATGGGGATTTAAAACAGAGTTTTTCTGTTAAAGTGACTCAATCGCACATAACGGTAGCCACGCGAGGGGTGTTTCAACACGGCGCCTATTAGAAAGCCCTGTTTTCCCCAACGAGTGTCAGAAGCTGGAAAGTCGGGCAGATTTGATGTGTGGAAAGCACGGGTCCTGAAGTAGAAACAAAAAACTTGGATTTCAGACTAAAACGGAGGCACAGGATAGCACGACTTTTTCTTCCCGTATGGCAGTCATTCCCATCGAACCTCTGGCGGCGGTTGGAACCAAAACTCCCTTGATTTTAAAACCGATCGCTATGCATCAAATCAAGAGAATCATGAGAGCCGAATACAGGATATTAAGCTTTATATCCGAGGTGAATCTTAGCCTGAAAACCACAGGTTAAGTGAGACAAATTTTCTTACATTTGGCAAAATTTCTAGAAATGAGAATGAACAACTATCATCGGCCTTAACGTGTTGCAATAACTATCGCTCAATTTTTTGACTGATTGATTTTAGATTTAAACTGGAAGGATCTAGTTTCCATCGTTTAATGTCGTCGTCTTCTTTATCCTGTGTTCCTCTGATTGATCCACGCAGCTTATCACGAGTGAACCTTGCGCAAGTGTGCCTGATGTCACGCTCGTAGCGCAATAATTGGCCACTTAGTCCGATTTCTACCAATCAATAAAATGAGATGGCTTCTCGTCAACTTGAACATTGATCAATTAAACAATTGAGCTTACGTGCATGTCGATAGTGAAATCCAATACGCAAGTTCAATGCTCTCACCTCCTTTATTTCGAGATTTATGAGTCTCGCGCACCTTAAGCTACTTGATACTTCAAATATTTGAGTTGTCTCATTGGATCGAACGATTGTGAGGAGCGGCCACTTGTTGTCATCACAATCATGCAATGAACAGGGTGAGATAAATCAAACTACTACCGCCTCCAGTTCATCTACCTTACCAGACCATGAGTATCGATGGAGTCATCACCGCTTCCGAGCAAGTAAATGACTAATCAACCAGACGAGACTGTCCTCTGTACTTTTTGTCGAGTTGACACGGCAACACGAGTTCCCGCTCGCTGACTTGCCAACATCCACTCGTTTTGGCTGCCGTGGCCGCCGCCGCCGCCGCCGCCGCTGCTGCTGCTGCTACTGCTCTCTTCAACTTGGGCGGTCTTTCTGTAGAAATCTTGCAACCACTTGTTGATGGCAGTGGCGGCGGCCGTATTATGTATAATGCAATCGCATTGAGTCCACGACTCCGCTGACAAGTTTATCAATAGACAACCGTGTTCTAAGTAAACAAGAGGCAGCACGCGATCGTCTCGCCATTTCCAATTCCAGGGAGAGACAAACCCAACGAGTCGACGACTTGACTGATGGTTTTTATTTGCCCCTTTTCCGTCGCCAAGACTCTTTTTACCGCTTCTATTGGCATTGCAGTTGCCATTGCCGTTGCTTATTGTTGGCTCTGCAGCCGAACAATAAGCAAGTCACGCGGCGAGATCTGCAAAGTCTTTATATTTGTTGGCTGACTAGCTAGTAGCTAGCTTGCCGACTCGCTGACTCAAGACTAGCGGCTCTCTCTCTCTCTCTCTCTCTCTCTCTCTCTCTCTTTCTATTCAACGTGGTAGTCAAAGGTTGGCGAGAACATTAACAATGGTCGTCAGGTTGTCGTCCTTGTATAGTTGGCGTAGTGGCCACCGGTTGTCGCTGTAGTTGCATTTTTTTTGTCAAGTGCCAGTTATGAGCAACTCAAGTTTTGGTTGTTGCTGCTGCTGTTGCTGCTGCTGGTGTGTTGTGTTGTATACTAATTGAGGATGAGGTTGCATTAAGTCGTCAAGGAAACTTTTGTTTGCGTTTGTTGTTGTTCGTCGTCGAGGTTGTTCAAAGCGAAGTCACATTTTGTTGCATTCTCATCTAGACGTTGAAGTGACGATAAAATTTGGGCAGGAAGTTTTGCGTCGGCGAGGCTTGCGAAATTTAATTTGAATTTGGCGCCTTAAATTGAACAACAAATGAGACAACACAAGATACCAGATTTAGGTTCAAGTGGCTGAGTTACAAAATACCAAGCGCTCAGAGATGATTGTTTGGACGAGACGCTTGCTCGCTCGCTCGCTCGCTCCAAGTACAAAGACCAGAGGCGTTGAGAGGCAGCAGCAAGAGGCGGCGCACCGTGCGCATAGCGAGCGGCAGCAGCAGCTTCAGTGGCGAGAGAACTCTATTAACAAACAGTAACAAGTGGCAACTCGCGCTCATTCAATTCATAAGGCACCAATGAAATTTGGTCTCTATCTCTTTCTTCAATAAAAGTAAGAAAAAACCTCGATGATGATGACGAAGATTTGAGGAGAAGTTTCCCAGTTTTTTTGTGGTAGCGTTTGTCTTGGTGGCAAGTGCATTAGTGTCGGTGGTAGTAGTGAGTGACGTAGTTTCAACTTGCCGCATTTTTATATTTGTATATATTGGGATAAAATAATTATACTTATTGTGAGTGGGAGTGCGTGTGATATTACCGAGTAGTAGTCGTACGTTTTATTCTACCCTAATTTATACTCTCTTCTTTTCACGTTTTCATCTATTGCGATACCTACCGATTCTCAAGCTGATCGAGTTTTATCAATCAATTTAGCTTAGGAGGAAGCCAGCAAAGAATGCGAAAGAAGTAGCAATTTTACCCCGAAAACGATGACTTTTCTATGAGAAGTTGTAATATAGAGAAGAAGAAGAAGACGCCGAAAGAACCTTAGAATCACCATAATAGCAACGCAAAACAGCAGCCGCCTAACATAGAACTAGTGAAACTTTTAATATCATTCTTATATTCCAAACACAAACTGATAGCCAATAGCAAAATGCAAACCCTAGCCTTCATATTGAAATGCCAGCTCCTAAGTCTACTTGTCTTCGCGCTAGTCGCAACCTGCTCGCCAGCTCTGGACCCGGCAAACGATTCTCCCGTTGCCAAGCCAGCAAGCGCAACAGCTGATGCATCGTCAATCACAATCACCACCACGACAGCAACTCCACTTGACACCGAGGCGTCAACAGTCACTAGTCAGGCCAAATTGATTGCCCAGCCGTCGAAGCAAGATGATCAGCAACAGCAACAGCAACAGCAACAGCAAAGTAGCAACAAGAATTCAACGATTCTGGAGGCCGATAGGTCGCCAAAGAGCGACAAGCGCCAGGTGCTCGGAATGTTCAGAAAGTTTTTCATCAAGGCGCGCAGTCACGACGACCAGAAACAAAAGGAGTTTGTCAGAGAGGGTGTAGTTTTGCGCCTAAAGGACTTGGGCTTTGAAACCTCCTTTTTGCAAAAGTCGCGCTTTGAGTTCCGCCGACGACCAGCCTACAGCTACAACATGATTAGCATCTTACCTGGCCGCCACTTCCGCACTGAGCAGGATCAGATAGTTCTCGTTGGCGCTCATTGGGACTCTGCGACAACCGCGCCGGTAAGTTTTTCTCACATAGTTTCTCATGATGTAATGAGATGCTAAAATTTACAGGTAGCTTATTAACTTGAAAACTTTTCATTAACATTTTGCAAAAACAAAAACAAAAGGGAGTCGATGATAACGGCAGCGGTTCCGCCTGTTTGCTCGAAATCGCTCGTCTAATCTCCGAAAACAGGTGCCAATTTGAGCATACAGTTATGCTAGTTTGGTTCGACTACGAGGAGCAGGGCAAATACGGTAGCGAGTTCTTCGTAAACGACTACCTGTATCCCTATGAACTGGACAAGTATAACTCCAAATTTATCGGCGCCTTTGTGCTCGATATGATCTTAGTCAGGGACAAGGAGAACAATACGCAAACGGTGCCTCTGAATCTCAAGACGGTAAGTAGATTATATGTATATATGACACAGAAAACTTGTAATGAAACTTGATAGCAACGTGGCACTGCAATAAGTTTCGTCACAAGTTTGTTTCCAAAAACGAGATAGAGAGACATGACGTCAGTTGTCCAAAAGTAAACAAACTTCTCTCGGCCACGACGTCAATGATAATCTTCAAACTAACTCACTATCTTCCACAGAAATTAACGGAGTTTTCCGATGAGCTGGAGCGCGAGAAGAGTCGCGGCGACTTTCTCGCCACCTGGGCGCGCGAAACTTGGGACAGACCACTTGAGGATTCATTCAGAGCTAGTTGGGAGGATCTCGGCTACGAATCTCGCACTTTCAAGGCAATGAGACCAGAGTTGCCGCACAATAGACTGCCAAATTCGGACGAGCGCTTTGAATGGAAGGACTTTTTCCGCTCGGATCATGCTAGTTTCTGGTTTCCTCCTCTGACTTCAAATGCCGTTAGACGGGCCCAAAATAGAACCACAAGTCCGCATCCAAGTTTGAATGCCATCCTATTGACCGACCTCGGTCCCTGGCGAAAGTCCTACCAGAAGTGCTACCATCAGTCCTGCGACGACGAGCACCTCTTGACTGATGGAAACTTGGCCTTCATGCAACAGGTGATTGATTCCCTGGTGCTCACTCTACTTAGAGTTGGCCACGGCGAGTGTTCCAACTTGGACCTGCAACAACAAGCGACAAACACATCATCAACATCAATCACACCCCAATTAACTAACACCATGACCTCCACAGCCACCACCACAACCACCACCACAACCACCAAACCCGATGTTGTAGTTTTGCCCACAAATCGGGAAAGCTCCAGCAATAGTAACGCCACTAGTCCAACTGTATCGCGATAATTTTGCCCAAAGCATTTTTAATAGTTAAACTACACAAAGAAGAACAAATAGTGAATAGGAACGAATGCCCCGAATCAGAATAGTTACATAATATTAGCACAGAATACTAAAGAACAGTATAGCATGGTATAGTATAGATAGTGAATTACAATCATTATTATTATATTATTTTAGGGTATATGGCACTTGAGTGACCTGGAGATTGATCACACCTGTTGCATGTCGAGCGCCCAAGCGCATTGGACCAAACACGACCTATCGGCCATCGCCTGGCTCAGTGCGCCGCCCGATTGCTTCATTAATTGGACACAGTTAATCTTGGCCGTTCGACAAACTGGACCCTCCGTGGTGCAGGTACAACTTTTGCACGGACTAATCCTCTTGCTTTGGCCCAAATCTAATTTAATTTTGTTCACCAAACAGGATTTGAGATTCTCGCGCCAAACGCTGAAATCCATTGCGGGCAAACTCGAGCAGGCGACTCGAGGATTTCTGTGCGAAGACATTAGTCGGTTATGATGTTATTAGTTGTTAGTATTATTATCATTGTATTGACACTGGGTGTACTTTCTTGAAAATACGAGAGGTGGAGAGAGAGATAGGTAGTATTAAATGACAGGAGATACTTACAGGAAATTGTCCGGCACGTCCATTGCGTTTCGCTGAATCATGTCGATGTGATCCGATTCCTTGCAAAAAACTTTAGCCAAAGTCATCTTTCTAATCTCGGCCAATTGGGCTGGACTAAATCTGATATAGGGATCGTCGGTTTCGTGCCAGAACCGGTCGCATTTCTTCAATCGCTGCAACTGTAGGCCAATGATGCAACCCAAAGTGGGACCAATGATTCCACCGTGGACAGGTTGCTCGCTCATGCCACCTGTAAATAGGTCAATGTCATCCACTGAGGCGTAAATTTGCGACAATCTCTTGACCAACTTTGGCGATATATCTCCTGTTAGATCATCGAAATTTCTCGCTCGTGTTAAATTACACTTTGCTCGGTAGTTATTGTATCCGCTTATTCCATGATCACGAGCCCTTTGTATATTCAATGAGATCAAATCCATTCCACTAAACGGCTCCTTCGGCTTCTCGAACAAGTGGTTGGTTAGCTCCTCGGTGACTGAGTTATCCAGACTTTCAATCGGAGTCGACACGATTCCTCTAAGCAAAGCATCAATCAAACTTGGTTCAGTTAAAATGCGTTGCGAGTTGAAGAAGGCCTTGCGCAATTGGAAGGCCTTTCCAATGGGTTTAAACTGTTTGTTTAACAAGGGAAACGAGTTTCTAATCAAACTGTGGCCCATTCTAAAGGCGGCCGCCGCAAACTCGGTCAATATTGAGGCACTACACGTTTCATCGTATTGATTGGAGTAGCCGACGTTCTTGAGCATCAGGTCAAATTTGCTCATGTAATCCAAGCCCAAAATACGCGGTGCAAACTCGTTGTAGGTGATACGTTGCATTATTGCCGCCACAATACGTCTACCATGCTGATAGAGTTTCTCATCGGACCAATTCTTGTTAACCTGAGCCAACTGGCCGACGATGCTATTGTGCAAACGCATGAAAACTGTGTGAATGCTTGTGAGTCCCGGCTGCTCACTTGCACGCTGATCTCCTGCGTGAAAGCAAAAGCCATTCGGTGTTACGCACTCGGGATTTGCCGTGGTCACCGGAAGTATCTCGCGCAGGGGCACACCTGTTGAGCTGAATGAGGCCGTCGAGTTCAACTTTCCCCCTTGGAATAATCTCAACGATTTCGCCTCGCAGTTATCTGATCCATAAATTTCCGATGCGTCCATATAGGCGGTAAGCGCGTTAATTTGCTGCCTCGGACCCAATCCAGTTTGTCCATTTAGTGATCGCACGAAATGCAAACACTTCCTCCCGTTCCCTGTCAACTCGCGAGCCCTTTGCGATTGAAAGTGGGCATCGTTGTCGGGTATCTCAATTGGCATACAATCCCTATGAACCGTCCTCTTTGAATCGCAAGGCGAGCAATCGAGTAAACTCCCGTCGAGAGCCACACTAAATGGGGTTCTAGTCAGATCGTGATCGACACCAAATTGACCAAATTGCATTAGAGCCAATGAGTATCTAACATGCAATTGCGACCTGTCGTCGTGGATACTCGTCGAGATTAAACGAGCCGACGGCAATTCCAATCGCTCGCCTGTTTGACTCGACGCCAGAACCACACTAAACTGTCTTGGTTTGGACAAACCATCCTCGTAGGCGTTTGGCAATAACCTGTCCAAAGCCGTGAAACTCTGGCCAAATTTGGGCGCCTGTAAGTTGTTGCACCATCCGGTTAGGGTTCTAAATGGACTTGTGTGGTCACAGGGAAACGCTCGGTCGTCGTCCTGGCAGTTGGCCGAAATTGTATTGCTCCTCTCGAGTGATGTTGTAGATGAGGCCGAGGTTTCAATGTTAACCGTGGGATCGTTTGCTTGCAACAATCTGGTCCTCTGCTCGGGAGTTAAAAAGTGGCCACCAGCCATTTGAATAAACTCTTGCAACCTGTTGGATTCACCCGAATTGTCCAATAAATTATCCAACTGAATGGTTTCCAAGCTAAACAAAAAGTCCCTTATGTCATTTTGGATCGATTGAGCTTGCTCTCGATCTTTACCTTGATGAACCAGCGACCTAACGACCTCATTTGTGGCCAACTCAAAGATCAACGATTGATTGTTGATTTTCAGAGCTTGACGTTTGAGTCTCGGCAGATACCTGTATCCGGCGTGCGAGTGGCCTTGTCGGATGTTTCCGTGTCCCTGATTAGCGTGGCCATGGTACCCCATCATCGAGTGCTGGTGACCGCCCCCGCCTCTTGTGATATGAGCGCCATTCGTCGAGCGCCGATAACGCCGCAATTTAACCGTCTCTTCGTGGGCAATGGAGTCCAAGTCTCTCTTTGCTCGTTCCAGTTTCTCCTGAATCAAGTCCAAGTTGGACTCAATCATTCGTTTACCTCTGATCAGAGAGCTAGCCGCTTGGTCCAATTCTCCCATCATAAGCTCGTCGTCGAATTGCTGAGCGGAAGTGACAGGTTGCCGCCACTTGCTCAGATCCAACTGAACCATTGCCTTGTTGGTGCAATACTGGTAGGCGTTTAAAAATGGATCACTTGCTAGCATCGGCGCTGGTTGAATAAAATTAATGCTCGACTGACTATTGCGGCACATAACTTTAGCCAAGCTTGTCTGCCTGATCTCATCCAATTGACTTGGACTGAAGGAGCTTCCGGGCAAGTCGTTTTCGTACCAGTAGCGGTCACCATGTTTCAGGTGATAGAATTGTCTCGCGAGCAAACAGACAAAAGTTGGACCAACTGTTGCTCCGGCCAACGGAGTTTCAAGAACGGCCAGGTACAAATCTAATTGCTCCACCGAAGCATACACCTGTTTCAATCTTTCCACCACTTCCGGCGCCATTACCTGAACAAGGTCATTCCAATCGCTAATCGCCGGTCTGAGTTGACATAGGCGACGCCAATAGAGATAGGGTTTTAGGCCGTGATCTCTGCCTTGTTGGATGGTTAGTGCGACCGCGTCCACCTGTGGCGGCCCACCACGCGACTGAGTAACATTGCCACTACTCGCAACCACCTGTCGCCTTGACCTTGAGGCAGCCGATCTTTCCAAATTGGAGACCATCTTGTCCATGTCCATTGTCATGGGCATGGTTCCAGTTGCCGGCTCCATGGCATTCTGTGAGATCATGCCCATTAGGTACTGAGCAAACATGTTTCGCTTGAACAACTCCGATCCATCCATAAAAGTATCGGCCACCAGAGTTGAGCCCAACATTTCCAATCTATCCGAGTATCGCTCCAAATGCATGGGAATGGTCGATAAAATGAATGGCAAAACGGCGGTTGCAATCTCGGTGCTGATTCCGGCGTTCAATTGGGGATCATAATTTTGACTATAACCCTGAGTTTGGCTGCTCAAATTAAATCTTTGCATCACTTCCTCGCTCAAAATTGAGGGTAAAAACTCGGTAAATGTGATATGTTGCAGTTCAGCAATAACCAAGCGTCTTGTTTCCTCGAAAACCCTCTCGTCACGCCAGTGTTTGTTTAGCTGGGCCAATTTGTCAGCAATATAATTGTGCTCTCGCATCCAAATTGTGTGCATCAAAGTAAGACCAATATTCTCGTTTGCTCTATCGTCTCCCGTCTGAAAACACTGGTCATTTGTTGCTTCAGAATTGGAGCTAGAGCGCACCTGTTGCTTCATCTGAGCCACTCGCTTGCAGTCCTCGTTGGCGCGCGACCAAATTGCATCCGCCGAGGTGTTACTCGTTGAATCTAGTTTAATTTTAGGCAATAATTCCAACTGAGCAGCCTGGCCAGCACCACCTGCACCTGACCCCGGAATGGTCACTCGCTGGCTCCTCAGGCGACCGCCTGAAAATGTGCGCAAACGTCGAGCTTGCGCCTCGTTGCTGCCGTAAATTTGGGAACCATCCAAAAATGAGCTGGCCAAATTGAGTTGGTCCCTAGGACCCAAATTGCAGCCGGCTCTAATGGCCGGCGTGGATCTCACGTAATCTAAGCAGTAGTTTTCTCCGCCATTCGGCATCCTCAGCTCGATTGGCATGCACTCGGGATGTGCACTTGAGGCGGGCAGGCCGCAGCATTTTATCATTTGATTTTGTGAACTTGTATATTGACTCACATAAACGAGATCGTGAAATAAAAATTGACCAAAAAAACTTAGCATTGTAGTCATGTGCGAATGTTGTTGTCCAATTCCACCCGCTTGTAAAGTTCCACTCACTGGGCCACCTGTTGTCAGGTCAACATTGTACAAAGCCATGGACACGGCGCGACCGGAAGGCAGCAAATTTCTATTGATGACAGGTGTCTTCAGCGACTTGATTGGCTTGGAAACGTGGTCCAGGTAACGAGCGGGGGCATAGCGAATGAGTGGCGTTTGGGCCGATCCCCAATCGGGATTTTGAACATTATTACAATGGCCAGTTAGGGATCTGTATTGGCCGGCGATGCAATTGAACGCTCTACTCGACCTTTGGCATAGTTTTCCCAAATTTGTTTGGTCCACGCTAATCAATGGCAATCCCCTCAATGTTTGCACTCTATTCAACTTGTATTGCTTGGCTAAAATTCTCGTTGCTTCCTCACTAATTTGTGCTTGAATAGTTTGGTTCATTGCCCTGGAATCGGGAACTGGCTTATGGAACATGGAGCTGGCCAGCCAACTGGGCGAACCAAAGTCCAGTGAGTTCACCTGTTGATTTTGGCCACTCCTCGCGCTACTATCAATCGATTGACTGGCCAATTTGATTGCATTAGTTAGCTCGCGCTTCGTGATCACCGGCATGTTGGCGTGATAATCAAAAGGTTGGCTCAATAAATTGGCATCATTTGCCTCCTCGGCCTCAATTTGAGTTAGCGATTGAGGCGTGAGTGTTGCAATGGACGAACCACTTGTTGTTGATCCCTCGGAATTTAGGGGATCCTCTGTGGCTAAAGCAGCGGAAGTTGCTGAAGTTGGTTGGAGGAAATTTGATAGAATTTGCCTGGCGGGCCGCTGAACGTTTGTGCTTGTTGTTGCTAGGATCTCTGGACCATTTGGGCTCAAGTCTTCGGCGATAGTTGCCTCAAAAGACGAGACAAAGGAACTACTTGAGCTACTAGTTGAAAGCTTATCTTCAGTTGACACTAAACTCGGCCTGTTAATGCCACCTAATGGACGGGATTCGAATGCCATGTGATCGATAACAAGCGAGGGATCGGCTATAATTCCGTCGCCAATTGTTGTGGAAGCTGAATCAACAAGTGGCGGCGGCGCCATTAGAGTCTGTCTACTCATTGGACCAAATTTGGGCGCCGGAAGTTGCTGATCTACTGACGGTCGCTGTGGTGTCGATCGCTGGCTAGTAACTGGAAGTGTGAAATATAATATTAGAGTAAATAATGTGGCCACCACTAAGCATTGTAACTTCATTCCATTGAACTTCCTCGTTTCAATGGCCATCTTCGTTTGTCGTCTTGAGATCTTGAGTTTCATCTGTGATTTTTGTGCTAGTATATGATTGCTGTTACTAGTATTATCATTATTACTATCAATATAATTAATATTTGGCCTTCTGCTTGAGGTTCTTCTGAGAAAATTTGGTTGATTCTTCATGTTGCATAAACAATTAAATGGTGACGACGACGACGGTGAGCTCTTTTCGTCATCATCGTCCTCGGCGCCAATCGCTATCTTGCTATCATGATTATTGCCTTGCATTTTGCTCTAGTATGTGATTGCTCAATAAACTGACTAATAATCTTGTATTTGCATATTATAATGCGGATTTTGGATTGTAAATGAGAATAAAGTTACAGAGGATCGTAAAAAAGTATGAGTAAATTAGTAGCTAACCAAAACCGCGATTGATTGGTCATGTCGAAATTCTTTGCATATGTTAAACTCTGAGTCACTGTGTTTTTCTCTAAACCCTTGATTGCCTCTTATTTCACTTGTGGTGTTGTGCTAGTGCTGATAACTTCCTTTGTCTCAATCGGTAATCATGTTACTTGATCTGCTACTTAAATTGCGTCTAAGACTAACAAGGTGGCTCGGCCCAAGTAGTTGATGGAAACTCTCTTCGCTGTTTACCTGCTTCCGATGCTGCTGTTTGTTGCAACATAAACTTTCACTCTATCGATAGATAACAGCAGCAGCAGCAGCAACAACAGACTAAGTGGGGATCTCTGGATGTTGCCGCCGACGTAGCTAGCTGCACCTGTAATCTGGTTTCGCGCAGCAAGAAACGTTTTATAAGTTATAACTATCTGTATATTCAGTCTCACTTTACCTTTCTCAGTGAACAGATGGAAACTGGAGGAGATCGTTTCAATACTGAACCAAACACTGAAAAGAAATGGAGAAAAGTCGGCTTAGTTTACGTGCCAACAACTCGATGGGCCCACCAGAGAGCAATTCAGGAGCCGGCGAGAAACAATCGAGCTGTCGTCGTTGGCGGTAGTGTTAATGGCGGCGGCGAGCGGGGAGGGGGAGAAAAGGCGCGCGTGTTTATGAGATTATCTGCTCAGTGACACTTGTTGCTATCGCCTTTACTGTTGTTAGTTTTTCCACTTATAACAACAAGCTCACTGGTTGCTATTAGGTGCTCGCTAGTAGTTCTCTAGAGGCGCAACCAACGCGCGTGTCGCTCTTGTGCGTGGGTACCGCTCGTGCACAAGCGCAAAGCACTCTGCGAGCACCTGTTGCTCCTCTCCTGGCAAGCTAGCTTACTCAATGGCAAACTCACAAGAAATAAAATAACTCACTCATGCAGTTGAATTCTGGCATGAATTAGGTTCCGAAAAAGCTCATTGATATTTGTCTTCATATTTTTCGTCACACTTTTATATTATATTGAACTAATTTTCTCTATCTCTCCCTCGCTCCTCCTCAGCGACTTTTATTCGAATTAAGTTTGCGTTGGGATACTTACACCGTCTAGTAGATTAGTTTTGCTCACTTGGGACTTGCAACTTGCGGGCGAGAGTTGGTCTTGTTTCATAGAAACTCAGCTGCGAGTGTAGCTCTTCTTTGCTAGTTGCTGGTTGTTGTTGTTGTTGTTGTTGTCGTCTTTTTGGTATACTTGGTGAGCAAAAACCAACACAAGACCGACAACAAGAGGAAGACGCGCCGCTCTGGGTACAAATTTTGCTGCTATATAATTCTTACCGCTGTCGTCAGCTTCTCGTAGCGGGTCTTGGTTTCTCTCTCTCTCTCCTTCTCGCTATCCTAAAAGAAGAAAAATACCTAACTGGAAGCGGCGCCAAATAGTAATTTAATTCATTGTTGTGCTCGGCCTCTGCAACAAGTGGTTTAGGCTGGCAAAAGCAAGATGTAAACTCACTGACTCTCTCTCTCTCTCTCTTTTCTCGCTCTCATTCGTTAGAAACTCTCCTCTTGCTTCACCTACAGCCAGCTGATTGCATTTATCTCGGCCGCAAGCAGACAGAAAATGAGAGAGAGAGAAGAGGGAAAGGGAATGTGTGGAGAAGAGAAGAACAAGCCAAGTTACCTGCGTGCCAACTGCTAGCTTACCTGGCCAGCACCGCTCGTGTCAGTGGGTTTCTCGTGTTAGTTCAGCGTTGGAGTTGTTGTATTGTCGTCGACGCGCGGCGCGTCTCGCACGAACCTCAAGCAGGAGAAGTAGCAGAAGCGACAGGTCCAACTAGTTGGATTCCATGATAGGCGGTACCAGTGTGATTGCAGTCGCGCTCTCTAGTTAGAGCGGCGAGTAAGCTCGCGAAAAGGTGAAAAGATCATCACTATCATTAGCCATTCAATTGGAGAGAAGAGCGAGCGAGCGACGCTTGCTTACTTTCTCTCTCGCTCTCACTAGTCTCGCCGTAGACGTCGACGTCGACGTCGACGCCAAGCTAGCTAGCTGGCTAGATAACTAACTTGGCGTTAGTTGTTTTTCTCTTGTTGTCGGCGCCGACAGCAGCTTCAGTTGGCTAAATTGGTGGCCAAAGAAGCTCCTCGCTCGCTAGCTAGCCAGTTAGTCAGCAAATCAGTCGGGCGCAACCAGAGCGAAGGCAACAGCAAGTGGCAACTCCCTGTGACTGCGAGTTCCTCCTCAGCAAGCTGCTCACTTGCTTGCCGAGTTGGTCTCTCTTCTGTAATTAACTCCTCCCACTCAACAACGCTCATAGTTGGAAGGGAACGAGATGCGACCAGTTGGCGGTCAGCTTAACTGACAGAATTCTTCATGTTTTTCAATGTCAATCGAGTTTCAAAATGCAACAGGTGGCGATGACGAGCGAGTGACCACCAAAACCACTCATTGTTGCCATGAACCCGTAAATAATCACTTGCTATTCGGAGAGAGCAGTTGAGTTTTAGCTTGCAGATTGCGAAACAGAACTTGAATGGGACAGAAATTGAAAACTAAAAAACTGATATACTAGAGAATGGGACTAATTTGAGCCAACGTTTAGTGGGCAAAAGTTTGATTCTGCGCAACATTTTAGCGATATAAAATGTCAAATTTCCATCTGGTTTATTCTGATTTATGAGCTCTATGTGCCCCACTCAAAGAAAAAGAGCAACTTGGCTGACATTTTTCATAAGTTGAACAACTCTCTATTGCGTGAGATTGAGGTAAATTTATTTGCTGAAAGGTAATCTTTCAGCCCACTCTTCGTCCTCGTCATGGTTGTAGCCATCGACAATGACGTTGCCGTCATCTTTCTTCGCAGGCAATCTTAACAAGACGCGACGGACAATCTTCAATGGGTTTTTAATACTTTGGTCAACCAACATAAATTCAAAATTAGATTAGGAGAATAATCAAGTAGTTAAGCGAGTTGGCCAATTGCATAATCCAACAGGTGGACTCTTTTCTCCCCCTACTCTCCGCTCTCAGAGTGAGCTCTCTCGCAGTCAATGAACCTTGACGCCCGATTTGCGTTTAGAGTCTACAGTCTGGACGTTTTTGGTTACGGCCTGCTAGCTCGCATTATTTAGCCACCTAAAGTTGATTAGTCGCGATCTTGGCGACAGCAAGTTATGTCTTATTTTGTCTTGGTTGTCTCGTCTCGCTGATTGTTAGCCTCCAGTTGGATTCCAATCGAGCCGGTCGCGTAAAACAAAGATAACTAGTGGCTTATTGATGAGCGCGGAAGTTGCCTGCTGTGCACCTGAATATTGTAAATGTGCATCATTGTACCAAGCTCTTCGGGCATCTCTCTTTGTTTTTAGCTTATGGTTGTGGTGTTTTGATTGGCGCCGCAGGTGGCCGGCGCCAATGCAATGCAACAACCGCCGTCGGCTCAAGGTCGCAGTGAGCTTGAATCAAACTCATACAATTAAAATTGGAATCCCCGTTGACTATTATCACCTATTCAATGAGATTGTCTGGTCCAGACCACCGCCACTGAAAATGAGCTCTCAACTGGCTTAACCTTTGGCGCCTTATTACAACCACTTGCTGTGCGCTAACACTAATGCCGCCTGATCGGCTAGCACTCGAGATGTTCAAGTTGTTATTGTGTGTAATCTAACGACTAATTTGACTCGTGCCAATAGTAATAATAAATTTTGTTTATTATTACAACCACTTGTTGCCTGCCACTATCACTGTCTCGTTGATTGTCTGCCTAACTGTTCATTTGTTTTTACTTTTGTTTTCCATGTTAGGCGCTGTAGCTCCGCGGAAAAAATGGATGTTATTTTCGGTCAGTTAACTCCGAGCCAAGCGAATGTGTTTGTGTTTAAGTTGAAGTTTAAGTTTGTAATAACTAACGGCGTTTATTCGAGTGGCCAGTTGGCGAGTTTCGACTCAATCTAATCAACAGGTTGGCCTGGTGTCGATAAGCGAGAAGGAATAGAAAGAGACTACAAGTGGCTGGCTAGTTGGCTCTTGAAAAGTGTGATTGCAAACTGAGACTGGCAATTTTGATTGAAAGTAAGTGAGCGCCGAATTGAGTGTTGACCATGAGTCAATTTCAAAATCACTCAATGATTTTCAAAATTGGCCAACCAACTTGACTTCAACTTCGTCGTCCGCACCAACCACAAAACCAACGACCACGATGGGCAGTCAAATCAAATCGTCAGGGTCAGTGAATATCATCATCTCGTATCCTTTGCCGCACGATGATCAATTTTAAGCTTAACTAGACAGGTAAACAGACGACTACAACAATCGACAATGAACTTGGCTCCCTTTGCCCCCATCTCCATCGTGAACTCAAGCTTCAGTTGCGTCTCACTCTCTGTTTAAAGCAATCTGCTTACTCGTCTTACCTGATCAAGTGAGATGAGCTCTTGGCGCTCGATGTAGAATCGCGTGCCGGCCGATTTGTAGACACGAGCTAGCAGAAGGCTCAAAAAGTCAAGAGGTTTAAATGAGTCATTGTTGCTGCAATTGCTGCTGTTGCTGCTTTCGGTGGCAAAATCGCATAACTACCCCCTCTTGGTCTATCTCCTCCTCTTTCTCTTGTCACATTGCCCAGTGGATCCTGTATTTTCTTCTCAAATTTACACTTGAGAGACGTAACTTGACACTTACGGTTGATACAGAGGAATGGGGAAGAGACCAACTCTCAAAAAAAACAACTACGACAACAAATGCAATCTCGACGTCAACGTTAATGAGCAAGCGCGAGATTCTATGTTCAATAGTGGTAGTAGTGGTAGTAGTAGTAGCAGCAGCAGTAGCAGTAGTGATGGTAACAACCAGACGAGAAATTTAAAGGTCATTCCACCTGAGGATTGGGTAACAAGCGCTAACCTGAGCGCGAGATGAGCTCAGCTTACAGTTTAGCTATTCTACCTGATTGCAAGTTTCACTTTCCCACTCTATACTTCCTGTACCGGATCCTACTAAATACAAAAGATTATAGAGTCTAGCCAGCAGATTATACGGCCAAGATTTAGAAGTTCATTGTTTTTAACCAACCGGCTCACTGGTCAGTGAGTTTGTATTTGGTTCGTTTCACGTAATCTGAGCGTCGTCTTCGTCACAAGTAAGCCAAACTTAACGAACGCCCAGCGAGGCTCATTTTAGAGCAAGTCTCGTTGGCTAGTCTCCATTGCTGGCGGCACTAACTTGTTGCCCACTTGCCAAGCGAGAGTCTTGGCACTCTGATGCGAAATTTTGATTGCGGCAAAAGCTCACAGGTAGTTTTTGCAGGCTACAAGCCAGCTAAGATGGCGACGGTGACGGCGGCGGCGGCGCTCGGGCCAAAAGCATTGGAAATTAACCTCGCGTTATTGTGTGCCAAAGGCAGGATCAAACATGCGTTATAAAACACGAGAGTTAGCTAATGAGTGACTAACTAAGCCTCAGACAAATACACGCAGAGGTATAGGGAGCTCGTTGCAGCCAGCCAGCGAGGTAGTCAGACAGACAGATGGACCAAGTCGAGTTTGGCTGGCATGAGTCGTCGATTCGGTTGTGTTTTTGGTTGTGGGCGCGGCGCAGGTGAGAGTTACACACAGTTGAGGGTTTAGTTTTGCGGTGCCTTATGGTTTTTCTAACTCTCTCGCTCTGTCTCTTAATTTTTGCATAATGACACAGGTAGGTGAGTCAACGGGAGGGTAGCAGCTAGACAAGAGAAAGATGTACACTCTCACTCACATTGCTAATTGGTGATAAAGAAGAAAAAGTTTGGATCAAAGTGAATGGTGGTCTAAGGGCGCGAGCAACAAGTGGTGCCGAGGCCATGTAGGTGAGTGTCATCATGGTTGCACTAGCAACAAAATGGCGGCACTTGAAAGCGAGGAGTTTTTTTCCACCTGTTGCCACATCCCGTCTCACAATTGAAGGGTTAGTATCAAAATCTCCTTTGCTTCCATGTTAGAGCGCGTTGCATCCATTAATGGCGACAACAGCAGCCGAAGTATCAGTAGAAACAGCCACCCTCGGAGGAGAATGTTGCCGGATTGATAAAGATTGATGCGCACTTCACTGGCGTCAGCTACGCTGTAGAACCAAACTACAGAAGCAAGTGAAACAACTGCCAACGCTGAGCAGACACCTGTTGCAATTTTTCCACGATGAATCTTTTCCAACAAGATTTCATGATGCTTCTACTTTTATCCTCGACGAAGAAGATGAGTAAAAGTAACACTAATTACTTTTGCTAGCTTCAACAAGACGCTCTAGCTCCAAAGAGGAAGAGAAAGTGGAGAATGCATAAGCGGTGAAAACGGAAAGCCCTCTGTGACTCGTAGTTCGCCTCACGTTCTCTCCATGTTACTGGCTGGTGACTGGTAACAACGATGTGATGCTTAATCAACGAGTAAGCAAAGGAACTCTTGGACAAGTAGTTATATTTATAATCGCACAGTCGACAATCTTGAACGGAAGTGCAGTCCCGTCTCACCGATTCCATGTTCAGGATTGGAGTAAAATACCTGTCACTTTGGTTAGCCAGCCAGACTCTCATTGACTTACCGCTCCGAGTTGCGAGCCTTCGAATTTGAGCTATCCACAGCTCAAGCTGATAGCTCAATCAGCTTAGATAATGGTTAAGCCATCCCAATAAACAGGCGAAAATAAGTGCATTGTCGAGCAACAACCACAATCACAAATGAGCCCGGCAAAAATATGATTTCGCTTTAATTTCCTTCTATCAGATCACTCACACCTCGTCGTGAGCTATGGGCTGGGTGATCGATTGCTATCACTTTTTATTTGGTTAATTTAAACTCCATAACTACTGTTTCTCACAAATCGCTTGCTCAATCAAGTGTCTAGACACCGGAGAAGCAAAACAAAACTACCCTTCAAACGAACCGTGGGGTCCACCTGTTGACTGTTTTGGTAGAGTGGCAAAAACAGCTTTGTGTTTTTGTTATAAATAATCGCACCTCTGATCGACCAACTCACTCCAATCAATTTACCTTGAATCGATAATTGGAAGTTATAATTGAGTTAAAGTTAAGAACCACACAAATTTTTCCTAAAAATCCAAGATGAAGTCTTTGATCTCGACTGTCGCCCTTTTGGGTTTTGTCTTGGCTGTTGCCTTTGTGGCGGCCGACGACGATGAGCCAACCACCCAAAAAACCTTCTTTGGTGTGAATGCAAATGACGCCGAGGCTATGAGACAAAAGCACGCCGAATTGAGCGAGGAGAATGCACAAAAACTCTTCGGCAAAGAACATCAATTGGATCAGATTGACTTTACGCCGGACTTCAAGAACGGCCTTGGCGAGCACATCAAGGCAGCTCACGAGAAGTTCTCGGATTTCATCAAGAAAATGCTAGGTGCCTTTTTCCCAAACAAATCAAATCAGGAATCAAATGAGGGCCAGTCCAGCAACCGCGACAATGTTGACCCGCAAAATCCGGAGGCTGGAATCGATGAGATCCCATCGTCGACAACCACAACCACAACCACAACCACAATGGCCACACTGATGGAGCAATGATTGCCCTCGTCTATTAAAACCAACTAGCTAGCTGCCAAAAAATCTATCAAAAAATCGTGCTACTCTTTTTTCAATCAGATCTAGAATCTTTTCATTCATTACTCAACTCAATTTCCTTCCTCTAACCCCAGCTATCACTGCTCAACAGCGCTTAAGATCTCGGCCTTTAGTTCCTTGCGCCCGGGTTGCGCCAAAAACGATTTAGCCATCTCGTTTCCCTGCTGCCAACGAGCGACACAATCCATCATGTCGAGCCAAATAGCGGCACTCTCGCCGTCCTTGGGATCCATCAATGACAAGGTGAAAAGAAAGTTTTCTAGTTCACTCTCTTTTGGCTGGAATGCTTCGTTTCCGGTTTGCTTTGCGGCCGACCGTTTGCTGAAATCCTTGACCAATGACTGAGCCAAATTGTTGCCAAGTTTCGATTGGTCAGAGGCGATCACCGAGTTGTACATTTGACATCTGTCGTTCAATTTGGCATCCAAGGGTAGGGTTTGGTAGACTCCGGAAAGAGTGTTGAAGACTTTGGTCACGTAATCGCGTTCCCCTTGTTCTAGAGCATTCCAGGCATCAGTTGGATTTATGGCTGGCTCCTGTTGCATTGGTTGCTGTGGCTCCCCGACAACAGGTGGCCTCTGTTCAGCTTGCTTGTTGGTTTCTGATGCTGATGCCATTGACATTGCCGCCACCTGTGGCTCGCCGATGTGCTGTTGTGGGATTGGCTTGGGCTGCTGGTGTTGCGGTTGCACCTGTTGTTGTTGTGGCTTATTAGCCTTAGTTAGCTCCTCGATCAGTTGCCTCTTATCTGGATCCTCGAGAAAGAGTCTAGCTTCTCTGTCTTCTCCTGTCCACTTGCTAACACAATCCATCATGTCAAACCAAACACCTGGATTCGTTGTCCTTGGATCCATCAAGTTGATAGCCAACATGAAGATGCCTCTCGACTTTTTATTTCCCATAAATACGTAATTCTGTGCCTTGGGATCTCCGGCTCTCTTCGAAATGTCCCCAACCACATTACGCAACAATCCCTCGCCCAACTGACTTGGATCTGCCTCAATTATGCGACTGTAAGCCTCGCACCTGTTTCCTGCACTCGTCGAATCGCGTAAAGTATCGTAGAGTTCGGCTAGCGAGCGGATAATTTTCTTAACATATTCTATCTCCGATGAACTCAGCTCATCGTCCTCGTGCGCTAGTTCTGTTTGTGCCGGCACTGGTACTGGACCGTTACCCGGATGAGCAAAGGCAGCAGCTTGAGCCTGTTGTTGCTGCGCAACCGATTGTTGGTGATGCGATTTCGATTCAAAGTGAGACTCAAATCTATCCATCTCTCCATTGAAAGTTCTAAGGATGGCCTTGGCCACCGCTGGATGTAGATCCTCGCGGGCCAAAGTTGGATGCTTAGCCTTATCGCCCAAGTAGAAGCTCATTGGTTGGCTCAAGAAAGATTTGTACTGTTCGACTGCCTCCTTGACATCCTTCTTCGCCTTTGCATCCCTTTCTCGATAGTTGGCCTCTAAACACTGGTGCAAGTCTAACATTGGCTTATCCACTGTAGTTGCCAGGTACTTTTCGATGGCCTCAATATAATAACTGCGCAGAGTGTCCACATCCATGTTTTTAATCGACCTCTTGACCTCATTGTGATTCTGTAATGCTAAGTCGGCAATCCAGAATTGATCCAATGTATACCTCTTGAATGATCTCATCAAAACGGCATAGCGTTCACATTTTTCATTCAAACTAGCCGAGTCCTTGATGAACATTTTCAATTCTCTCAAAGCTTCGGGCAGAGTTTTCATCTCACGCCCCTTAATCAAATACTTATATCCAGCGACATTAGTGATTGTCAAGATGATTGCCACTAGAGTTAATGGCAACAGGTGACATACGACGCGCATCTTGATTGATTTTATTTGAGAAGCAAGAATTTATTTTGATTTACTATTATCTCCTATTTCGATGATTGTCGTTTCGCATCAATGATCAATTAGAAGAGGTGGTTGCCGAGATGTGTGCAAGTTCAGCCTAGGTAAGTGTTTTTAACGCGCTTCTAGGTTGCATCATTAGAGAGATGCAAGAGAGGCTCTGGTAGGGGTAGTCTGGTAGTAGTCTATAAAAAGCCTACATGAAAGTATGCATCATCGCCGGCTACATCGAAACGTCAACAGGCACCGAGACTATCGGCGTTAGCGACACATGGCAGCTAGACGATTGCTATTTCGTAGCTTGTTATGGAATTGTTGCAGTTGCTATATTTGGTCGCTGGTGGTGGTGTGACGAAGGGGACTTTTTGTCATTGGTCACATAGTAATTGTACAATCGATCAGGACTCTAACTGGTAGTTAGTATGGCACTAGCTACCTTTCGGGCTAGAGTTGGGTGCTCGTCATTTATATCCAAGTAGAAGCTCAAAGGTTCAAGCACAAACTTAGCCGAGTTCTTAATGGACATCTTCAATTCTCTAAATGCATCTGATATTCTTTTAATCTCATGACTCTTGATCAGATACTTATCTTAAGTGGCTTAAATGGTCACTAGAGCCATTGGCAACAGGTTGCTCTTGTCGCGCATCCTGATTATTATGGAGCAAGCCTCTAGTGTGAGGGTTAATTTATATTTTGTTAGTACCCTATACTTTTTTAGCTGTTAGCTTCCATCGATACTCAGTTGAAAGTTACTCTACTCTAGACAGCATCATATCTTGGTTCCCAGATTTGCAATGCTCTATATGCTTCATATTCTCCAATACCAGCTGCTTTGCTACAATGACACGTAAAGAACAGTGGCATACTGATATTTAGAAAAGGGTGCCAGTAACCGTGCTTGGCCGCTAGAAGAGACGAATAACCATTGTTTCAGTACAGTTAAATCTGATGCATATCTCTAACCCACCAAATAAGATAGGTGTTTCTTGTACTATAATTTCGGTCATCCAATGTCATATACGGTAAATCTGACCAACTGGACGTCAATGGTATAAGTCGCTCAAACTTGGACACGCCCACGCTAACAAACCCGTGTGCGCTGGCCGCAGTGGCGACCAATATGCCGCTTACGAGCGTAAGTTCGAAACTTTTCCTGTTTACCTCGGCAACAGAGCTAACTTTTTCTGTCATCTCCAACAGAGACAATCACAGTCGATCTCGATATTCATTAGATTACTTCCACTTATCTTTGACCACCGATCATTAACTTACTCATCGTTCAATGAGTAAGTTAATTAATTCAACTAGACAAACTAGGATCAACCTATTAGATTTTGTCAAAAGTGGACGACTTTTTCCAACACCAACAAGTGTAAACAGGACAATCACAACCATGAGTTCTGCAAATTTTCAGGAACAAGTCAAGCAACTAGCTAGTGATTATGAGAGGAACGGATATGGAGTTTTTAAAAATTTCCTCACTGAGACAGAAGTCATCTCTCTGAGACAGGAGAGCTCGAGATTAATCAGAGAAGAGTCGAAGAGGGATGGAAAAAGGCAAATTTTTGGCAATGAATTCAACATGAAGAGTAGGTATTTTCTAGAATCTGCCGATCAAATTTGCTACTTCTTCGAAAAAGAAGCCTTCGACCTGCAAACTCTAGAGCTCAAAGTTCCAGAGGAGCAAAGTGTTGCAAAAATTGCACATGCCTTGCATTGCTTGAACCCTGTCTTCAAGGACATAACAACCAACTCTAAGGTCCAAGAGGTATTCAAATCGATCGGTTTCGTGGATCCTCGTGTAGCTCAATCTATGGTGATCTTTAAGAATCCACAAGTTGGTGGTGCTTATACACCCCACCAAGATGCGTCCTTCCTCTACACTGAGCCTTTACAACTCGCAGGAATTTGGCTAGCTCTTGATGATGCAACACCCGAAAATGGATGTCTGGAGTTCATTCCAGGTTCTCACAAGTGGCCTCTATATAGACGATTTGTGAGAACTAACAACACCGAAGACGGCCAAGATTTGTTAGAGTGGACGGCGCCGGTGCATGAGTTTGATGATCATGCCTTCGTCAAGGTACCAGTCAAAAAGGGCGACATGGTTTTGATACACGGATTGGTTGTCCATCGAAGTGCTGCAAACAAATCACAGAAGTCTCGATGGATCTACACCTTCCATGCTTTCGACAAGGGGAGAAGCACCTACTCAGACAAGAACTGGCTTCAACCAGTCGTCAGGGATTCTTTTACACCTATCTACACTTGATGTTGCTGGATGGTTGCTGGTCAATTAATCAGATTATCTAATAAAATACTTAGTTTTGCTACATGAAATGTATAATTACTACATCCGCGCTCACTGATCTAACATTCAACTTTATCTACACTCGGTTGATATAAAAGTGTAATGCAAGCAGCAGCTATCTTGAGCTCCTCTATGATGTTGACTATCATGAGGCTTATAATGATAATCTTGTTAGGTAGGTTCGCCTCGTTCAACTGTTTTTCTATATCTATACCTATCTATGTACATCAAATATCATTCTGTTCCTCTAAAAAGGCTAGGGTTTTGTTGGGGGCATCGTGGGTGAGAGGTTATCTGGACAAACTTCATTCTCGAAAAGTTAGAGTCAGAATTTTATTCCTTAGATGCTTTCGATGATGATGATAATAGTAATAATATTAGGTGCTTTTCATTTTGTGGTATCCCTCTACGTTCTCTGTCTTGTCTTAGATAGAATATAGATATAGATTTAGATGGATAAAGTTAATCATTTCTTTCCGTTTGGCTTGTATTGGGCATCACTTGCAATATTGATCCAAGACTGTTCAATTGCTCGGAATGCTTCTTGGATATGTGTACCTGCATGTGACGAGATCGTCGGGCACTATACTCGCACCCGTAAAATTGACACTTCATACTTGGTGGTTTATGTACAGCAAGCCTATGGCCTCTAAGTTGGCCGTTGTTTTTAAATTTCTTTCCACAGATTATAGTTCTACCATCTGTTTTCATCTCATATAAGCAAGTAAAGGGTCTCTCATCAGAATGTGTCGCTCTATGATCGGCTAAACTTTGATCATTTACAAATCTCTTACCACACCCGGGGACATCGCATGAGAATGGTTTATCTCCTGCGTGCCTCTGCAAATGCTCCCTAAGACACCTCCGACTTGAGAGACTTTTTCCACAAATGTGGCACCTATGATTGCCTTCACGTTGTGGTGGTTGGGTAAAGGGTATACATTGCGCGGCTCTAGCCACTAAATGATTTGTATGCACTACCTTATGCTTGTTCATCTCTTGATAACTTACAAAATAGGCCCCGCAACCCTGAATCTCGCATGGAATAAATCGTACCGGATCCGATTGTTGTGTTGTGACATATTGGAGTTGTTGTTGCTGAATAGTCGCTGTTGTTGTGTCCGATTTACGGAGGTTGTCATCCATATTCTTAATAAAGGGTAGCTTTCAATGAATGCTGCTGATAGTGGTGTTGTTTGTATTGGTAATAATGATGATAAGTACATGTAATGTCAATGTATAATGTTAATAAAGATAATAGATAAACAATAGATTGATGATAGATCAATATCATACCATGTTCACAATGATGATAATTGGGGTAGATTAATAATCAAAATCTATACCTATATCCTTTAGCTTCTTCTTGCTCTTGGTCCTCTTCTTCGTTCAGTAGCAAGCGAATTATTCAGCATCTTTGTAACAGGCCCAGAAAATTCACACCAATACCACGACCAACGTATATTCCATGAACAACGCATGCCAATTTTTTGCCTCTGTCCACCATTCCCATTTCTTTTTCCCCGCGTAGAGACAGAGTCGTGATGTTCAAACGAGGCTGTGTGTCGCACGCCCACAGCCCGAAGCTGTGAGCCAAATGGTTGACTCTCGCAGCTGCTCGGCGTTTGAATCTCATACACGGCTGTGAACAGTGCCAACAGGTTTGGGCTGACCGTAGCGTTCGATGCTACATTAAAAAGTGCAGCTCGCAACAAATTCTGGTTTACAGCTGTTGGAGCAAACTCCACAGCCCTCGGCAGTATTGAAACACGTGGGGCTGATTTTATCGTGGTCTACGGCTGACTCGGAGGCTTTCAACTCTCTGTGGTAGTTGCTGCACATACAGAGGCAACAGCGACGGCAACAGCAGCCTTCAAAATCGCAATCGTCAAAGAGCCAAAGAAAAACAACATTCAATATGCGAACAGTCCAATAATTAAACTAACATCCTTCAATGGGATTCTTCAATATATTCCTGTCCTTCAATTTCGCTACACTCCAAGCCGAAAAGCCAAATCTCTCTCACTCTTTGCTTTTTGGATTCCCCATAATAAGGTCAATCACAGTCTAAATTTTGTTTGGTTTGTGTTTCAGAAAAACAAAATTTGCATCTGGCTGGTGGTGTACAGCAAATACATTTTTGCGCACCCATCGAGATAATAGAATATCGATGAGAATAATATATCTCTCAACATTATTATCAATCATCTCGCCCTAGATGACTAAGTCATCTAACTCGGTTCCCACTATTTCCAGAAAATTAATTTTCCATCAAGATCTGCTGTTTTGATGGCAACCAATCAAATTGTAACCAGGCACACCCTAATGAACTTATCCTTTTATTAACTCGGGTTACCTACCAATTTACCCTCCATCATACCTCCAGCTCATATAAAATTGATTAAAAATCAGCTATTAGTAGGTCAACACCTCAGTAACTAACGAACTAGACTAACAAGACTGTATCATGTCTAAAACAAGAACTTGCCTAGGACTAGTAATATCTGCAACGAAATGGCTGCCAGTATTATTGACCTGCACCATATTCACTTGGGGCTGGTATGCTTATACCTTTCAGGTAGTATTATTTAGTATGAACTCAATGGTGCAACAAATAATTTGTCTAGTGATATTCCACATCCTTTTCGTATTTGCATTCTGGTCATATTTACAAACCATCTTCGGCTCGACTGGCCGGATACCAAGCAATTTTGAGATACCTCCGGAGGTTAGCGAAGATTTAGCTAAGGCCTCAACCCACGAGCAAAGAGAAGAGATTTTATCATATTTAGTCAAGAAGAATGATTTACCTGTCTCGTGCAGAACCTACAATGGCGGTATTAGATATTGTGAGAAATGCAACATCATCAAGCCAGATAGGTGTCACCATTGTAGCATTTGTGGGGCTTGCATCTTAAAAATGGACCACCACTGTCCTTGGATCAACAACTGTGTGTCTTTTAACAATTATAAATTCTTTGTATTATTCCTCGGCTACACCTTTGCCTTATGCGTCTTCACCGGCGCTACTACCTTTCCCTACTTCCTCAAGTTCTGGAATCTAGCTGATATGAAACCAGTTAATAATGGAACAACAACAATGACGACAGCTGACAACAATATGACCACCTTGGAGCAACCAACAAATACTGATACTAATCCTCATGAAATACAAAGCATCGTGCCATTTGGTGTCAAGTTTCATATATTATTCTTATTTTTTGTAACAACCATGTTAGCCATGGGTGTAATGTGTTTATTCATCTATCACATCCATCTACTTTTGCAAAATCGATCAACACTGGAAGCGTTTAGGCCACCTCTCATGACCTATGGTCCAGATAGAAATGCCTTCAATTTAGGAAAGAAAGAGAATTGTAATCAATTATTTGGGAGGAACAAGTTGCTCTGGTTAGTGCCTATATTCACAACAGAGGGTAGTGGGTACTCCTATGATCAACGACCCAATATGGAATCATTAGCTTTGGTTTAAGTCTGTCTGATCTATTCTAACGTAACGACCACCACCCAGATAATCACCTGTAAACCTCTGAGAATAAATTTTACAAGAGTGTATGTAAATAAAAGACTGAGCAAGTTGATTGATCCTACACAATCTATCTTGAGTAGATTGAACCTACAACAATTGGTGTGGTGATGAAATTAGAAATTTATAATTTTCTTCTCTGAGCAGCTTGCTGTCAGGTAAGTTGTGTAACGCGAGAATGCTCATTTTGAGCGAAATGTTTAAATCGCGCTCTGTGCGTTCATGCTGTGCAACCATTTCGTAAATAAACCATACTTACGTTTCAGCAATCCACGAATTACATCAATTACGAATCTACAGATCTTAATGAAATTAGGCACAAGAAAGCTCTGCGCATAGAAGATCTGACAGTTACCTGGTGAGCAAAAAGATAAAAAGCTGAGCCTTGAATCCAGCTAGGGGAAACCAATATTAGCTTTGCGCCCCCCAGCTCAGGCTACACATGGGGATCATTAATGGTTCACATGTGCATTATTGAAGATAGATACAAAATTTTTGGGATTGGCTGTAGGATGGAAAATGTGGCATTACAGCAAATGCTAATCTATTTGTAACTTGACAACTAATGCTGACCATTTATATTCCGTGGATGTATTGATGATATTCCAACAAGATGGGCCAGAATTCAAGTCAATTTAACGGGAAATTTCCAAATGATAACGAGGTGTTCTATCCAGGCGTAGGAGATGATCGCTTTAATAGGTTGCCTAATAAGAGGTTCAAACATCCAATGGCAGCATTATTCCATGTGATATTTAAATTTTTAGCATTGCTATTTTACCTGTTCGGTGGAATTTTCGGCCAGGATTTCATATCTACCTTTGTCGCAGTTATCCTTTTGATCTCAATGGACTTTTGGGTTGTCAAGAATGTGACAGGACGACTTCTTGCTGGACTGAGGTGGTCCAATTATATCGACGAAGAGGGAAACTCACATTGGATCTATGAGAACAAAAACAAGATTGCAGAACAACAGTCCAGAGACGGACTCACAAACTTTCAACAAGAGATCGATGGTTCGAATGGCTCAGCGGACTCGTCCATTTTCTGGACAGGACTCATACTTGCACCAACCTTCTGGGTCTTTCTAATGTTGGTGTCCATATTCAGGCTCAACATTCAATGGTTTATGCTCGTGACTTTAGCCTCAGTTCTATCGGTTTCGAATTTGTATGGTTATGTCCGGTGCCGCGTCGGAACAAGTGATATCAAGTCATCGCTAACGCAATTTGTTGCCAAGCAAGTATTTTACAATTTCATTACCGGTGGATCAAATAGCGGCAAGCCAGCAGCGTAGAGCTCGATTGGTCTAGAATCTGTTTCAAACCTGTGATAAATCAATTACAATTTACAATGTTCGACACTCGAATTAGAAGTTGGTCGCGCCTTATTAGTGGATTACGCTCCTGATTTATTATTTGGTATCAATCACCGAGCTCAAAGGATTTGTCTTGTCAAACTCAATGTTTCACTAAATCTCGACAACTTATTTCGAACCAATAGATTGAATCTCCGGCCCCATTCTTTGAATGACCCGAACCATGAGTCCGTGGATCTGTGTAAGTTTGCCGCCCCCGAGCCAGCTGAATATCCCGTACACCATCACACTTCCGCCGCCAAATTTGATTGTCTTGACAGAGCACTTGTCTTAGAAGTCCAATTAAATCTGGAAATACGAAACAATCAATCGAAATTCACTTCCTTCTACACCAAACACATAGTTGATTGCAGCCCATAAGCAGGCTAGCTATTTTTTACGAATGCTGGCACGCTTCCACTTCAATTTCCGGTCAGCAAACGAGTCTGCAGTCAGTGGAGCTTCCCAAAATAAAACTTATAGTTGTTCCGTCCAATGAGCTGATGGAACTTGCATGTGACATTGGCCTCACAAGGAAACACATGACTATGCTCATCTTGGATCTAGGCAAGTCATACATTAATCGATTCAGCTTACCGAGCTGGGTTATATGTGAAATCGTTTCTTGCTTCTTTCACCCTAGTTACGAGATAAATAAGATCAAAATTCCAATCGCGCACCTCACTCTATGACGTTTTTCTTGGGTTTCTAGGGTTTTTTGAGTATTTTTCGGCCCCGTGCTTTCTCTATGAAGCGTAGAAAGCTTAAAGCCTCAATAATTCGTCAAATATCCAAAAGAAGCCTTAGAGACCTACAATTTTGGCTTTGCCATCCTGTTGATCTTATTGGTTGGCTTTAATGCAGCCAGCAAACAGTCGGCCGCTTTATTGGTATTCTTCATCTCAATGATCCTCTGGCCTCGGTTGGCTCAATTGTGTTGCTTACCGTTTATGGTCTCGGTCATTCGCTTGAGAGATTTTTGACCAAGGAGATCTAAGGACAAATGTGACGTACAGCGATGAATAACAACTTGGATCCGTCGGTTAATTATGATGCAATTCAATCTATGGACTTTATCCAGGTTTATATTATAAGGTAAGTTTATATTCCTCTACTTTAGTATTCAAACAAACATTTGATCAAGGCACAGGTAAGCTAACCTTCTCAGAATGACAGTTGTCACACAACTCGTTAGCCACAAACGACGCAAAATGTGGAACAACAACACCAACAGATGCGCTGTTGTGTCGCCTCCGACTTTACGGACTACCTGGCCTACCAACCACTTGTTACATAATCAGAGGCAACTTCCTCAATGCCCCTGGTTGTGGTCGGGCAATCAGGGAACTCTTTGAAATGGCGAGCGGTACCTGCAACCGGTTCCTCGGCGGCCAGTGTGCTAACAAGCCAACAGTCTACTACAATCCTCTCGGCTATCATGTTTTGCTCCATCAACCACTATCGAGCTAACCCGCGGGCCGCGACCCGTCTCGCCTGCCATGATTGCCAACTTGTCAGCCCGCAACACGCCCACCCTCTACCAACAGGGACCGCGAAATCGGACGCTCATAGTAATCTAATTAGTTATTCACTGTGACGAAAAGTACCATAACCATTTCTAAGTAACGGACAAAGATCTAGAAGACCACTGAAAACAAAACTGTAGAATGGAATAGATACCCAAGGATCTCAAATAACTACGCACGTTTGAATGTGAAAAACGGCACCATACAGATTCGCGGTGCGAGCGAGAGAAAAATAAATGAGATTCAGCGACCCATTCGGAAAATATTACGAAAGAGATCCCATGTAGTTTATTGGGTTGGAATTGTAAGCAACTGTGATTATTATTGTCTTTATATCAATGATTGAAGCAACTGAGGTTGCAACAAAACTAGATGGAGGGCAGCAGCAACAGCTGGAATCCCTCGTGTCTAGTCCCGAGAAGGTTGAGGAGCTGGCCGCCGAGTTGGCAGAGGATTATGTCAAATATCTCTTCGTAGACACCACCGAGCAACAAAACAAAGTCGAGAGTTCTATTGAAGAATGTTTAGCTCACTTAGAGGAGATTTGTTCTGTTTTAGATGGATACCGACAGAAGAGTGGCAGTATAGGAAAGTTTGTCAAGACTATGAAAAGCAAAAGTGATACTTTGGAAGACTTATACAAGCACGTGGATGCAGTTGAACAGTATACAAATGAAACAAATAACCTATTGGACCAACTAGACGAATTAATGAAAGATTTAGAGATCAACTCCAAATCGAATAGAAATGGTGTCAAGCAAATCATGGACATGTTGCCTAAGATCTCTTTAGGTCTCCAGAGATTCAATTTGTTCGGTAACATAGGTGGATTTCTAGAGCAAAGTCGTCCAGCATATCTGGACGATTCAGTAGTAGATGAGGAACCGACCATTCCGATCGAGGAGATTCTACAGAAGGTTTCTGTTATTAGACATAACCTCGAGGTAGCAACATCTCACCTAGAGGCCGAGCTGGGAAGTTTCACGACACCACTACCAGTGTCTTGCCATAGGTAGTCTGGTGGGTTTAAGAATATGTACATAAATATACATTTGATCTCTTTTCTTTCTTTTTCTTATTACTATTCTTATTATTTTTATTATGTTTAATCTTCATCCATACCCATCTCTTTGTATAAATGTAGATGGTACTTTTGGGTGGTCTCTTAATGATACTCTATTATCGAGCGATTAACAGGTGAATCAATTCAGCTAACTGCATTGAGAGCATCCGGTTTTGATGCAGCTTGTTGCTGTTGCTCGCTTGCCGACAAGCTGCCCATAGAGGAGGAGGTCTCGTCGTCCTCGTCATCGTCGCACACGTAGTCGCTAGGTAGATTTGTTGCATCATGATCGTGGAGCTCAATTATGAGCCTGCGGTCACCATCCTCGCCAACCTCGTTCAGAAGCAACAGTCTCGCGTCGGTGGAGTCTTCGGAAGTGGAGCTCGTTGAGGCCATGGTTGAGGTTGGCGAGTTGAGCTCCTGTTGATTTGTATTCTTTCCACTGGTGCTGCACGAGCTGGAGAGATTCGAGTCTGTATCGCAATTATTTGCACTAGTTGCAGTCTTCTGTTGCTCTTTTTGGAGCTGTCTTTTTGTAAGTTTCTGTCTCCTGGTAGTCGTTGGAATAGAAGCTGGACGTCCCACTGGTCTTCTGGTGGCTTGGCTCGTTGCCACCTGTTGCTGTGTCGATGCATTTGCCCTCCGTCTTCCAACTTTAGTCTTGGCGGGTGGCGACGATTCGACAGTATCGGCGACAATATTGGCTTGCTCCTCTATAGGTTGCTCCATTGAGCCAGTGCCGCTGGTGTTTGAGTCGCACGAGCTTATACTTCCGCTCTTAAATGCCCTTGGTGGTGGCGGTTGCCCAAGCGATTGCTCGCCTTCTTCCATGGGCTCATCCGCTTCCTCGTCATCATCCTCGACCTCTTCCATGAAGACAGAGTTCTCATCTTGATTAGAATTAGAAAGTGGATGGCTCAACCTAACGGCACACGGTTTTAGTAGCTTTGGAAAGATAGCCACTTCATTGTTGAGTCCGCGAAAGATTATGCCACAGCAAACTTTCTCCTTGCGCCACATTGTGACATCGAGCAAATTTGTAACGCGACTTCCGTCGACAGTTAACGAGCCAAAACTATCCGAGAATCTCTTTTGACGTTTGCTTGGCTGCTGCTGCTGCTTCTGTTGCGGTGGAGTATTTAAATTTGGCTGTACTTGCTCACTCTGTTGCCATTTCGTGGAGCTCAGTGATGATGATGATGATAATGATAATGATTCGGATGATGATGATGATTCAGGTAATAATAATGATGCTTGTTGACTAGATTGTTCTTGTTCTTTTTCTTGTTTCAATTGCTTGTTCGTGGCATGGTCGTTAATTTCATCGTTTTTATTGTCCTTTTGTTGCTGGCGCGCTACCTGTTGCATTTGTTGTTGCTGTCTCCGTTGACGCAATAGTCTACTCGCTAACCGGCGCTCGGCCTCTAATTGCTGTTGCGCCTGTCGCTGCCGGAACCGTTTAATCACAGACTCGAAGGCACTCGAGTTAAGTGCCGACTGTGGCTTTAGGTTGGCCGAGAAGTACGATGCTGACGTAGATGTGGATGATGATGAGTTAAAGTGGCTTGCATACTGCGAGTAGATTGAGTTCGAGTAATCGGCGGCATTTGAGGTCGAGGAAGCTGCGGCGGCCGCCGCCGCTGCGGGGCCTGACAGGTGACAGCCTCGACCCCGTGGCTCGCCAAAGGTGAAAGTTGAAACGTTTGTGTCAATGGCGCAGGCTTTTTGGTTGTATAAGTTTGCGCGTCGCGTCGCGGCGGCCGACGACGACGAGTTTGAGGCAGAACCGGAAGTCGAGAGAGAGTGGTTGTTGCTGTTGCCGGCATGACTGGAGCTCAGCGGTAGCACATCGGAGCGCTTGTTGTTTTGATTGGAAGAGGCGCGTCGAGACGACGAGGAGTCGTTGTCGTCACCGCTACTTCTCGATGGTCCCGGAAGTCGCCGGTTGCCAGTGAGCTTGGTGCCTGGGCCAGCGCGTGCATCAACCACATGATGCCAATGCTTTGTTTGCCTGTTTTCGGGCGACAATTTTTTCCAACGTTTTACCAATAGGACGCAAGCGTTACAAATTTCACCAGATCTCTTCTCCTGGATCCTAAAGCAGCGTTCAAATTCCTGCTCATACTTGTGGCTATCGGTGAATCTGGACGACGAAGACTTGGCCTTGCAAATGCAACAGCCCAAATTTGAGCGGTAAATTTTGGGCTTGTGAAAGCTGAACATTGTTGCTGATATTAGTATTGTGTCTTGCTTGATGTTGAAAACAGTTATAAAAATTAGTTTAGTTTAGTTTTTGAGTCAATAATGATTGTGGTAGTAGTAATATCAATATTAATATTAATGTTAATAGTGATAGTGGTAAAAGGTGCAAGTCAATCTATTTCTTGTCTGGTGTAATAGTAGAATTAGAGTTTGTTTTCTCTCAATAATAAAGTCTTAGTTACAAATCGAGATTAAGATAATAATAATAATAATGATTATTAGAATAGAGTATATTCAATATAGTAGTTGTAATTTATATAACAAAAGTAGCTCTCTTCCTCTGATTCTCTAAAGTAAAGTCCTTAGTTTGGTTTTCGTTACCTTTTCTGCAATATTATTGGTATTAGCTGCTGATCTGTTCTGGCCGGAAGTAGTAAGTTGCGCGAGGTGTAAATATCTTCGTCGAGTCTATTGTAGTTGTTTCGTAGATGGTTTTGTGGTAATAGTGAAGAAAAGTTATATTGAGGATTATTTCTATTTTTTGATGAGGTGAACTTCTTCATCTTTGGTCTCGAAAAGTTATCTAGTCTCGTTAATCTCCACAAACTCAATCAAATCAAATCAATTATTTTGTCGACTTGTTGGTTCAATTGTGGCAAGTGTTTTGAGTTGGATTCTTCAAGTTGCTCGCTCTCTTTTCCTTCGTTGCTTGCTATGCAATTTCCTAGTTACTGTTTCTATTGTTGCTGTTGCTGCTGCTGCTATCGCTGTTGCTATTTTGGTTGTTGTCTAATCTAATTATTATTTGAGATTCAAGGTGATGATAGAGGAGCGTTGTGGTCGTAGTCGTCATTGATCATTTGAATGTGATAATTTTGTGAGGTGTGTTGTTGAGATTGTTGCGGTTGTTTGGTGGACCGTTTGTTAAGTGGTTGGATTAGCGCAGATTGGTGATTGAAATTTATTTTATTGCATTTGAAGTGCAATTGCATGGACAAAACGCGTAGTGGAAGATGAAGAGAGTTAGTCGTCGATGTTGTTTACTTATTTGTTGTTGTGTTGTCGTTGATGATGAGAGCGCAATAGTTGACGTTGTCGACGTATACATTTGTTTAGATCGATGATGATATATCTACTGAAGGTTGCTTAGCTCAAGCTTTCGTACTAATTATTCCATTGAACTACCACTAACACCATAATCAAAAGTGGAAACGTAGAAAGGAAAAAAGGCTAAAGTGGCGACATTGCCAATGACAAGATCAATCTCACTCTCGCTCTCACAATTCCTCTATTCCTCTCTCTCTCTCTCTCTCTCTCTCTCCCTCACTTCGTCTATCTGTCTCTTTGGCTTCACTTTTCTCTAAATGCTTAGATACAAGAGACAAACGGACAGACACACCGGCACAATGACGCCTTTGCCGTCATTTTGGTCGCGCAACGGCTTAACAAATTTAGCTCGTTGTTGGCTCGCCTCGATTCAGCTCGCTAAAGTTCTCAATGGCAAGCCAGCTAGCTCGACGAGCAGACGGAAAAATCTGTTGCTTCTCCGAAGGGATAGCACAACTCAAGTCCATGCAATGCCATACACTTTCTACGCCATCAACCGACAACGACTACCACAGCGAAGGCAATAGCGACGTACGAGCCAGAAGAGTGTTGCCTACAATTGCGCATGAAATGAACACAGCCAGCCAAGAGTAGGGACAACAAGCCAGACAGCTAGCTGGCTAACTGAATGTGTTGCCAATGTGTCTTGCCAGCTGCCGGTTGCAGGTATTTGTTGTATTCACCGTCAAACATGTAGCCAGCACACGACGCGCCATAGGAAAACAACGTAACGGTAAATGCGCACTCTTGTAAGCCGCGCTCACTCGCTCACTCACACAAAACACACCCATACAGAAAGCGAGTGAGAAGGAGAGAGAAATGGGCAGAGGAACGCATAGCTGCAGTGGCACACACGGAGAATATGGCCGCAAATAGTCAGCCTTTCGCTCGCTCGCTCGCTCACACAGAGAGAAGCTCCTTCACTCGCTCGCACACGGAGGCGCCTGGCCGAGTCAATGGCAAGCTAGCTTGCCACTGGAAACCGGCAGCAAGTTAACCCACTAATGTGTCGCCTTCACTGCAATGCATGGAACTTTTCCTTTCTTTTAAATTTGTCTGTGAAGGTTTGTGAAGAAAATTTGTCAGGTTTCCTGGTTGCCGATGCAAATCAAAGTCAATTGCAACCAAGCGAATGTTAACCAATCTATCTATGCGCCTTATGATTCGAGAGAGCCACCACCTCAAATGGCCTACTGTGCACTTACCTTGGGTGTGAGTGAACAATATTAGCGCGTCGCTGGGCGAAAACTTGACCTAGTTTCTCTCTCGCTTTTATGTGTGTGTCTTTCGTTCTTGATGGTTTGGATAATAATCCTTCTACTTTGAGTGGTTCGCTGCTCTCTCCCTCTCTATTTGGCCAATTTTAATTTTTTCTCTTGATTCTAAATGACAGGTCCCTAATTTTACCTATCGATTGGTTGTCATTCGCTTGTATCAAAATTAGACTTGATGTCAATTGATTTTTGCGCTTTAAAATTCGTTTTAATTTTGTTTGGAGAATGTTTCAAAAGGTTTTCTCTATTTGTAAAAGTTGTTGTCAACTTTACTGCCCCTCAACCACTGGGATGATGCAGGAAGAAATACTTCTAAGCCCTAAACTCTTTCGTCTTCTATCGCGTCTTGGAAAGCCGCTCTGTCAAAATTGCAAGGCGCCAATTGGAGCAGGACGACTGAGCTAACTGAACCTCTGAATGTTTGCTAGCTGACCAACGCCGACAGGTGAGCTACTCTCTATCTTTCTCTCTTAAGCAAAGTATCGTAAAGTTTTTCTCCCTTTTTGGTTGGTCTCTACTGTGTGATTCTTTTAGGCTCAATATCAGCCGTTAAGCAATGCAATACCAACTCCGAGGAGGATGACAGCACAAAAAGTGGACGATGCGATGAATGTCAACACAGAGGCACATACACACCAAACTGAATGATTCTAGTCTTCCTACTCTCTATGTCTCGAGTATCGTGAACCGCAAATACTGTCTTGGTTGTAGCTACAAGTTTTTGTTGCTGTTGTCGTTACTGTCGTAGTTGGCGTTGACTTGACTTGCGAGATAAAGTCTACGAATTGAAGGGAAAGAAGAGAGTATAAGCTGAGCGGCTAGCGCAAGGGCAATCGTAACTTTCGGCTCTCTCTCTCTTGGATTTGAGACTCAAAACGCAGAGGGACAAAACTTTACCGCTAGCTTTCAAGTCAAAACTCGAAACTCAAACTCAAGTTCTCGCCGCAAGTTCTCTCCTCTCGCTCAGTTCCAGTCTAACTTGAATAAAACTCAACTCCTTCGCTTGCCGCTTGTAGCTTGTGGCTTGCACAACAGTCTTCCTAATGAACAACGTTAAGCTCGCCGGCTCAATGTTGTCGCAATTGCTACTGCTGTTGCGTTTTGGATGACTGGTTGTTGGACTTTGGAAGTTTGGTTGTGGTGGTTGCAGTTGCAGTTGCGGTTCTAGCCTAAAGTTCTGCTTGTGTAGCTCGCCAGTTAGCCAATGGGCCTGCGTTTGTGTGCAGCGCAGAATTTGCGCCTTCCAAAGCAAAGCGGTGGATTGAATCGACAACAAGCGGCACAGGAGAATAACAACAACAACAACATTCACAACCGTAGCTTTAGAAGCGACAACAAGCTAGCTGGCTGGCTGGCTGTTGTTTTTGTTGTTGTCTAGTGTTGTGCTATTGAGTCTCTGTGCAACCAACGAACACACTCGACAGTCGCGAGCACAACAACAACAAACGCAGCCAACTAAAGCACAGCTCAGCCGTCTTAGCGAACTTGAATTTTCCCTTTCAAAGTGCAGTGAGTGGGAGAGCAGCTCTGTGCGAGCTGTAACCCAGTGACACACAGCCGAGCGGAGTTTGCGCACATCAACACCAGCACACCAAGCTAACATTGGCAAGCCAGCAATTGAGTCCATTGGACTCAAGCGAGTTCTGAGCGGCGACCTAGTTTCGGCCAATGCTACTGGCAATGGCCTTTGCTCTTTGGCCATCTAGCCTGATGCTTGCGCAACACCAACACCAACTCCAACGTCTATGACTATGGAAACTCCAGATACTAAACTTCACTCTCCACTAGACAGTATCGAGACTTCAGAGAGTAACTAACGAGAGATCCTCTGAGAGAGAGAAAGAGAGGCATTGGCACCAACTTCGCGCAAGACTCACTCCCTTACTCTGGTTAGTTCAGATTTGTCGGACGACTCGCCGATTGAACTAACGCATCGCGATCGTGATCTCGACGGCCACCCTTTCGGCTGGTTGGCTGCTACTTGCTAATTGGTTAGCTTGATGGTAACGCCAATTGAGAATTAGTAATAATATTAATATTGCAATTGCAGCACCCAGTCAATAGCATCCAATGCAACGCTACGCAACTCGCTCCAGTGGCAAGCTTGCTGGGCGCCTCTAACTTGCCATTGGATTGCCACCGAAACCGTCACTGCCACTCGACTTTGGTGATGGTGTTGCGCCATTGACTTGGTAGCATTAGCTTCAGTTGATATTTTTCGGCCTACACATGCAACTGTAGCCTTCATTCTGGGATACAATTTTACCATTGAAACCACAGACTCGAGTTTGTTTTGGTTTTCTATCCGACTCACTCTCGCTTTCGGCGCGCTGTTATCGTTGTTGTTGTCGCGCTCGCCGCCTATGCTACTGCAACCAAAACTGCCTTTCCTCTTGCAATACTCCACCTGCCGGCCCCCCAAAATTCAGCAAGACCGAGCGACAGGAACTGGCTTAGTTAGTTGCTTTGTATTCCGCGTTGCCAGTGAGAGAGTTGGTTACATTACGTTGAGAGCCGTGAGCTGCGAGTAGCGAGTAGCGAGTTGCGTCCCATGGTCTACGCGACGCGCCACTGCCGCCGCCGAGCTGCTGTAGTCACCACACAGTGTCTAACCAGCGACCAGCTTGAGACCATTCGTCGTCGTAGTGCAGTGGCGCCATTGGAAAACTCGCAGCGCCTCCCAATCTCCGCGGAGCCTCCCGACGCTTGCTCAAGTGCCGCCAGAAGAGGGGGCCACCGAGTTGTCTAGCTGAATAGTTGGTTGGCTGGCAGGCTGGCTTTTGGATGTGGCACTGCCATAGGGTTGCCATTGAGATCCTTCCAATGGTAATGCGATGTAATTCCTCCGTTACATTGCATTGAATCTTGTATTAAAGTCAACGAGCGAGCAAGCGAGTTTGCGGCAAGTGGACGTGCGAGAGCTTATCTTCCAATGCCCAGCCTCATATGAAGTTGCAATGCATTGCTTTGGGACGCACGTTACGGTTGCATTTAAGTTTGCGTTTGCTTTTGCGTTGCCCCTCCAAAATTGTTCTTTTTGCATAGAACCTCATGATTTCCCTTCACTGCCTCTACTACTTCCACTTACGCAACTTACATCAACTACCACGACTAGTTGTTGTTGCTGCCCTTACTATTGGCCTTACGTAACGACCGGCAAGCTTTGAGGCGACGACAACCCATGACTTTAACCAAGGGGACAACAGCAACTACCTCTATTCAACCGCAAGATCCCTCTATTACACGACCGATACGCGGCAACATAAATTACGTAAACATTTGGCTTTTGCTGAGCGAGTCGGTGGCTACTTTGTAAGGGATAGGAAATGCCAGCTAGAGAGGCCAGCTATCTTTTGTATTGCAATCTCAACTTGGAGGATATTAGTATTACAATGGCCATTTGCTAAATTCAAGCAACCAAAAATGCCATGTTGATTTGAAGGCCAAAAAGCGGGGATAAAATCATCACTAGGACAAATGATCTCAAAACTTCCATTGCCTGTGAGTTCATCAACTCAACCAGCTTACGGTAATACCATTAGCACCAAAGCCACAACCGAAACCGCCGCCTACTGCCTTCTACTCCTGGTCACCAGTAATCTTGTGGTCGGAAGTCAGAGTCTCAATCACCGAGACCAAGACCAAGATCACGAGCTCGATTTGAGCGACAGTCATCATGAGCAACCGTTGGGTTTGTCGATGGCCGCTTTGGTTGCACCATCATCCTCAATATCAAATAACAAGGACGATTATGAGCAGCATGCTACTTATCAGATGAGAATCCAAAGCAATAACAACAATTACAATACTAACGCACTCAACCCACTGGATTATGGACAATCCTCGGCGGCTGGCCGATACACGGGCCAGGAGAGGGACGAGGAGAATGACGATAAGTTTAATAGTTTAGACAACGAGAGGCCAAAGACATTTATCGATAACACTCTAGCTAGGCAAGCTTGTCACAAGTATCGTGGCACAGAACGAAGGGATAGATTGAATGATACCTTCTTGAGGCATTGCAATAGGTACAAGTTTGACTCACTGCTTGCAAGTGATATTCTCATGTCCATTATGCACGATTCCAGTGAGGAATGCGAGAGGATTATAAGGGAATTTATTCAACTTGATGAGTTAGTTAGACACTTTGATCATTTGTTTAGAAAACTTCTTTCAAGATACAATTGTCACAATGGCTACTCGGTCAAGTGGAATTGCGATGATTGTAAGCGCGCCTACACAGATTGGCTCTGCGCAACTAGCTTGCCATTTTACATGTCAGGTGAGAAAATTTTACCTTGCATCTCATTCTGTGAACGTGTTGAGCAAAGATGTCCATATTTGCATCCCATTACCAAGGAACAGTACGGGGGTCAGCCGGTTTTTATTTGCCGCGATCCAAATATCCCTTACGTGCCCAAAATTACGCCTGACATTCCCTACGGCGATCCATACCAATGCTACGATTTGTGCCACATCAGCGACAACACCACCGAGCTGATCATCGACAGTCTGTCTAAGTACGACTACACTCATTGTCCAAGAAAGGAGGATATAGCAGCCAGAACTCTGGAAAACTCCCACATGCATTATGATGTCAGTGGAGGCGAGGAAACAGATAGCATTTATGCAACACCAACAGACAATGGCTCCGATCTTGGTGATTTCAATCAATCCGGAACTAATTTAAACCAACCGCACACTTCTTTACAACCATCATCCGCCACCCAATGGGTTCCGGTTCATGTGAAGAAACTCAAGGAGCTAAAGGATGTGCTTGCAGTTTATCGGAGTCAGCCCAAGGGGCATGGTTTCAGTCATCATTCAGACCACTCGGCTGTGGATTATGGTGGAGTGGCCAGTGGTGGTGAGGCATCAGGTGGTACCGATCACTTGCGTCAATTTGTTTCTAGCTTCTTTTGAAGCATCAATAAATATTTCAACACAGTTGATCTCTTGACAAATAGAAATTGGCCAAGAAAAAATATTTAATTTTATCTACTAAGTTTTGAAGTGGCTTCCGCTACAAATACTTCGGTTACTGTATCTCCATGCCATAGGGTTTATGTAGCAACCGGTGCTAGTGCGCACAGCGGCCACCGCCGCTGCGATCCGAAACCATCAAGCGCGAATCGCTTAATAAACCATTCAGGCTTTTATATTGAATCAAGTCGAATCATTTCTACACGATTCGAAGTTGTCTTCCAAAAAGACAATCGATAGATAGAGTTAAGAAAATCTGGATACCAACAAATGCAGATGATCGGAAAAATTTGAATGAGCGCGCGCTGAGCGCCCATAGAGCGCAATGCTAATTTACTATGGTAGATCAAGTGCTTTGGCATCGCGATACAACACCCAATACTTCTCAACACTCTCTGATATCATTTATACTTGCTGGCACCTCAACCTCTAACGGGTCTAACTCTTTCTTTAGTATCACCTGGCAGCCTAATCTTGAGGTATCGGTGAGACCGTATGCTAAATCCAACATGTCCAACTCCTCGTCACTCGGCCCACCAACCTTCTCATAATCCGATTGCTTAAATATTAGGTGGCAAGTGGTGCAACACAATGTTCCCTCACAAGCTCCAAAACCATCAATGTCAACATTGTTGTCAATCACGGCATCATACAATGACTTGTCCTGACTCGCTTTCACTGTTACCTTCTTGCCATCGGGTTTCAAGAATGTTACTGAAATTTTATGACCAGTGTCATCGTGTAATCCAGTTCTGGACCGGACATCTGAACTAAATTTGCTAAACCTCTCCTCTCTTATCACCTGTTTTGCCTCCTTAACATGCTTCTGGCGCCCAATCGTAGCTAGTTGAGCCATCTCCTTTTTGAAGAGATAGTTAAAAAAAGAACTCCTAGCGATTGTTGATTGGCACTCTCTGAGCATCCTCTGCATTGTAGCTAAATCTATATTAGATGGAACCCTACCTAGCGAATTGTACTTTGCGAACTCGTACTCTTCCAAAGCAAGCTGGATAGTCTTCTTTGTTTCACCGGTTGCATCATTCTTGTATAGTTCTTCATACTGCTCGATTTTAAGATCGACAAACTCGCGGGCACCGAAGTGGTCCAGCGGCTCAGAAGGTCGTAGCTCTAGCTCCTCCTTCATCGTGTTCAGTGTTTCCGGTTTGGGTATGTTGCCCTTCATTAGAACAGCCATATTATCTGCACCTGGATCGTATGATCGAACAACAGCAATTCCCCGGCTGAACATAAGGTGGCTGGTAGGTTTGATGTGTCTCATGAGGCATTGTTCGACCAACCTCTCGGAGGCAAGCCTTCTAAATGGCTGGAGCATGATTTTAGAATATTGGATTGTGATGTTCAGGTTGCAAAATAAGTATTTCTGATGTATCTAGTGGTGGTCCAACAAGACAACACACGTTCGACCAGACCCGCGACATGTGCATGCGATCTCTTTGGTAAACTTAAGCACGCGCCTCTGTGCGTGGAAAAAATGCACACGATCTTCCATGTTCGAAACTAGGCAAAGTTCCCTTGCTTATTCAACGGGATCTGTGCGGTAGAAATGGACAGTTGGATCAAAATTTTCAGATGACCTGCACGCCGCGATTTACTTCAGCGAATAAATCAGCTGTTACTACGAATTTACGAGCCAAATAAATATTTGTTTCTCTCCCGCTTTCGCATTTAAAACAACACTTATAAAACATATCAATTGTCTCATCATTATAGTTTACATCATTATTGAATTTTTAGAATAAACGGACTATTAAATAGATTAATCATCCATATTTATAGGATTACAGCTAAATAGGCAAAAGTCAAGATGGGCAAAGTTGATGCTAGACAAAAGCTTGAACAAATCAGAAAGAAGAAGGGTAAAAATCCAAAGACTAACGCAAAAGCCGGTGGCAATGTTAAAGATCTCAGACAATTGATTTCCAAGAAGAAGATGGTCAAGAGTCCGGAAAATAAAACCGCTAGTGGTAGGGTGACTAAGGCAAGCAGTAAAGCGGCAGGCAAGAATGCCGTCAAGGATCTGAGAGAGACCAACAAGAAGCTAGCTTCAAGAAAGAAGACAACCCAACCCAAAAGCGAACGTCCAATCAAGAATAAATCGGTGGTAGCATCCAGGCCAACATCAGTGGTGGTCAAGCGATCAGCAAAGAATGGAGCACAACTAAGAAGCAAGATACAATACTATGTACCACCGCATTTGCAACCGATGATGCATCAAATACAACCTCAGAACCAACAACCAACCTACGTGTTCGCCCCACCTCAAACACAGTCGAATTTAGCCATGGACAGTGTGCAAGGTGGCGGTCAGGGGGCATCTGTGCTCGTATCAAATCTGGTGCCATCGATCACCCAATCTGAAATTATTGAGCTCTTCGGAGACATCGGAGAACTAACAGCTGTCAATATGATAAACCAAACAACGGCACTCGTAACCTATCAAAGGAGTAGTGATGCTCTGAAGGCCGTCAGGAATTACCACAATCGATCCTTGGATGACAGGCCCATGTTTGTAAACATGATGCCAGCGCTGACGCCCGGATCAAGTGTTCGATCCAGGATAGGGCGAGCTATGTGAATCAATTAATCAGTCTACGAGATCCAAGGAATAAAACAATATAAATTCTTTTTTTACTGTAGTCTATCGAGTACATTATACCTATGGCATGGGAAGCGCGGGGATGCAAAATTTTGCCGGTTAGATCTTGGACACAATGTATAACAATATCTAGTACTAGTTGATCACCGCGGCCTCGCTCGCGACTATACCTGTTTTCCTGCACGTCTCTTCGGGAAACTGCGCTCCGGCTCGCCTTCGCTCCGTGATATTGTGAGGCAATTACGCTGTATTGCCCTAGAACTGCATTTGGGCAGAGCTATGTTTCCCTCCCTTTTTGAGTCCTACTCAATAAAGGCTGCTCTAAGGCATAATAAAACCCAAAAATCAGAATTTATGGATTTGTTGATAAAAGTTGCCTGTGGTATCCCTAAGGTGCCGGATAAATTTTTTGCAGATCCTGTAGGTTTTTCTGCCCTACTGGCTTTAGAGCAGCCCTAAATGCGAAAAGGCAAAGGGGAAAAAACGCTGCTGTGCCCTGATGCAACCCTGGGGCAATAACTGCCTCACACCAGTGCGTGCTCAAGTTTGCCAAAGAGATCGCATGCACATGTCGCGGGTCTGGTCGAACGTGTGTTGTCTTGTTGGACCACCACTAGATACATCAGAAATACTTATTTTGCAACCTGAACATCACAATCCAATATTCTAAAATCATGCTCCAGCCATTTAGAAGGCTTGCCTCCGAGAGGTTGGTCGAACAATGCCTCATGAGACACATCAAACCTACCAGCCACCTTATGTTCAGCCGGGGAATTGCTGTTGTTCGATCATACGATCCAGGTGCAGATAATATGGCTGTTCTAATGAAGGGCAACATACCCAAACCGGAAACACTGAACACGATGAAGGAGGAGCTAGAGCTACGACCTTCTGAGCCGCTGGACCACTTCGGTGCCCGCGAGTTTGTCGATCTTAAAATCGAGCAGTATGAAGAACTATACAAGAATGATGCAACCGGTGAAACAAAGAAGACTATCCAGCTTGCTTTGGAAGAGTACGAGTTCGCAAAGTACAATTCGCTAGGTAGGGTTCCATCTAATATAGATTTAGCTACAATGCAGAGGATGCTCAGAGAGTGCCAATCAACAATCGCTAGGAGTTCTTTTTTTAACTATCTCTTCAAAAAAGAGATGGCTCAACTAGCTACGATTAGGCGCCAGAAGCGTGTTAAGGAGGCAAGACAGGTGATAAGAGAGGAGAGGTTTAGCAAATTTAGTTCAGATGTCCGGTCCAGAACTGGATTACTTGATGACGCTGGACAGTTAGTCTACGGACTTTGGCACAATAGCCAATTTGTTAGATTACCCGAGCAGAGGCTCAAATATGGATCATCCGCTTCGCGTCTTAGGGACGCCGCGCTCTTTGGTCCCACTCTCATATTTGACTTTGATTATGATGAACACATGAATCTTTGGTATTGCAATAATATGGCTGAGCAAGTATTAGAATCCTATGGATTGAATAGATATCACTATTACGACCCCTACGACATGTGGTTTTGTAATTTTAGGACGAATGATCCGACCGCTGCCAATACTATCAAGCCTCTAACTGCGTCTAAAGTTGAGCACATGGTTACTATAAAGCCCGATTGCTTCACAAATTACTTCGATAAATCACGTCTAGTCTATCTGTCACCAAATTCGCCTCATACCTTAAAATCAGTGGGAAAGAATGATGACGTTTACATCATAGGCTGTTACAATGACAAAGGAAATTCCAAGCCAGTGTCCTTCCGCAAAGCCGAACAGTTGGGTATCAGATCCGCCAAGATTCCCATCGATCAGAGTGTTTACTGGAAGGGTCCAACAAAAGCCCTCTGTATCAATCATGTTACTGGCATTATGCTCGAGGCTTTAGCGAATGGAAACGACTGGACAAAAGCCATTCTTAAGCACGTGCCGTCTAGAAGAATCAAATCCAAGGACTTGGTGATTGAGGAACAGGCGCGTCGACAGGCTCGGCTTGCGGCAAAGATGAGCAAATCTAACCTCAAGAAGATTAACTTGAGGCGTGATATATTTGATTGAAAATTGCAAAATTTTGATAGAAGAAGTTAAAGGAGAGAGTAACTCCAATGGGTCTTTCAAGCTTCTGATATGTTTGTATTTCGCGCGCGCTCAAGAATTCTTCAAATGTGAGCACGTAAACACGAGTTTGTTTATATTTAGACTTCGGGAGAATCCGAAACTAATTTATCAAATTTGTTATTGTCAACAATCACCATAAGTGGTGCCCCTTCAAAAGCGATATCTACGTTGTTTCGTAAGTTTTAAGCGAGTTATTAAAAACAAGCTCCATCTTAGAAGCATGTCGTCTCGGAATAAGCGACAGAAAATCGAACAAATAAACCTGGAATTCATCCCGCTGCCTGAGGATATTCCCCCGCCGCCCGAACCACCCCCCAAGCTGGAGCAGGATGATTTCCGTGATCATACACAACATCAAGCCGCATCTCCTAGAACAACTTGTATCAAGACAGAAACCTCTACATCAACAACTACTAGAAATCGGTCTCAAAAGCGCCAGCATTCACTTTCCCCAGTACCATCTCCACCCCCGTTGCCTCCCATTCCCGCAGACGAGATTCCCGTCCCGAGTGAAATTCCGTCGCCGCCCAAACCTGAGCCTAAACTTGAACCTCGGAGCAGTATTAAAATAGAGACAGAGGGAGAAATTGCTATCATGGAAGAGAACCCAGTGGAGACAGATCTCATGGCCAAGATTTTGGGCTTTTCAAGTTTCAACTCGACTAAGGGCAAACAGGTGCCCGGCAATCAAGTGGGCGCAGTGCATGTCGTTAAGAAGCGAAAATACCGTCAGTATATGAATAGGAAGGGAGGATTCAATCGTCCACTGGACAAAGTACCATAGTTCCTATTTAATGTGTTAAATTAAAGTATATACATCCGCTTGAGGAGAGAAAGAAGAAACGAAATGTATATGCGCTAATTGGGAGAAATCATATATATCAACAAATATTCTAGCTGACTCAGGGTATATGTATTACCGTGTCGATCATTGCCCTCAAGATCCGGATCATTAACCTGCCCTCCAATTCTAAAAACGCTTGATCTGTTTTTCTGACCGTGTGCTAGCGTCTCTTTCCTTTAGATTTCCTTTCCTGTAGAATCGGATGATTACTTGACTTTGCTACATGCTGATGCCTAAGCTAAGAGTCTTGAGCTAACAAGCTAACTGGCTAAAACCGCCACTGATATTTCCATAGGCCAGTGCCGGGTGTCTTCACAACACACTTATTCATACAACATATATCTAGGCGCATTAATGTAACTCCTTAGGCAGCAGCAGCAGTTGCAACAGCAATAGCGACTTACCTGTACACACACAGACACACATCACTAGCTAATTATCGATACAAAGTCTGCGCACCACCTGATGCTCGCCTAGGGACATGAGTCGACAAGATCTCGGTGTTTAAAGCAGACTCGACTCTCTCGCTCGCAGGGGTATCATCCGTTCAAAAGTCCGCAGGCCGGTTCCTGCGGCTTAAGTCCATTCGTCGCCAGCTCAGCTCCTCTCTGAGACTAGGACTGGCGAGCTCCAGTCGAGAGCTGGCAACAGAGAGCGAGCGAGAGGAGGCGTCCCGCCTCCTCTGCCCGAAAAACTACTTTGATGCAACACCAAACCGCTACCCATGCCACTTGTTGTCGCGCTCACCGCTCGCCGTTGCCGCACCTGTACAGTGTAGATTCCTCTAGTAGGCGTGTTTAATTGCGGGCAACTCGTGACCGACAACTCAATCTCGCACTGCACTCGTAAAGCTCAGCTGCCTCTAGATACTTGTCGAGGGCTGATCAGCGATGTCGAAAGCTATTGCGTTGGCATCGGCTCGGGTCAGCTGGCTATCACCATCACCACAACCACCACAACCACATGCTACCTCTGCTCAGTGATGGGAGCTGCGGACTGGATGGGGAAAGGACCAAGTCGGAACTTTTGGTCCGTGTAAATGGTCTTTTTTAGTCGCCGACGAAGGAGACTGGCAACAAACAACAGTTGAGCTGAATCGGGAACAGGCAGTCCAGCCCCCATTCCAATCGACCCAACCTAGCCAGTCGGCTAGCTAGCTACCAAGCTACCGAGCCACCTACCTACCTGCCTAATCGCCTGTATACTTGCCAACATCCAGCTGCACACAACAACAACAACAACAACAACAGCCGACAGGTGGGTTCATGTAGCTGATAATTTTCAAGCTCATTCGGGGTTCATCTGTGTGCTTTGTACTGGTTTATATTTTGGTTAGTTTGTTGCTTAGACATTTGTTGGCTAAATAAACTGGACTGGCGCCGCCAAGCGCATATAGGACGAATTTCAGCCTCGGTGGAGGCCGATGAAGAGATAATAGAATTCTTAATTGATTGTAATTATTAATAAATATGAGGCATTCTTTAGTTTTTGGCGGTGATTGTGGTTGGCTAAAAACCAAGGGATACCCAAGTTCCGTGCGTGACGTACACGTTGTTGTGCGTAAAGTGAGCCAGTTTGTCATCTGGCGACAAGAGAATGAACCAAGAGCGGCACCCGAGGAAAATAAAAGTCGTTGCTTGTTTGCTTGCCTGTTTCGTCGCTTGCTCGCTTGCTATTTTGCCTGCTCACTCAATGGCTCTCGCTCGCTTGCTTGCTCGCTCGCTCGCTCACCTGTTAGCGTGCTGATCCGCTGACTGATGGTCTTAGATTAATAATGAATGCTAGTCACTCTTGTTTGACTTTGTCTGTTTGGTGCGGCACTTTATCACCATCATCCAAGTTTTCTAACTAACTAACAAACTTATAAACTTACAAACTAACTCACTAACTTACTAAGTAACCATCTCCAGCGACATGAACACAAAAACAAATCTAACCACATCAAGCGACGTGACGAATGACTCCGCAATCTTTGTGGCTTCTCCTCTCTGTCTTCCCAAGAGAGTTAACCATCAAGACTTGAATAATCAGACAACGTGCCGAGCGCGAAATCGGTGATAGTCGTTCAGGTAGAGTGAGCAGTTAGCACGGGAAGAGGGACATTATCTTCGTCATTATCTTTCATCTTCGTCGCCATGGTTGTCGTCGTTGTCGTCGTTTTCTTTCTCGCCTTCGTTCCTCCTGCTCCTCCTCTTCTTTAAAAAGATGGCTGGCTGTCTGGCTTCGCATGGTGGTCGCTCACTGGCGATATCTTGCCGTGCAAATCGAGTTTTAGGGCGCAAATTTAAGTGAGTTAGACGCGCGCACGCGAAGCTCGCGACTAATCATCCATCTAGCCGAGCTAGCTGGGTCGCTTGGCTAGGCAGGATAATTCAGCTCAGCTGGCTCAAACACATAACTTTCACCCGGCTCGCGGCTGACAGCTCGCGTTGGGGCTTAAAGTCGAGCTGAGACCAATGAGCTGATACATACGCAGAGGGCCCCAGGGGAGAGGAAGGAGTTAACAAGCAATTGTACGCTTTGCAACGAGTTCACGGCAATCGGGCAACTCGCTGTCCAATTGCGGCAAACTTTTGGCCGTTGTAGGGCAAAAGTTTATCATAGCTAATGAGTTGGGCGGCGAACAGGTTGTTGTTTTAGTTATTGTTGTAGAAATGGAGAGGAGTGCGCGGTCTTTTCAAGTGATAAAATTCGATTCATAAGCTACGCGCTTCGGCTGCTCGTTTAAGAAAAGGGCCAAGCCGGCAGCTCCCTTCATCTCGGCTGCCGAAGTCCAAGCTCAGCTCCCGGCTTCACAGCTGTGAGTTTATCTAACATCATCACTAAGTGGCTGCCACATGCGAGCCATGACCATCGTCGTCATCGTCGTCGTCGCACCTACTCACCTGGGCTACCACCCTTCGGCCAGCGAGAAATCGAGAAAGTTTTAACGTATCTTCAATCCATAAGCGCAAGCTCACATGCACAAACATTGGCATAAATGCGCCGCATTGGCCGCGTCGTCTTACAAGTCCCTCGCTCTCTATGGCTAGTTCTTTGAACTTGCACCTGAGAAATGAAACGAAACGCAACGAAATGGAATGGATCGAGGCGAAGTGGTGTGTGGCGTCTGCCCAAAAGTTGTGTTATGTTTCTGTCTGGTGGTCAATGGTAAGTGAAGAATAATAGCAATGAGTAGGGAGACTACGGTAGGCTCGCCAACTTGCACTTGGCTCACTCTCTCTCTCCCTCTCTCTCTCTCTGACTTGGAGGAGAAAAAAGTGGCGCACGCAACGCAACTTGTAGAGTTAGGTAGGCTAGCTGTTGGACTAAACTTGAAAAGCTTGCAAAGAGTTGAACGAGGGAGAGAGAGAGAGCGAGAGAGAGAGAGAGGAGAGAGCAAGTTATAGAATGAGAGAGCGAGTGAGTGAGAAAGCAACAAGTGGAAGTGAGCGCGAGCCAAGGGAGAAAATGCGTAATTGTTAGCATTGCTATACAACCACCACTACAACTACAACCATAGACACACGCCGTCAGACACACTCTCACTCACTCTTAACAAACCACCACCAGCTTACACTGCGTCTCATAAATTTCTTAAGCCTCTAGATCCATCGTCTCTTTGTGGTTGTCGTTGTCGTCAATCATCTTGTTGGTGGCGGCGCTGGTGCTGCTGGTGCTGCTGCTGTCGATGACGACGATGACTGTCAGCAAACAATACAAGCAAGAATTTGCATTACAGCAACGAGTAGCATTTTCCAATGCTAAAGCAAATCGGCTTGCCGCTTGCCTATTGCTTGCTGGCCGCCAGACAACTCGTTTGTTGGCTCGCAGGTTCACCGCCAGGTAGCTTCGGTTTTAGTCGACTAACTTGGCAGCAGCCGGGTGGCTCGCGCGCGCTCGCTCGCGCTGGTTGTGTGTGTGTGTGTGTGTGTGTGTTGGTGTGTTAAAGTGTTAGCCTATGTGCTGGTGTTTGTGTGTGCATTTGAAGTGGATGGTGTCTTAGCGAGCGAGAGACTTGCGCGCCACCAGAACCAACTTAGCGGCCACCAAGAAAAACCGATAGCAGCAGCCACCTGACAACAAACGAACCAAACGAAGACCGAATAGTACGAAACAACGGCGCGCGCGCGCAAACTGAAAAGCACACACACACACGGTCCACAGGTACACACTCTTTGCGGGTTGCGATTGAATAACTGAACGTGCGGCGGTCTTGGCGAAGTTGGCAAGGTAAAAAGTGAAGATAGAAGGGGTGAGAGTCGCAAAGTTTTGTGCAGCGCCATCGCCTTTCGCCGCCACCATCGCCGTTTCGCGCTTAGCTCAGCTCTAAACTCAAAACGACGCATTGCAACGCAACTCAACTTTACTTTACTCAATTGAACTAAACGCGGCCCTCCTTTCTCTTTTTCGGGGTAAACGAGCGCTTAGTTTGTTCAAATGACTAACGAGCGAATCTGAAATTGTAAGATTCAATCTAACGATATTCTGCTTAGCGGTTATATATATATATACATATATTAGGTAGCGGCGAGTTTGGCAGCAAAGTGAGCTGGCGCAACAGCAACTCAAACTGAGACTTCACCTGAAACCCGCAACTGCAACTCAAAATCCGACTGCAACCGCGAAAAGAGTGGAGGAAGTTCTGGGTAGGAGCAGTGGTAGCGGCGGTGGCGGCGGCGGCAGCAGCAGCGGCAGTAGGTGGTTGCAATACCAATAGTAAAATAGTAGAGTAGTGGTGAGGTAAAATAGAAGCTGCCAAGAGTTTGATGAAAAGTTTGGCTGGTCTTTCTTTTTGTCGCCACCTTGAATTAGACAACAAGCCAGCAGCTCAGCGTTCAAGTTCAACTCAAGCAGCAGTGGCGCCAGCAACAGTTGGTTGCTGCTATGTAGTTATCAATCAGTTAGTCTTAGTTAGCTTTAGATAGTCTGACTCGCGCGTCGTGGGCGCGACAAGCGAGTTGAGAATCAGATAAGGAGGGTGGGATTTAAAAAGAAAGAAAAGCAGCCAGGTGAGCAAGCGAGCAAAGAGAGACGAGCCAATCCGATTCAAAATCCAAGCCGAGGAGCGAATCAACAGTTTGTCGCAACACACACACACACAAATACAAGACGCGACGCGGCGCGAAGCAACGCGACGAAAAGACACGAATCGAGACAAGAAAGCCAGTGGCAAGTCGGTCTATAGCAAGTGCGCGCAGATTTGCCTGCCTCGCTCGCTCGCTCGCTCCATTGATACCGCAGCGGCATAGTTGCACGGCGCTGAAGCTTAGTTAGTTTACCTACCTACAGGTAGGTAGGTACCTGCTCGCCTGATCCTCAAGTTGTTCATTTGGCGCAAATGATGCTGCACCTCAGAGAGACACCGACATTTGGCTAGAGAGTTTAGATCAAGTCAGAGTCAATCGGAATCAAATCAAGTCAACTAGTCCCCCGTCTCCTCCTCCTGCTCCTCGTCGTTGCATGCCAATTGAAACCCGTGACACACAGACAAACAAACGTTCACCTAATTAGCTACTTATATTGACAACAGCAGCAACAACAACAACAACAGGAACAACATTATCATCATCGCAATTATAGTCGTCGTCAGACTTGCAACGTATTAAAAGCTGCACCGGGAGTTTCAATTTGTAACGCAAAGTTGAATTCAGTTCAACTTTGCAAGCAACAAACCAAGACAGTCATCATGAAGAGGAGAAAATCATATGCATCCACTCGCCTACTTGTCGAGGGAGTTGAGGAGCGGATGTGTTGCCAGAATGTCTTGCCATTGGTTAGTAACAATAGTAACGATAATATTAATTTTAGCAATATCAAAGAAATAAGAGAAGATAAAGTATTAGGTGGAAATTTAGAAGCCGCAACCACAATGCCAACTATTGAACAACATAACTCTACCACATCCGCTATCGGCGCCGGTTGCCCCAGCGCCATATCCAGCAGCAGCAGCAGTGGCAGCGGCGATAGCGGACGCCTTGGCGGTTCAAGAAACAATTCAAGTGACAGCAACAATAGCCATAAATGTCCTCGAATAAAAGTCAGTGGTCGCGCCACAGGTGGTTGCAATCTTGCCAATATCCTGACAGACTCTCTGAATCGTGGTGTTAAAATCAAAAACCAAGCATCAAGTGAAAGAAAGCAACAAACACCGACATCAATCACAATAGAGAAAGAAACAGTAATAGATGAAACACAAGACACCTCGATGAAGCTATTAGCAGCAAGTGTGCACATCTCGCCGCCAACTACCGCCGAGACCTCTAACCCTCTACTACAAACTGCTAACACTACTTTTACTAATCCAAGGCGACTCATAGAGAGAGCAACCAAGAGAGAGACACTAAAAACAACGACAAGATTAACCTGCGGCGATCGCGAAAACAGGTGGCGCTCGACCAGGCGAATGCATAAGAAAGACTTGTCATTAGTGAAATTAACAACTCCCTTGGTTACCACTCAAAGCCTCATCTCGCTGCTCATTTTCCTCTCCCTTCCCCTACTCCTTCTTCTTAATGTAAAATCTTGTGATAGTCAATTTATCGACTCCACCAATGAGATTGTTCATGTAGATTTAAGAGTCAAGGAGAACAGTATTCAACATCATACAATTTTATACGAGCAAATAGATCGCGTCAATACACTAAATCCAACCGGACCCTCGATGGTTCTAAGACGAGGCGAGCTGTTTAACATAGTTATTCATTTAAAGCAAAACTACAACAAGAATACAGATAAAATTAGGCTTGAGTTTAGCTTCGGCCCAAGGCCACAAGTGGGCAAGGGAACCCTCATCTATCTGCCCATTGCAAAGGATCGCGATTCATTTGGTAGGGATCCAGGTAAATGGGATGCTCGCGTTGTTAGAGTTGATGGAAATCAGCTAAGTGTTCAAATTAATTTACCTGCAAACATTGCAGTTGGAGTGTGGCGCTTTAGAATATCAACTAAATTAGCCGGTTCGCGAACAATCAGAACCTACTCGGTCAAGGAGGCTCTTTATATAATTTTCAATGCTTGGTCCAAGGATGATGCAGTGTATTTATCTAGAGAGGACGCTAGACAGGAGTATGTACTCAATGATATTGGAAAAATTTACATTGGATCTCATGCAAAACCTCGTGGACGGAGATGGGTTTATGGCCAATTTCAGGAGTCCGTGCTACCAGCTGTGATGTTTATGTTGGATAAGACTAGATTAGATATTGTCGGTAGGTCAAATGTGGTTAAGGTTGCTCGAGCCGTTTCTGCAATGGTTAATAGTCACGACGACAATGGATTATTGGTTGGAAATTGGTCAGGCAACTATGGCGACGGACTGGCGCCTTGGCAATGGACCGGAAGTTCAACAATCCTAGAAAAATACCTTCAATCCGGCGGAGAGCCGGTTAAGTTTGGCCAGTGTTGGGTGTTTGCTGGAGTTACAACCACTGCACTTAGAACCCTCGGCATTCCAGCTAGAACCGTTAGTAACTTTGTCTCGGCCCACGACACAGACGACTCCCTAACTGTGGATAAGTTTTTCTCTGAAAAAGGTGATCCAATTAGTGATGTTAACAGTGATTCCATTTGGAATTTTCACGTTTGGTCCGACGCTTGGATGGCCCGGACAGATCTACCGCCCGGCTACGGCGGCTGGCAAGCCGTCGACGCAACACCTCAAGAGACCTCAATGGGAATGTACCAAATGGGACCGGCCTCGTTGGAAGCCATTAAGAAGGGCGAGGTTGGTTTTGCATACGATGCTGCCTTTGTGTTTGCCGAGGTCAATGCCGATATTGTCCATTGGCAACAGGACGACAAATCCGAGTTGCAATGGAAAAAGATCAAGACTCTCAAGTTTCATATTGGCCGCAAGATTTTCACCAAAATGATTGGTCAACTCGACGATTATACGGCAAATGGAGTTGCGGACGCGGAGGATATTATAAGTCAGTATAAAAACAAGGAAGGTACTGAGGACGAGCGAATGTCCGTACTTAACGCCGCCAGGTGCGGTGGCTTAGGTTTCCTATTCGAGCAACCGGCTCCAGGTAAGGAGGATGTTGAATTTGAACTGTTTGACATTGATAAGGTTGCCCTAGGCGAGCCCTTTCTAGTGACCGTTAGAATCTCAAACAAATCACCAATGCGACGAACCATTAGTCTTGCAATGAGCGCCTCAAGTGTCTATTATACTGGAATTTTAGCACAAAAAGTCAAAAGAGATAGACAGAATATAGTGATCAATGGGTTACAAGAGCAAATTGTTCGAGTCAGAGTTAATTCAGAGGACTACCTGGATCGTTTGGTTGATTATTCGATGATGAAGGTCTACGCCATTGCCACTGTCAAGGAGACGCAACAAACTTGGTCCAAGGAGGACGATTTCATGATTGAGAAGCAGCCAGTTTCCAGCTGAGATAGTTGAGAGAGTCGTGTTTTTATAGACGTCTAACACGAGCCAAATTTTGATGACTACAACCAGAAGGGTTGGCGGTTGGTACAACCATCGACACATAGACAAGAAGCAATATACAAACAACAACGACACGAGCTTGTCGTCGTCCTCGCCGGCGAGCTCTGCTGCTGATAAAACAAACCACACCAAGGTTTGCCCGTATACTTTACACGACTATTTTATACAAGACTACACTTAATATTCGTGGGCTAGCTAGCCAGGGGCTAGCTATGCTTTGTACTTTATACTTTAGCCGCTGTCCTCTCCTGTCGCAACTGTGAAACATTTCAAGGTGGCAGTACTGGCCATCCACCTAACTGCGTAATTTTATTGCGTCTTTATCCTTCACTCCCTCTCTTTCTCCCTATCACTACCCATTGATCTTTTCTGGTTTCCTCACTTCCCCTTACCTACCGCCGCCGCTGCTGCTGGTTGGCTAGTCGAATACTCGATCAGTTGGTATGTATTGAAAGCGATGGTCGATTCTCCTTTGATTGGTTAATAGGTGCACTTTTTACAACATTCGCGCGAAGAACATGTAAGTGTAAAGCATAGTGCAAGCACCGTTTGCCGTTAGCTAGCTGACTAGCTAGTCCGCTGCTTGGTTTCCTATTCCTGGTTTTATAATAGATTTCCCCTCCATTTGATGGCTCACTCATTGCACGCTAACAACAACAACAATAACAGCAACAACAATAGCAGAGCAACGCAATCAACTCTCACTGCACCTGTCTTGTCTGTCTTCCCGTTATCGTCAGTAAGACCGTCGAGTGAGTGAGTGAGTGATCTTGGCAGTGAGAATTTGGCACGACTCGAGTTGCGACAAAGGGAGAGAGTGAGAGAAATCAATGGCAGCGCCACTCGTGGACTCTTTGGAAACTCTCATTTGCGTGTTTAAGATTGCGAAAGCCTACAGAGCCATCTATCTTTTGAGAGCAACAGGCGAAATGATTGAATGAATTGGCAAGACCAAGCAGAGCGTGGAAAATGTACAGTTGTTTTGCAAAAAATTAAAAATGCGCATCGCTCCGTGCTACGCCCTTGCAACGTCCTTGTTTTGGGCTGGGTTTGTGCAATCTCCCCGTTTGCCGCAAAATTCAGCCCAGCGGTGAGACGCACAAGCAGACAGACTATCCAATGCAAGCATCTACATTCACTAAACAAACGCACAGACACACAGTGGGGCGAGCGGAGTTCACACACACGAGATTCCTCGCCGCAGCCGCTGGGTCCGTTGACGTCGTTAGTGCGGCTGGCTTCGGGCTGCGGCGACGACAGCGACGGCGGCCGCCGCCTATTCTTTTTCTCCATAGATAACCACACAGAGCTTCTTGCTAAAAAATCCCTCATTCACTTGACGTGCCAGCCAACCAACCGCGCCGCCGCCCAGCGATGCAGCATCACCTCTCGCGAATGGCTGCCGTTGCTGCAGAAAAAGCCATTGCCTCTGCTGTTGTTGCTCTAGCTTATCCTGCTTTTGCTGCTGCTGCTGCCGCTGTTGTTGTTAGTAGTGGGCCAGTGCACAAGCGAAGGCAAATGTAAACTCTCACAAGCTTTATATTTTCTTCCTGCTTGCTAACTAATACAACAGATATTACCGCATATATTTTCTTGCTTCCTATTTGCCCCCTCAACAAAGACGAAGTCTACTACTACTAAGAGGAAGAGAGACATAGTGACTCTCCTGTGGAAAATCATCGCATCAAACGCTTCGACTATCCATCTCATTGAAACGAGGAACGAAGTCTCAACGTCGCGCATTGTAGCTTGCAAAAGAGCGAGTCTTTGAGGTTCATCAACGAGGAAAGAATCTGAGGGATACATTGAAACCTTAGAAGGCATATGGTTAGGCGGACGACAGCTAGCTCGTCGAAGTCGTTGAGCAAGAGTTAGAGCTTAATAAGTTTGAGAGAACGCAAGAAGGAGCAAGCAACTCAAAGGCAGGGAAGAGGATTCAGCGACTCAAAGAAGAAGAAGAAGAAGAAGCCGATAATATATTTTTCGAGCTCAAGTTTAGTAGCTGGCGTGCAACAATTCTACTACTACTACCACCACGACCACGTCGTTTAATATTAGCTAGACTTCGGTTCGAGTCAACATCATTAGCCAAGCCTAATCATCATCTTCGTTCGTCATTGGTTGTTGTGTAATATATTTCCCTAAACTCAAGCAGCATCAGTAACAGCAACAAAACTAAGAACTTAACCGCAACCGCCAACTATCCGACTCTTCAACTCTCCAATAGATAGATAGACAGCGAATAGCTAGAGCGCACTCCTTTTTATATAATTTTGCCTACTCTCTATCTATCCAAGCACTAAGTCTCACATGCACTACCTTTACTAGCTCTATCTAAACTACTCACTCACTTTACACACTGAGTTAACTACTAGAGAAGGATAGAGATAGAGAGAAAGAGATAGATAGAGAGGAGTAGTGGGCAAAGTTGGCAGATTTGGCATATTCAACTACTACACTACTCTCGGCCGAACGACGAGCCACGAGCTACATATACTTTATATATTATTTCAAATATGAGCTCAGACGAGGCAGATTACGAGGAATATGAGATTGAGTATACGAAGGTTAGTAAGGTAGTGACAGAGAAACCAGCCAATAAATCGGCAACCATTATTACCAGTGGTGGAGCCAAGGAACATGGTGGCGGGGGCAATAATGATAAAATGAAAGATTTAAACAATACTAATAGACGGAAATCGTCGATAACCCAACCGGCTGGTATCTACATGTTGTATGGAAAAGATTTAAGCGAATATGACAGTATACCAGTTGATGAGATATTAGCCAAATTGTCGCCACAAGAATTAGAACAGTTAAGCAATGAAGTAGATCCAGATGATTCATTGTTGCCCCCATCGCAGAGATGCAAGGATCAAACAACTAAAAGTCCCACTGGCCCTTTAAACAGACAACAACTTATCCTGTATCTAACAAAATATGCCATCGAGCAAAAGGATTGGCCTGAAAACAAGCGCTATGAGGTTGGCGTTAAAAAGGGAAAGGTTTTTGTACCCAAGATACAGCCAAGTGAACCGAAAGATGAGATACCCATCATGTTGGATTTGGATGATGATAGCTCTAGAGCACTTAACACAGCCACTGAGTCGGATTTAGTTGACTTAGCTGGAATTCTGGGTTTACATTCTATGTTAAATCAAGATCAATACTATGCATCCATCACAAATAAATCCCAACGATCGGGCGACAAGTTTGAATCTATTGTCAAATCGACCCCATTGAAACCATGCAAACAAGAGCCGGAAAATACAACAGATCCAATTGCAACCACTGAACGATTGGCTAAAAATGATCCAACGTTAGATGAGGTTAATCTTAATAATATCAAGCACATAACAAGGGATACGTTTAAGAAATTATTTGAATCCTTGAAGACAAACACACATTTAAAATCTCTGAGCCTCTGTAACACTGGCCTAACCGATGGACCAACACAAAAGTTGGTCGAAGCCTTGAAAGAGAACACAACCTTGAGAAGTATAAATTTAGAATCAAATTTCCTCTCGGGCCTCATGATTAGAAGTTTGATTGAGGCTCTATTAGACAAGCAAAAGGTTTTGGAATTCAGAGCTTGCAATCAAAGGCCACAAATTTTGGGCAATCGGATAGAGATGGATGTAACTAAGTTAGTTGAGAAAAACAACTCTTTGCTCAGGTTGGGACTGAATTTTGACGTTCCTGATGCCAGAATGAGAGTCGCGAAACATTTACAAGACAATAATGACAATATTAGATTAATGAGAGTTGGCGCAACACCAAGGCCGGCTAAGGTATAGATGATTTCTAAATAGAGATTATCTAAAAACAACAGAAACACAAGATGGTCGAATCAAATTTGTCATGTAATTGTATCTCATATATACATTTATTATTGTTTATAGGTAGCAAAAGCAGCAACGACAATACAACAACTACTCCTACTACTATTACATTTATCAATCTATATATAAGAAGAACTCATAAGAGAAGTTTATACAATTTGAATGACATGCAGAGATACGAGTTTGCAGCACCTCCAGCTACCTCGAATATTATTGCTTCAATTTGTAACGCATGACTTTAGATAAGTTGATGGGTTGCCTTGATTTTAGCTTGACACAAGCTTTGAACGTCGCAACTGAACTCCATTTAAAGTAGTCTTCTTAACGGCCTCCGCTGTTTCCCTGTTTAGCATAGCTAAACATGAAAATGGATGTGTTTTTAAACAGCAACTTGAATTATCTTATAATAATGGGCGACCCCATCAATATGGGATAAAGGGAAGTTGATCTTCTCTCATAATCAGAGAATTAGTGCGGAAGCCATTAGTTTTATGCCAAATGATGCTCACTCTGAGATAAGCCACTTACTAATCAGAACCGGGAAATCAATTGTCTAGAGGAACTCTCAATTTTATCAAGACGTCACCCTTTTGTTGCGCCAAGCGACAAAATTCAAAAGACAAAAACCTCAAACAAAGTTGGTGATAATACACTCTATTATTATTATATGATTATGATTATCACTATAAACCACAACCAAAAAAATGCAAATACACTTGAGTGTCAGCCCATAGGGACACACAAACACCTCAGATGGTGAGCAAAAGAGAGGTTTTAACCCCCTGTAACATTTAGCCAAAAATCACCATCAAACCACAACAACCAGCAAGCAATAACTTGTTACCCTACATGCAAGTTCAAGTGATCAAGTGAAAAGAAAAGAGCATTGAGAAGAAGAGAGGATTTCACAATTTGCTGTGCAATTAAAGTCACTACCAAACATTTTTTCTATCAAAATCAATCTAATGATTGTGCAACGAGTTGTTGCTAGCTGCAGTGGATCTTCTCTGGTGATGTTGTTGGGGTTGAGCTGCGTTATTTCCACCTGTTGAGCTTGAAGTCGAGTTCGATGTTTGGGGATGTTGGTGGTGGAGGTGGTGGTTGCTGTCGGTGAGAGGTGTTGCTGGTGCGGAGTTGCTAGTTCCCTTATCGCCAGCAAAGACTCCCGAGAACAAAACTAGTCCAGTTTGCTTGTCCATCAAAAATAACAAAAATGGATGATCAGCTTCGAAATAGTTGCTGTTGAAGAGGCCAACTCGTTCCACAATGGCGGCACTAGATGCGGCGGCCACACTTCCCTGCTCATCCACCTGTAAGACCGCCTTATGTAATAGCTCGTCAAGTCCTACCTGCAGATTCGAATCCTTGTTACCATTGCTACCGTTCGCAGTGCCATTGACAACCGCCCGTCTTTTCTGCAAGCCGCCACTTGTGGCCGGTGGTGTTTGATTGGCTGGCGTAAACATTCCCGACAAATCGGCGACATCTTGCATAAACAACGACTTCAATCCCATATATTGGCTCAGTGTTTGCGATAATCTCGGCGAAGACTCAATGCTAAACTTTGGTATTCTAACGTTGATTTCATTGCTGGCCAAATCGGCCGACGAGCTTGGCGCTGGTCGTCGCATTGATGAGATCAGGTTGGCAAATGAGGTTGAGTTTAGCATTTGCATGGTGTGAAAGATTCCCGAAACCTCATCAGGTAGTAGCAGGAATAAACCTAGTCGCTGAGCCTTATAAGGCAGCTCAATGACAGAGGTTCTCATTGCTGGATCGTGAGCAAATGCCAACGGCAACTTGTTAACCATCATTGGTACCTTCACCGTCTTTCCATTTGCCTGAGTAAATGTGGCGTCTGTTTGCGTTTCAGCTGGGTCAAATTTATACTGCCAATCGCCTTTGAAGAAGAGGACGTTTATGGCCATCAAAAGGGTTGAGGTGGACACAGGCGATTGGAGGAAATTGGAGATGCGTCCCTTGCTCTGTCTCTCGACCCACTCGTTGACCATCTGTTGAATATTGTGCTCGCTATTATTGTTGCTTGTCTGGGAGGTTGAGTTTGAGGAAGTTGCGGTCGATTCTGGCTGATGCATGAAGTCTACCTGTTTCATTTCGGCCCCGTAGTAGTTTTTTATGGCCCAGCTAAACTGTGGCGAGAGAGGCAGACTCTTTTGGAGCAGAATTTGGTTGGCGCTATTCAAAGCCTTCATCACTATGGGATCTTTGAGTAAATTTCTCATTGCGTTTCCAAACAACTCGTGGGCATTTGTGGTCATTGGAGCTAGTGTAGGTCCACTATTCCTCGGCTTGGTTGATTCGCTCTGGCCACCTGTTGCACTAGCCGACTGCTGTTGGTGTCGTCGCTTCAACTTATTGCTCTGCAACTCCATCGATTGATGATGATGGATGGAGGAAGTCATCTGACCTCCACCGCCAACACCACCCTCGGAAAACTTGTCCAGTTGAGGGCCCAAGTGCAGGGCATTGCCAATCTCGCGTCTAGTCTGACCCCGAGCACCGAGATGCATCATCATCAAAACCATTTGCACACTCAATGGTGAGACCAGAAAGGAATCGATGGAGTTTGTCTCAGCCGAATAGGATTGACTCTTGAAGATTGATTGCATTAGATCCAGGGTAAACTTGATGTGCTTGTCCGTGGGATCAGATTGAATGTTGTGGCCATTGTAGTTGTTGTCGTCCGGCATCAACTGCCTCGACCTCTTGAAGGCGTCCACAAGAGCCTCGGGGTCTATGATGGAATGCTCATCACCCTTGGCGTGGACTATCTCAGGTTGTGGATCACTAGCTGCAACTTGCATGGAATCAAGGTTGAGTTTTCCACTGGGCTGGTGGTTTTGATGTTCATTCTTTCTACCTGAGCTAAAATCTGAGGCCAACTTAACCAATGCCTCGTCGTTGACTAGCTTCTCGTCGTCGGATCTTGGCGACAGTAGTGGTTTTGCATGATGATAATTTGAGCGGAGATTATCCCTCAAACTGGCGCTTAAACTTCTATTCTTGACTGCCTGCAACTTTTGGTCGAGAACATCGAGGAGACCGAATGTATCTCTTAGGATATCATCAACACCCACCTGTTCCGAGTTCTTAAGATTTGACTTGTGTGTTTGACAGTTGATTTGTAAAAATTGTTGTTGTTGTGTAAAAATGAAACACAAAATCAGTATAGATACTTGAGAGATCACAAACCACCTGTTTAATTGTGCCATATTATTTGAAAGGAAAAGAAAAGAAAAATCTCTCTTAGTGGCAAGTCAATCCAACTATAAAAATTGACTAATATGATGCCTCATAATGTTGCCCTTCCAAAGAGGAGCTCACTGTTTTTTGGATCAAGATGGAGGTTCTTTCTCTCTCGCTCTCTTTCTACTCTGTGAATAATTTTTTTGCAAGCTCATATCGAAAACATCCAAGAGTCATAGAGTGGAATCGAGTCTAGCCGGCGAGTGAGTGAGTTAGCGAGTGACTCTCCCAATTGGAGCACCTCTTACACTCTCAACTTTTCTACTCACTCGCATCGCTAGCTAACTTTACCTGGTCAGTCTGTGGTTGCGGCATCTGGCAAAATTTCACTCAGTTTGAGAGGCGCACCTGCAGCTAGCTAGCTCGTTAGTGAGTCATTTAGCTAGCTTGACGCGGACACTTGTTAGCCGCTTTAGCATTTATCTCGATGAAGCCGACTGGGTGAGACCAGGTAAGTTTCGCGGTATGAACTGTCGCAGTGGCAGAGCACCAGCTGACCCGCAAGAGTTGGTTGGAGTTGAGAATCAAGTTTGGTCTTGACCGAGGATGACCACATTGGCATTTCTAGGTCGGCGCTCGTTAGTCTGTTGATTCGTTTTATTCCAATTACAAATTGAATTTGAATCCAAATCCAAGTAATCCAGCGAGTGAGCGAGTAGCTGGCAAACAAACCAGAGAATGAGTGAGAGACTATGTGACACTTGAGTTTGTCTTTCTATCAGAACCAATGAGCAGAGTACAGCGAGCTGGAGATAGAGAGACACTTGGATTGAGCTCGAGTTTTCCCCCTTGGCAATGAACCAATACAAGAAAACATGTAGATGAGAATGGGAGAGAGAGAGAGAGGCAAGTGTGGTGGCGGTCACAACACTAGAGTAGTGGAATGGATGTTGATGATGGAAATTTGATGATGATTGTTTGTTTGCATAACCGGATGCCGGAGCGAGGAGAAGTTTGTGGAAAATTTCTTTGGCTGATCAAATCTTATCTTTCTCTCTTTTTTGCTTATGTGCTTCGTACATCACCAGGAAGTATGCAGACATTTATTTTTGCTTGACCGGCGCTGTGACTTGTAAACATTTGTTACATAATGAAGTCGGTTGGTCACATAATGCGCATAATGAATGCGAGATCGAGAGAGAGTTCATCAACTTTCTCGATTCATTTCTAGCTCAACTGTCGCTAGAAGCGACTACTCCATGCGAAAGTTAGTAGTCCAAATGATGATCGGATTCTTGCAATCGAATCGATTGGCCACATCTCTTTTCAGGAAAGAGATGTGGTTCGCGTTCCTTTGGTGCAAGTCGTTTAACCTTAAACGGATACACGAGATTTGTTTTTCGAAAGGCACACAAGATTAGAGTCGATGCTCCTTGTTGTCCACTTTCCTCGCACTCTTTAAACTCTTCACTTCTGTCCATTGATCTCGACGAAGTCTCATGTAAAACTGACTTAGCTTATCACTGGAAGTTCGTTTTTCGAATTGCCTGCCATAGTTCGCGAATAACGCGATGGAGTTTAGCACCTAGCTTAAGTTGAGTTGTTTAGTTTGCTGTTTAGTCGCAGAAGATTTGCTAGTGAGCTGAAGCTAGAGTATGACAATCTTACTCCATCTATCAGCTTGCTCAGTAGGAGCATTCGCAAATTAAGATTCCCTGGCGCGCCTCTCGCTTGCACTCACGCAAGAGAGACGAAATGGTGGCCACATTAGCATTCATCTAACTCTCTTTTGTGGAATCTCTCGATCTAACCTTTTAACAGTCGACCATTGCTCACGCCTCACTGAATCTGGCAGCATTTTTCCCTCCAACCAAAGGGAAAAAGTTGAACCTCTGCCAAGAGAGTCACTGGATCAATCTGCTCGCCAACTCGCAGCGGGAGGCGCCAAGTTGGTGGAGTTTGCCTCTCACGCTTGATGAGTGCCCGACGGAGACCAGGACAATTCGCCACGCCCACCGTGACGCTCACTTATACTCAAAAGTTGCCCGAGTTCCGGGGTGACGCAACGCACATGACTGGCTTATGCAATTTGCATGCCGGAAAAGTCATTGGCTGTGGCTCAGAGAGAGAGAGAGAGAGAGAGAGAGAGAGAGAAAGTCACCGGTCATCCTTGTTTCGAGAACCATTTGTACTATCAGATGGCTGTGTGGGCAATTTGTTAGTAGGTAGATCGAAATAATTTAAGTATCTGCAGGATCTTAAGGATCAACAGGTGGCTGGTGGTAACATTCGACCAATAGTAAGTTGTATTGGTGGGTTTAACTGCCGTCTCGCAACCAACTGCACCCCATCAAGACGAGCTGGCGCCCAGACCACTTGAAGTATTTGTCAGCGCAGCGAGTTATGCTAGCGTCGTCACTCGTGTGAGTCACATAGAGGCGCTTGCGCGCAGCAGCTCGAACGCACGCACACACAATGAGCTGGCAAGCGAGCCACCAACGAAAGTAAGCTCAAATGGCCAACTAACTAACTAACTGCTGGGCAATCAAAATGAAGCTCTTTCCCTCCGTCAGCTGACTAGAAAATGCAGCGGCACAAGACTAGAGCACTGTGTCCAATATCACACGCAGATTACCTTAATGCCACAACGGCAGGGGCGCAGTTCCAGGAGATTGTGTTAACAAAGCCAAGTGCAAGTGGCGCATACTTCGAGCGCGAGCTTGCGCCGCAGAGACGCTTTGCGCCGAGTCTCGCCGGAGAGTGTGAAGTCAGCGAGTTGTCTTGGCTCTTTCATCTAGGCGGCAGCCGGAGCAACCTGGGCGCCAAGCGGGAACTTGGGCATGGTCTCAAGAGGCTCAGGCGCCAGGCAGTTGTTCAGGCGAATAGTTGCAGCAGTTCGGCTGGCGACGTCGGTGGCGGCGGCAGTAGGAAACGCATCAACAATAACAACAGCAGCAGCGACAGCCAAAGCGAAAGCAACATAACTACAGCATTTGGTTTCTGTAACATCTTTGCGATTAGATAATTGTATTGCTATTGATTCCGCTACCAAGACTAAGACTGGCCAACAGCTTTGCAGGGTCCATCAATGGAAATAATAGAGAGAAACACAAAGTGGCAAGATTAGCAGCTAGTGGAGCAACACGGATATTTATAATCAACTTGGAAGGAAAGAAAGAGAGAGAGGTTGGGAGAGAGAAAAACATTTCCGACACAAACACACAAACGGACTAGCTGTTGTGGTTGTTGTTGATGTTCTTATTGTTGTTTGCACATTCACTGTTGTCTATCGCCAGCTAGCTACTATTATTCCTAGCAACTTTTATCAGATCAAGCGCAACTTTGATCTCTCATTCGGAAAGTTGGTTGGTTAGTTAGTTAGCGGCTAGAGAAACGAGAAGTAACCAAAGTAATCAAAACATTTTGTGATATCAAGCTGCTCAGCTGATTGCTGGCCGCCGGACGATATTGAATATCATCGCCAGCCGCCACCGCAATCCCCGGCCGGCGCGTAGCGCCACCAGAAAAAAGTGGGAGGTGGAGCTAGTGCTCCTAGTGGCACAACAATTAGCTTGCCGTTACATAACATTGCGCAACATTACAACTGGGCGTTACATTTGGTGTTGGGCTAGCTCATGCGAATCGTTAATGGACTATTAATAGTTGGTTCAGTCAAACGCAAAGACAGAGAGAAAGTGACAAATTCAAGATCGCAACTTTGGAAACAACGAGAACAAGAAGCAACAATTAAGATGCGAACGGAAACTAGCAATATCAAGGAATTGCGCGATATGCATCTCATTGGTCACACCTGTTTGAGTCTCAACGGGGAACTACTACTAGTTTGGGGCGGATCTAGTGACAGTGACGAGGATGAGGATCAAATCAATACGGACATTTGGATCTTCGAGACACTAACGGGCTACTGGCGCCGCAAGAAGTGTTCAGGTGAGTGTCCACCGTACACAAGCAGCGCAACAAGTGCTCTCATCGGCAAGCGGATGTTTGTTTTCGGCGGCCAGGAGAAGGTCGATAGGATTAGCCATTGGACGAACAGTTTGTATTGCTTAGATTTGGAAACTTTCATTTGGACTAATCTAGGTATTAGAGCTAAGGCCGAGCCAACAATGCCCATCAAATGCGACAAGTGTGTCAGTTGGACGTACGATGGAAAGTTTTACATTTTTGGCGGCTACGGGTGGTCGCAAATAGAGCACATGCTCCATTTGCTAGACAGGCAAAAGGATTTACAACTTGCGCCAGACTCTAGGTGGCCCAGATTTGGTTGGAACAATCAGCTGGTTGAGTATGATCCAAAAGATGACACTTGGCGTTGGCCTTCCTACAAAGGCAAGTGTCCTTCGGCCAGAGCGGCGCATTCTGGCGCTTTAATCGGCGACACCTATTACATCTTTGGCGGTCGCGACTGTCAAGAAAGGCTCAATGATATGTACACTTTTGACATGAAAACTTTTGAATGGAACCAAATAACTGTATCATCTGGCGGCAGTTTGCGGTCTTCGCTGCGGCCAATTGGCCACCTGTTGGAGGATTCGCTAGAGGCTGGTTCTGTAAACGAGAATCATTCAAGTAGCAGCAACGAGACAACCGGTCAAATGGTGGATGATGATGAAAGCGAAACGGTGGACGAGGAGATGATCCAGGAATCCTTGAGAGAAATCGACTATCCGGCTCCATCGCCATCGACATCCTGTCCTCTAGGCAGTACCTCAATCGCGACAGCTACCACCACTAACAGAAATCACACACCTTCGGCTTCTCCGTCTTGGATTTCAGACGACGAAGACGATGAACCCTACGAGTATCCACATCCATCTCATCTCCTCGAACGAGGCTCACTATCCTCGAATCACTCATCGTCGGCTCGTTACGACGAGTGCCTCAACGAAATGATGAATCTAACTAACCAAGAGCACCAGCAACAGCACCAGCAATCTAGGCCAATGGACCAGGCATATGTAAACAATGGCAATAGCAACAACTCTAACGGCTCAGATGATAACAATACGATCTACGAAGCCACTTCACAACAGCAGCAGCAACAACCGCAGCAGCAACATGAAGCCGTGAACCCATTAGAAATCGATAATGATCAATTAGTAGCAAGTGGTGGTGGCAATTCAGATTTAGATAGGAAACAACAAGAGCCACTTGTACCGGTTGGCAGATCATTCTCCTCATTCACTCCAATCTCAGATCAAGATATACTACTCTACGGTGGTGTTAGTTCGCAAGATAAGAATCTAGACGATTGTTGGCTGTTTAATATAAACAAAAACCACTGGACTCCTTTGGACCTCAAAAATAGGAATAAGCCCAGGTTATGGCACACAGGTTGCCGGACTAAGAGCAATGAGGTTGTTATAATAGGCGGCTCCAGCTCGGATAAGGTCAATGAGTTTTGCACTGATGTTTTCTCCATATCAATGGAACCGAAATCTCTCAAAAGACTGGCGCTAGACGCAACAGCCCGCTCGGTTCGAATGAGATCTATACGAAGGGTCAAGGGTTTGCCGGCAACCATAATGAAGCTTATAAAGTTGAGGAAACAAGCTGTTGTTATGAATATGAGGGGAACTCAGCGCGCTAGTACTATAAATACTAACTGATCAATTTAATATTATTTCTTTATCCATCTCAATATAATACTGCAATGAATCACTCGCCAAACTACCATTCAATCGGATTACATCCATGATAATAAAATTATTTTGTTTATTCACATAAATTGCAATTTCTCCTTGCTTTAACTTATTCTTGTCGCCCTACACTAATGATCGACCTGGACTACTACGCCCACTACTACGACGATTGCATATTGAATCCACCCGATGCGTACTCGACTCGTTTTGGATTCTCGAGGAAATCTAACCAGTCGCTACTGTGAGTCGGTAGTAAGCCCATCGATTGGCATTTGTACAGTGCCAGTCCAAGGCAAGCAAAGTTTCCGATGAGATATACTATCTTTTGTAGTATTGCTTGGTTGCCTTCGATAACAACAAATTGTGACTTGAGAGAGAATAGCGCCTTCGTTGGCCTCACTAAAAGCATGCCGACCATCATGATGGGAATGATTGAGATGGAATTACCTGCCATGTACATGATAAATAAATTCATGGGTACTTGCTTTAGTGGAGCCAATGCGATATCCCATGATTTCTTGACTATGAGACTTGTGTCTCGTCTTGGATTCACTTCGCCGTGGAATTGTCTGAGACTTGGGTAGTATCCGGGTGGTGCCGCAAGGTTGTCATGATTGTTTTGCGAGTTTTTCTTTGCAAAATTCAACATTTTGAGATACTGTCTTGACTGTGGACGCAAGAATAAAGATCAAACATAAGGTTCATGAAATAATAAGAGATTTATTTTGATAAATATCGATCAAACTTTCACAAGTTGAAATGTTTGTTTACAAATTTTATTTGTTTCACGCAAGCCAACGCATGCGGTCGCAGGCATCGTGTCAGTAGTCTTGCGACAGTTGCGCCTCACGCGAATATCACTGTTCATTTGGCTCCCCTCTTGCCAATTATTTATTTTAAGGCTGGAAAAGAAGGATAGAAATCAATAGATTATATGGTACCACGACTGATTGCGGCGGGGCCATATTTGATTCGATCGATTCGAGATTAACCAGAACATAGTTGTGAACATTATTGCACATTTTAATCACAGGTACAATGTAGCAATAGCGAGACTATTGCACCATATAGCATATTGCATCCTATGCAATTTGAGGTCCGTGTCGCTGCCTTCAAAGGGATGAGATCGATTGATTTCTATTCGCAAGCCAACTTTGAGTCAAAACTACTGAGAGCAATGGAGAAAGCTTGTAGGATTGACAATGGATGTGTAATGTCGCAGGTAAACTCGTGACTAGATATCCGACCAAATTGCATTGGTAGGTTCTGGCTAACATCTTGATGGCGATCACATTCGATAAGTTGAAAATTCTTCACGCTCGCCTGGGTGACCCGTCCATGGAAGTTTAGTACATAGGAGTGGCTTTCTAATATTTTGTTTTTCACACAGTGTTTATGGTTGCAGGATAAGGTGGATGGCCATTTAGATTGTGCAATATGTTTGCGTGCCATTAATTGTGTGTAAGTGTGATAACGTTTGATAAAGATTTATATGATTGGGTTGATTAGATCGTCAGATGTTGACCAGTGATAGTTAGAAGCGGTTTATAGGAACATCTTCCACTGAGAGAGCCACCTGTTAAGTATGGACAAACGAGGAGATGACGCCGATAAGACAACACAACTCATACATTGTCTAGCCAATCTGCTTGCTAACCGACTTTCCCTTTTCTCGTCAGAATGTAATGTGAGTTGCATTTGGCTTCCCGTTATCGTCAAGCTGACCATAGCTTCTAACTTAGTTATCTCACACTTACCCACATTCCAGGATGGAGTCATGTTTTTCAAGATTATCACTGATGTTGGATCTTTTTTAGATTCATCGAGCAAATTTTTGGCTCCAACATTTTGATCCTAAATTAGACAAGAAATAATCTCCTGTTAGACGGGCCACTTTACTCTTGATCGAACTCTGCCGTGCCCATTAAAGAATCTTTCACTTACCTTTGCAAGGTAAACTCGCATTTTCCTTGGTCCCCTGAAGCCTAACACGTTTGTTTCCTGTTATGATTCAAATTGTTGCAATTCTATGTATGGTCAGCAATCGACTCACAAAGCATACAGACCGGATTTCAAGGCTTAAGCATACAATACTTACATAGATGATTGAAGCTATCGTGCTTTTCTCATTAGAATCAGTTTTAGTGTTTGGTCTGTCAATTTTACAATGAGAGGAGTTGGAGTTTGATTCATTAGTTACATCGATTACAGTATACAGACAAACATATAGCTACAAAAAACCAAACACACCTAATTGCCGTGAACTGAGTCCCCAAAATGTTTGATTTCAGCTTGCAAATGTTGTTCTTTCTCATGTGTCCCTGCTCATTGGGTCCAATAAGGTAGCTAGTTCGAGTCAATGGAAGATGGATTATGTGTTACAGTGTTGAACAAATTTTTTGGGAGGAAATCGATCAAGAGCAGGAGGGCGGATATGTTTCGCGCTTAATGTACTCGAAGTTCATTGGAATACAGATGCTAAATCGTAGGTCGCTATGCACAGGTTGATTCTAGCTCAGGTATTGGATATTACGAAATGTGCGCTGAATATTCGAGCTTTTTGCTACTAATACACGCCGTTAGTAGCGTTAATCGTTATCACAAACAGTAGCTGCCGGACTGGTTAGCTAAACGTGACTCAACCCGCGCGCACTTCGAGGCTAACTGTAAGGAGCGGTGGAGCTCCAGGTGCAAGCCTAAACAACCTGTTCAGGTTGCAAGCGAGATACCTTTGCAAGCGATCTTGTCGTACATGACCGGGTAGTGAATGAATGGAAGAGCTCACTTACGTCTTAGCCTTTTTGCGCCTACGGCCGGCTAACAAGACACCACAGGCACCTGTGTAGGGATTTCGCTCGTTATCGAATAGAATCTCCTCATTCTCGTTGTCGTGGCTGCTTTTAATCCTCCCATCGTCGATAGCCATCTGATTCATTTCATTATCTCCCAATTCCGTAACTGCGACATGAGAGGTTGCCGGCTGTTTGCGGAAATGGCACTCGCTAATACCAACTTGTGCCTCATTCCTTAATTTGTCACTGCCGCTAATATTATTACGATGATTGTTATTAGGATCATCATCTTTATGATCATCCCGTTGATCACCTTTGCTGGCACTACCATTTTTCGCAATCTCCTCGTCCTCTTCGTCGTCCTCCCCTTCATCATCATCATCCTCATCATCTTCGTCGTCCTCATCATCTTCATCTGTCTCCTCCATAGAGAGCTTAAGATCAGCACTAATTCTATCGGCCGGACTTGCGGTGGTAGCGGAGACTGAGGTGGCTGATTTGTTATTTCCATTGCTGGTGTTGTTAAATAAATTAGCCGCACTGCCTGATTGGTGACGGACAGATGATGACTCAATGTAGAGCATATCCTCGCTTATTGAGGAGCTGGCGCTGAACGACGAGCTCCCGGGCGATTGCAAGAGGACCTGCTGATCCCCATTAACCCAGGAGTCGTCGACATCTATGATTGCTTGAATCAACAGGTAATAAGTGGGATGGAAGAAGGACTTTGCCTTACTTGGTAGCTTGTCGCGAACAATCAAGCATAACACGCGCTTGTTGTCTGGCACTCGTGCCGATACAAATCTAACCAATTGATCGGTAGACATTTGCAGCCGCGACCCCTGTTGCTGTTGGCTGGCTTGTCTTTGTTGTTGGTCAGTTGAATTAACAACATTAAGTGGACCAGAGACGTTATCATTTTGACCATCTAAGATTGACCGAGCCAGCGGCGTTTCAATTTGGCCAGCAACAGGTTGTTTGCTTCTATCCTGGGCAGCGGCTTCTTTACTTTCATCTTCAGCGCCAGTAAGAGTGGCTTTATTAGGAGTAAAAGCTTTAGTAGCAATCTCTTTAGATCCATCCTGGGCAACAACTTCTCTTGCTCTATCATGAGTAGCTAGAGCAGCGGTAGTTACAGTAGAAGTTATTGCTTCTTCTTCTTCTCGAACAGCAGCAACTTCTCTACTGCTAGCAATCTGTTGCTTCTGGCTAGCCGCTAATTGTCCATGAACTTGACTCGGGCCACTGACCGAGGATGACATTCGATTGAATAGATCATTATGCTCTCCCAATTCCAAAAATTGTCGCCTCCTCTCGATTTGATTCAGTCTGTTTATCTCTTGACTCTGTCTAGAACTAGAGTAAAAGGGATAGTGAAATAGTTAACGAGAAGTTAGATGGGTGACGTCAGAGTTATGGGCAACGAGTGCTCGTCCGGTCAAGCTCGCCACTGGCGGTCGTGGTTGTTGATGTTGTTGCTGCTGTTATTGCTACTGTTGTTGCCACTGTTGTTGCTACTGTTGTTGTTATTGTATAATAGCCAAGAAATAGCTTAAAGGCATAAATAACAGACAAGTTCACGAGAAGTGCCCTAGATAAATTACTAATTCTAAACCAACAACTAAAGAAACATACTACCGCTTACCTGAGATTCCTTGACCATCGTCTGAAGCTAGTCGACGTAGGTAGCGCCTCTGCTACTGCTGGCGCGGCCGCCCCCGACTGACCATTTGACGGCGGAGTTTGCTGTCGCTTTGTGTGTCCATGCATAATAACAGATTTGTTTAGTGCTCGTACTAACTTTCTTCTCCTTCCTCTCCTCCTCTCGCTAAGCTTGCCAACAAATTTTCTTTGGCCCTATCTTTTCTACTCACTCTCCACTCCTCTTGCTCTCCCTTTAAGTCTTAGCTTTCGAATTCTTCCTTAGCCCTTAAGCCAAATCTTGGGTGAGAAAGATTCAATTCAAATTTGTTAAGATGGTGGAAAATCCAGGAACTAACTAGAGTTTTAGGTGAGCAAACTTTTAAGCAAAAAAATGGCAACAATAAACTAAACTAAATGCACAAATACAATGAAAATGATATTCCGACATGACGCCTCTCTAGCCTAGTTGCGGTCAATTCCCGGATTTCTCGTGTACTTGTTCGCTGGCGGACATTTTGTACGTGCTGTTGCTTGTGGCGCGCAACACTCTCAGATTGTGTCACAGAATGTGGATGCAATCGAGAGTAGGGGTCGCAGCGAGCGTGGTTCCCCTGGCAACGGGTGCACTGACCTTAGCTACTTGAGGACCCTGTTTTCCCCCTTTTTGTCGGCAAACTATTCGCCAGCGAACTCTTCTGGTCCAATCTCATTGGATGCTGTGTTAAAATGTGCTCTTGAGACAAAGCATCTCAACTTGGATAATCCTCGCTAGAAGCAACAGACTGTGATAGAGTAATGTCATCATTGTTAGGACACTATTATTTTATCTATATGTTGGAAATATTAATTTCTATTTCCAAACCAACCATCTCAATCGGAATGATATTGGAACTAAGGAAAGCTATTGATTCAATTAAAGAGCAGCAAAAGCCCTATCAAATCTCGCCTAAGAAGCGAGAGTCATCAAAGCTCTGGCTGGTGGTTAGAAACTTTTGAACTTGTATTAGAGCACCATAAGGATAAAGAAAATGAAGGTGGAGAGTAAGAGTGAGAGTAAGTCCAATAAAATCGATCAGTCATTGAGTTAGCCCGTCAGAGTCGAGCTTAAAAGTGAGGAAACGAATGAGAAAGTGCACAGCGCCATTCATTCCTATGAAAGAGCAAGTGAAATGGAGAGAGAGAGAGAGAGAGAGAGAGAGAGAGAGAGAGAGAGAGAGAGAGAGAGAGAGAGAGAGAGAGAGAGAGAGAGAGAGAGAGAGAGAGAGAGAGAGAGAGAGAGACGAGAGAGAGAGAGAGACGAGACGACGAGACGACGACGACGACGACGAGACGTAGACGTACGAGTACGTACGACGTACGTACGTACG
>WNKI01000002.1:7383137-7408853 GCA_015350385.1 Aculops lycopersici
GAGAGAGAGAGAGAGTTGAGCCATAAAAGTTGTCCAATTGGCGCCAATACTTGATGCTTTGGCACCAATCCTCTCCTACATTCCAAAACTCGGCAGCGCCACCATTGCTACCACCCCTGCCGCCGGCCAAAACAGGCCAACAACATTGAGCAATCAAACTATCTGGATGGTTGGCTGGCTCGCTTGCTGGTTAGCTGTATAGCCAATTAGAATCTATGGCCAACGAGACAGTAAGCCCTAAGCTCTTGGACGGAAACCTGGTGGGCGAGCAAGCGCGAATCTGTGCAGAGTCATCGATGAGTTGATTACAATACATAAATCTAAAATCTTGTTACAATCTCACAACGATCGCCAAGCGCCACGATCTTACTACAGCCAGCGGCTTTTCCATTCAGTCAAACTTTTACTAGTCGCGAACAATCATGTTATAATGGGGCAAATCCATTAAGACCAGTGCACGGCGGTTACTGTCGTTCAATTGGTCGTTGCATGCACCTAAGCTCAACTTTACCACTTCCATTACTACTGACAACTAAGACGATGACGACTACGGCAACAACAACAACAACAACTAGCCGCCAGCTAACTGTCGACCATGACGGACTTCCGCTCGTCTTGGCTCAGCACAACATCGTCGCAGTCATCGACGACAACCACAACGAAAAGCGACAACTACCGCTACGACCACAATGGCTGTTAGCCAACCTGCCGGCTCATGAGCCCACCCTCTTAGCTGAAGAGATTGAGGAGAGTGAAATTTGCAAACCGATGACCTGTGCAGAATACAAGACCTGTTGCACTCGCTAGTCGCGACGGATAGGCGCTGGCTTCGTCGGAGGCAGTACTCTCTGACGAGAACAGAGTCTTTGTCGCCTTCACAAAACCATGACTATACTCCCACTGACGACCATGATGAAGACGGAGACAACCACGACGACGACCTCCAGTTATCTTGAAGGCTGAGCGAACATGTGCAGCCACGCTCATCGACTAACCGAACCACTGACTCACAAGCAACGTTTTGATGATTCCCCCTAGATGAAGGATGAGAGAAAGGGAAGGATCTAGTTGCCCAACTAACTGCCCCTGGCACTGTCTTTGTCGTTGTTGTCACTGACCGCCATTCCTTGGTGAGACTTGGTGACTTGGACGAAGACGATGACATCAACGACGACCACAACGATGGCGTCAGCTGTAGGGGTAGCCGAAAGCATCAGCATCAACCATCAAGAACAACCCCACCAGCGGCCCGGGTAGACTGCCATAATGAAGCCGGCCATCTTCTACTCCACCTCTGGCTGCTTGAATGTATTTAGAAATTATCAGTAGCCAGCTTTTAATTTCGCCTCCGCCACAAGCTGGTGGCTGGCAGCAAGGACAACTGGCTTTCAGTTAGCCAACTCGAACGCTGACTTTAAGTCAACTGGACTCGGGATGTATCTAATCGCGCACTGATTGGCCTTAACTTGTCCGCCACTGGCCAGAAAAGCTGTTTGCTCGCCTTTAGCATCTTTCATCATCTTTTTTCGCTCGAAATGGAAGTTGCAAGAAGAGTAAGCAAGCATGTAAGTGAGAGTGTATAAGTGAGCGAGGATTGAAGAGAGGGAGCAGACGAGTAATGCAAGAGAGTGAGAGATAGAAGGAGAGAGTGGACGAGAGAAGTATGCGGTGCTTAAGGAATAAATTAGCCATTTCTCACTAGCTAGCTCACCACCCCCATAGAAGGCACGCACTAGCTCACGCACAGTCACATACTAAACTCCTACTTGTATACTAAAGTGTATACAAGTAAAAGCAAACAAACAAACTAGCTAGCCGGCTCGCTTTCTTGCTCGCCATTCCGAACAGGTGCATAACGGATCGATCCAGATAACCGTCTGGTCAGTGGTAGCAAGATCAGCTGCAGCAGTAGCTACAGCAGCGGGGAGCAAGTAAGTGAATGTCCACGCTAGCGACGACAAGCTTGCCGGATGCTGGATAGAGATTGCCATCCGACGACTGGTCATTGATTAAATTTCAAACGTTCCTACTCGCTCACTGATGCTAGCCACTGCTACTTGCGCTACTCCTACCACTACTACCATCACCACCATCAACCACCACCGTCGACCACCGAGCGACCAGCCGGCCACCGCTACGATCATTCACGTGAATATCCTATGCTATCGCCACACCCGGGCACCGCCAGCCATATTCGGTCTCGTCTTGGCCACGTTTGTCCACGACGATACCAGCTTGCTAGGTTGAGCTCACCGACCACCAGTTCCAGCATGTCGGCCACCGTTGCACAATCGCAACCATAATCTCCAATGGTCACTTAAACGAGCCAGCGAACGCGCGCCATTGACGCAACATGCTGCTTCTCATTCATTTGTTGGCAGTGCCAAGAGACTTAATACCCACATGCTACCCGGCTCACCACTGCCACCGCCACCACCACTGGAGGCTGGGGGATGACACCAAATTGAGGGGATAAGAAGATGACTGTAGGCTGACAGGTTGGCTATCCGGCTGACTAACATGCTAGCTGGCCGACTAATCAATGGGCAGACGGTGGGGTAGGCATACCTCCACTAGGCTGGCCTTCAACCATGGGATTTCCGTCGTGTCCGTTGTCTAGCTTGCTGGAGGGATTCAAGCGCGCAGGCAGTCAGCGCAGCATCAAGCGAGCACTTTCGCCCGAGCTGGACGAGAGAGGATTGTGTGTGTGGCAACAGGTGACTGGTGCCAGCGCAGGCTAAGCGCGCGCGGAGGACTAATTCTCTGCCCCCTGAACCAACTCGCCAGCCAGCTAGCCTGCCGGCCATCCCGAGCGGTCAACCTGGCAAGCTCACGGGCTTGGGCCTGGCCTGTTGAATGACTGGCAAGCTAGGTGCCCGGCCAACAACAAGCTAACAAAGGCGCGAGAAACTAAATCAACCGAAGGCACGCGCGCTATTTTGCTTCGTTCGCATTTTTCTCCTCATCGCAGATGGGCGAGTATATAAAGCGATCACTTAATCGTTTGAGTTATCATTCTACAAGTTGTTGTCATCCAACACAAACCAACCAACCATCAAGGAATTGAAGAGCCTCAAGATTTTGACTTCAAGTCGAATCTTCTAACTACTACTAAATATCAACCATACAATACACAAACCAACCAACCAACTCACATCAAAATGAAATTTGTTCAAATTTTATGTTGCGCCGTCTTGGTGGCCTGCCTCATCAGCATGGTCCCATCACCAGCTGAGGCCGGAAAGAAGAAGATGGTCAAGAGTGCCGCTCTATTGGCCCTAGTGCTCAAGAACCACTTCCACAAACAACTCGGATTCTTCCCATTGCCACTCCCAATCCCAGTCGCCATTGAGCAGAAGTTGCCACCCAAGGTAAGTGATCGAGTCAATCAAATGGAAACATAGTTTCGCTTCCGGTTAGCCTAGCAAAACTTGGTATCACAAAAACAAAGAAGATCTCAAAAGAGCCCGCTCAAACTTCAGTGAAACTAACAAACAACCTAATCTCCTCAATCTATAAAACTACAGTACCCCTCATACCCATCATACCCACAACCAAGCTACCAGCAACCATCGTACGCTGCTTCCTACCAAGAGCCAACTTACTCACAGCCATCGTACGAATCAATGGACTCGTACGCCACAAACGAGCACCAATCATACTCAGGCAACAACAACAACAACAACAACCAGTACGACCTAAGCCAATACTCTTCAGCTGATGAGGGCTCAGACTACGCACCACAATACTAGATCACCTAATGAACCTAAAGAAAAGTTAAACACAGAGAGGATATATATTTAATATTTATTATATATTATTATACAGAATAAGCGAGAGAATGTTATTAAGACAGCAACTCCATTCAACCCTATCATTACGAAACATAGAAACACACAACACCACAAATACATGCACCCATACCCCTTTACTCACAAAACATAACACCACAACTCAATTACAGACATAAATACAAACACACACAGACACAATTAGATACACAGCACAATCACCAACACAACACCGACACAACAACCAAGAAACTCAAACAGTAGATGTTACATGTAAAACCCATATAATGAATCACCTATTGGGAAGGTCAAAACACCAACACCACAACAACAACAACAAGCGAGACCAGGATCAGCAATGATTTTGGTTTCGTAAATAAATATTAAATTATGAAATTGATATAAAAAATACGCACTGATGTTTTTCAATTTGCTTCTCTTTATTGCCCAATTTTCAACTTCCTTTTTAGAACTTCCTCAAGCTGGCTGACTAGCCAACAGTTTACCTGGCTGACCATTTAGTCGCTAAGGCTAGTTTTCAATGGCTCGCAACCTCTTCCCGTCCTTTCATTGCTACTAACTAGCTAGATTATAGTTGGCTAACTGAAACCAGCGAAGTCAGCCTGCAGCCGATAGCATTCATCAGCGCTGGCAATTTGCTAAGAGCTAACCACTCGTTGCATTGCGTTGCTTTGCCAGTTTGCTGGCGCTTCAGGCGGCAGCTACGGTGACTCGCTTGCTGGCTCACTGGCTTACAATGAACAGGAAGCCAGATGATGATCGCAACTAGCATCATCACCATCATGATCACGGTCCAGTTGCCTCCGGTGCCAGTGGCGACGACGACGTTGTCGTTGTCGACGCCACTTTCGAGCTTCCTGTTTCATCTCTGAACTCAACTACCTGTTGAACCACTGGTGGCGCCGCTTGGCATTTTGTTCGCGTCGTCCAGTTGCATAATTACGACACACGAGCGAGAACCAGTTGCCGCCGCCGCTTCACTGCCACGCAACTACTCACCTGTTACCACAACAACATCAGCATCAATGGCAACAACAAGAGAAACAGCTACATTCGCGGAGGAAGCAACACAGAGAGCCGACAAGGCGACGGGTTATGTGTTGCGCTTTCCCACGCCATCAGCAGCAGTAGCAGAATCTTTATAACTTCAACTATCACTTTCAATTCTACTTTTGCTTTTACTGGCACTAGCACCAACAGCATCATGATCATTAAACTCATTGAAAGCGCAAAAAAGAAAGTGACGCCTTGCCAGCTAGTGGCCAGGCGAACACAACAAGAATGTCCACGACCACAACAAACTTTTGTGATGCTGTGTGGCCAGTACCACTACAACGACAACAAACACCACCACCACTGCCATGTCCTTAAAAACCAACTAAACTCTCGGCCAATCCGATCCTCTGGTCTAATTTCAACTAGTTAGAGCGTTAAAAGTTCAATTGCTCTAGAGATTTATTCACGGCTTGATCGCCTTAAGCTCGGACTCGGTTACAGTCTCGCAAAGGGCCTCCAATAGTTTCATTATTTGAGTTTTCTTTGTTAGTAGCTTGGCGTTGTCGCGATTCAATATAATTGGCATCAACTTGAGGATCCAGGCCAATCGGCTTTGGCGCAATCTCTTGAAATGATCCAGTTCCCAGGCGCCGCTTGCAACAATATTGATACTATCCTCCAGCAAATAGTAGGCCCCGTAAAGTGCGCTCATTTTCAATGGGCCAAACTCGGACTTGACGCAATTTTCAATCGACTGACGACACTTTTCAAACATCACATCTCGGTGGTTGATTGTACTTGCCGTCGTTAGCTCGCTTGGAACCTCATAACAACACACGGTTGTTGCTTTACATAATCCCAGAATTAATGATTGCATCTGTATTTTGTCCTCATTGTACTCGGCCAATCGGAACATGTGTATGAAGGTTTCAAATAACCAATCATACTGCTCGTAGTCGGTAAACATATCACTCAATGCCAAGACTGATTCGGCAATGGTACTAGTCAGTGGGGGTGCCAGCTGATTCGCCCTACTATCCTTGATACTCGTTTGCGATCTCAATGGAGTTGACTGATTCATCACCATGAGACCTGTTGATGAATCCTTGGCGCTTATCAAGCTTTCACTTGGATCCTTGATCTTTTGCTTATAAATTGTAAGTAATAATCTGATGCATGATTCAACATCCACATCCTCAGATTTGAAACTTGTATCATTCTGATCGTTATCTATAATGACAGTTTCCTGCATCCCAATCTCTAAATTCAAGATCGAGTTCATCCTCAATTTTTGTGCGGGTATTCTAAGGTAGTTGCTAAAGCCGGAGTTGTTTATACTCTCATTTGCAATCGACTTTGGTGATGGTGGTGGATCAGAATTTGACTTTTTAATGGCTGCCTTGTAACCTCCGCGATCAGACTCCAGCGATTCAAATATATTCCGCGTCTTCTTGTTCAAAGCAGATAAATTTGATCCTATTGCTTTGGTCAGCTCAATCACCCGCTCATCAAAACCCTGGACCGGGTACAAGTCTTCAGATGTTGGGTCGCCCATAATTCTCTTGCGGGTCATCAATAGCAAGCGAGTTATGGTGGTTACAGTTTTCTTTGCCGCTAATAAGTTAATTCTCTTGTTCTCAGCTTCATGAGATCCATAGGGTGAGGATGAGTTGACACCGGAAGTGTCCGTTTGGGATAAACTCGATGATAGGACACCAAGCAGGGTCATCCAAGCTTCCTCAAATTGGCGCCGATTTATCCAGCCGAGCTTAAGTAGTCGATCACAAAAGTTTTCCAAGATGCCGTAATCCTTGATCAAGATATCGTGTGTAACCATTGGAAAATTTGTCTTGTAAGTATCCTTCTCATCCAAACTCAAGGGCCAGATATTTTGTCGCCAAAGTTGAGGCGGCGTCAATACAAAAGGATTTATAATTGGTAATCGTGCGAGCCTAATGATAATTTCTTCGAGAAACTCATATTGAGTAATATTTAGGTAATCAAGATTCTCCACTAAAAATAGCGCTTTGAGACATGAGGATCTAACCGCGTCAATAACTTCTTTCTCTGTCCTCTCGTTTGCATCCCTAGACAAAAATGGTTTCTTGTCAAGCTCAGCCTTTATAACAGGACGCTTAGTTCCGATTAATAGACTTGGTTGTAAAGGTGGAAGCTTGTCAAATATGAACTCTTTTGCTCCCTTACCGGCACTAGCTAAATCCTGTTGAGGCTTCGACTCTCCGTTTAGCCATAATCTTGGTCTCACTAACCTAGTCGGCGGTGGTAAGATGTTAAGTGCGAGCGAGTAGATTGCAGTAACCAGGAAACTAACCAAGACCTCATCCTTGATCAATCTTTCAGTAACAAGAGGATCGGCCAGGTAGTTTTGCAGCGTATTCAAAGCAGGCATTAGGGTTGATATGTTTGCCGTTCCATTTTGCTCGGCTAGCCAGTAGATGAGGTTTGATTTTGAATAAAGTGTTTCTACTTCATCTTCGTCCGAATCATCATCTGAATCTTGCTTAACCATGTGGAGCTCGATGGTAGGATTTTCCGACTGACCGCGACTTGTTTCTCGTAACTCGGTGAGTAATTTTGTTAAGCTTGGGTACAGCTTGGAGTCCAGCATTGAAATAATACGGTCTAAATCTTCAACTGTCAACTGATTGATTACTTCCTCGTTTGTGGTTACTAGACTCTTGTTTGTTTCATTGAGCAATTTCTGGACTGTTGAGCAAGCGAACTCTTCAATACTCCTAGTTAGAGACCGATATGGCATCAGCTGGTGCGACGATAGGAGCTTCTCAACTAATAGTACCACTAATGATCCATATTGAGTATAGTGCACCTGCTCTAGCGTCCATAGGAGTCTAGTAACGAGCGAGATGGATGTTAGATTGTTGTAACCGGTGTTGATGGCTTGAATGAATATACCACTAGAGGCCGAGTTCCCATGGACAGCACTAATAAATTCAGTTATCGGCATCTCATGCGACCATCTGATGATATCATTGATGTGATGGATTATAAGCCAGGTGATGTGTTCAACATCATTCATGCTAACAGTTACAAAGTCTAGGACCAAACATAAGACACCTCTTCTTGTTAACTCTATGTTTGGAGATAGACATTGCTCCGTGTTTCCGATGTTCACCTCGCGCTCTAGAAGCTGGCCATCCTCACCGCTAGTCTCAATGATATTCCTATTAAGTGCTTTATCGCGAGTCTCCGCAACGGCTATCTTCTTGATGAAACTTCTTCTCAACTGGTCACTAAAGCTAATATCAGATAAATTGAGTGAAGATGGGCGATTAATGTGAGTATTGCGCTTGAAACTTGACTCTTCTCTTGTATCTGACATTACTTCCGTAGCGGCGTCGTCGAAAGAGGGGCTCGTTAGCGAAGATGCTGGACATTTGCTGATAGTTTGAACTTGACAATGGTGACATTCGTATACAAGTAGATATCTCCAGTAATCACGGTTGCAATCCACGTTATTTAGTAACATCATAACATTTGACCAGAAGATAGTGAGATCAGGTTGAACTAACTTGATGTGAAAGAACATGAGTTCACATGCATTCAAGCAGAAGCCGGTATTTGGATTCCGTGACCAGGTGCATAGACTCTCAAAAGCGCTAGGTCCTTGAGTGTTTCTCTTGATTTCCTTTTTCAAAAAGTCAACTGCACTACGCGATAGTTGAAAGAACAGGCCGGATTGGAACATGTGTGTCAAGTATAGGATATAGCATGACAATTGTTGAATCAAAAATTGTACATTTGACGGCTTGATTGCTGTAGAATCATATAGATGAACGAAGATCTCCGATATGCATAGCTGCGCTATGTGCAATAAATATTTCACAAAGACCTCATCCGGCATTGTTTCTTTAAGTCTTGCCAAGAAGACTTCCTCTTTTACCTGAGTCGTGAGTATATGAATAGCTATGATTACCAGTGACATCCATCTTTGAAATTCCTTGGCCTGATCTGGGCCTTTGCCAAATGACGGCTTCGGGGCCTCGAGTAGAGTCTCAAAGATAAAATTTACCGGTTGAAAGACTTCAGGTGAAATATTTTCGATGATCCGTCTTGTTAACTCAATTCTCTTATAGTCGGTCAAGTTGACCTTCCTTTCTAGCAGCATCTTTGGTATGATTGACAATAGATGCCGCGACAATTTCTTATACTTAATCTCACTTGAGTTTTGCCTACTTTCTAATATAAGGATCGATAATAGATCATAGACTTCCGGATTGTCAATGACGTCAAGTAACTTTTGTGCAACAGTTTCTCTTTCAGCTTCCAGTATTTCGTAGACATCCTTCTTATAAGGATCACTCGGTTGGTGTTCTTGCAGTTCAAATGTATCCCCGGACATGCTACTACTACTCGTGATAATCTTGTTATCAGCTTGACTACCGAACGATTGAAAGTTTTTGGTCCGATAGATGAACAAATCTTCGACTAGACACCGCAACAATGGTACAACATAAGTTGATATATCCTGTTCGGTGACGGAAGAGATGCTCAGTTTGGCACGCAAGTCGTCAAATTTCTGTATTACCGTTGGAATCAAGAACATTGGTTTGCTCGGTCCTCGTTCATAAGTTAGTAGCGTCAGGAATGTAAATCCGGTTCTCAATAGAATTGATATGCCTTGTTGCCTACAAGAGAACATTTTTTCACCACAATGATCCAGTAGTTTGGTGATGCCATTGACAAAATCTTGAGCTTGAGGTAACTTCTGGTAGTTGACTCGCAATAAAATTAGATAGCTCATCAAGTGGAGAGTTTCTCTTTGATATTGATTGAACCCCTTTGACATGAAGTTATTCATGCAATCGGTCACAATTGGTGTAAATTCTGTTATAGTATTCTTCAGTATTTCGCTAATCTGCCTTACCCTAGGCGAGATCGGCTGAGTTGGGTTAAACTCGAATAGCGATCTAACACGCTCCTCTATGCGTCTTCGAACCTTCAAGGCTCTACGACTCTCATAGTTCATTACAGCTAATGCCTTGTCAGAGGTGGGCGTAATTCGAGAGCAATTGATTGAATAATAATTCGAGAAAATCTTGTATGGATTGCTAACTAGATGATGATATACTCCTTGCATCGAGGCAGTTGAAATCTCGTGTTGAGAGATCATATTTGATGGTGAGGATACCCATGCCTCCTCTTCAAACCAATCGTTTGGATCCACCTGATAGAGTGCCAGAATGTTGATGCCGAATAAACTCTTGAGCAATTGCCTAACACATATGATGGATGATGGGCCACAGGTTGTGGAAGTTATCCTCAAGTATCCTAGAAGATCACGGCAACTCTCACTAGACTTGTTCATTCCAACGAACTCTAAGAGTGACGAGATTCCGGATAAGCATGTCTCTAATATTTGGAAGAATTTTTCGTCTTTTTGATTGAGATTTTTCTTGCTACTCTTAAAGGACGATTCCAATTTCCTATGAATGCGACCAAATAGAAATCGATTGGATGTCAAGGCATCATGACTGACTAGAGATTCCTGAACTGAGATCTTGTTGTTCTGTGCGCCAGGTTGTTTCGCGGAAGACATAGCGAAGGGGTTGCTCTTCTCCTCTATGATATACGAGGCTAACCAAAGCAGCTTTGTTAGATGGGAGAAGAACACTTGGAGTGTTTCAGATAGACTTGGCTGTCTGAGTGTCAATTCCGGCCATTGACCCTCTCGAAACTCGGCTTGTCTTTTATGGAATGGTTTCATCTTCTGGTGCTCATAATCGTGCAAGACACTCTCGTGACAAAGTGCATATAGAAGCTGTTGAGAGAAGGCTAAGAAGTTTCTGTATGCTTCCAGGTCTTCGACTATGACATCTGGCTCATTCAGATTCTCCAAGTAACTCAATAGGAAGTTAAGCAATGTAAAACTTTCACAGTATTCAGAGGGTCTACAATCCCAAGAGGTGGCATACTGGCTAACTGGGTAAACTAATGATAGTTCATAGAAGGTCTTTACAATGGATGATATTGCGGTCTTGCCTTTGTCCAGACTACTTTCAATAGATAATTTAAGTAGGCCGACAACATACATTAGATTGATTGTGATACCAACTCGGTGCTGGCTCTTCATAACATCTATTTGAGTTTGAGTTTGCTCATTGTACGGATTGTCATATGATTGTATAATGGACGAGGATAGAAACTTGTGACCGTTCTTGATACAAGATGTCTCGTGCAACTCAGAGCTTATTGCAGGCTCATCATCACCATTGAAATGGTTAATGTGCTCGTCAGCTTGCTCTAGGACGACTAGATGCTCGCTAGCTAGATCATCAGCGAGTGACACAATAGGATCGCTGCAACGATGGGGTATGTTTCTGGGTCCATTGTTGAGGTTAGTTACATAAAGATTAGGAACAATATTAATTAGAGCGTTTGAGGCAGCTATTCGAATCTTTTGATGCTCGTCAATAAGAGAAGCTATCAATATGTTGTTAACAATTCTATCTTGAAGACTATCTATCATGGAACCTGCAGTCTGAGCTCTCATCTTAGACCAGTGGCTTCTCTCTAAGTAATGAATTGTGCGGTAATTGAGAGATGCAAACAGAGACAAAACTTCAACTCTAAACGGTTTGAAATTAGATCTGAGATAGAGATTGATGATATTGTCAATGTCTTGATATTCTACTATATGCAGACAGTGGTCAGATTCGAGTAGTAGATTGATACAGTTTCTTATAGCGATTATGCAAGACTTCATGGTGTCTGGGTGGGTAGAATCCTCGTGTAATATAGACTTAAGTTCTACCCATAATTTTCTAATACGTTCACAGTCAGTTGATTGTTCAATACATTGAGGGAATTTCCAGGAAGCCTCGATGTAGTTGCCGATTATAAGAATAAGTTGATTCCTCACGGCCACATCTGAATGATCTTTAAAAAGAAATAGGGCCTCATTTCGATCTAGAATACTCGGACAATGTCTGATGATCGAGGACAAGCAAGACAAAGCGTTCGCTTGTAACGTTACCTTAATATCTTTCTTCATCACTTTTGACCCATCTAATAAATTATCATCCAGAAGGAACTTGTGTAATATCAATTGGACACAGCTCTCAATAACTTCATCACTGACTTTATAGCGTAATATATCACGAAGTGTCTCGAGGGCCGGATTCATCAACGTTATGTCATGTGGATTCAATTCTATCTGATTGAGTATGGCAGCAATCAATTTATTCTGGTGATGTTCTGCAACTTCAGGCATCTCTTTGATACACAGGCAAAGACCAGCAAAGATGTTTTGCGAGGTAGTTTCCGTTTTTGATGCAAGGACATCCAGTTGAGTTTCTAATTTTTTCAGAGTGTCTTTGAGCTCGATCTCACTTGAATGGCAAATATTTGCTATTGATATTGCCGCCAATCGTTTAGTTTGTGAAGACTCGTTCTGTAGATTACGAAATAGAACTTCAACCAGGGCATTTGTGAGGAACTGCACGTCTTTGTTTTTTCTTACATAGTATTCTAGGTATGGCATAACATGCTTCAGGGTCAACCCTAATGATGCTTGGACGGATTCGTCGTCAGATCGACGAGCTATCTCTACAAGTGACTTGAGCAATTTTTGCGGCTCGTATCCGAGCTCTATTGGTTTCACATTGTTGACAAGGTGGGGAATTCTTTGGAGGGCAGCAGTGATGGTTCTTGCTGATCCATTAGATGAAACTTTATCGAGAAGGACATTCAGTATCAGTTGATAATATTGATTTTGGAATGTTAATATAACACTGTTGAGATAATCATTGAATAAAGATCTTTGAGCACTGTCATTATCATCACAATATTGTATAAGAATCTCTAAAATTGGTTTCAAGAGAAATCCTATCTGGGAATCAGTCCTTAGTTGTCTTGATAGAATTCTATGCGATGCCTCCTTGACTAATTCTGGCTGCCGATGAGGTGTTAACATAAGAATGTTGACTAGTTTCTCAAGTCTTTCCATCTTGTTTATTGGATTTACTCCTGGAAACCGCTTTACTGTCTATGCTACTACCCAATGGGGTATGCTTTTTGATCCAACTTTTAGGTTTGGCACCCAACTTGATTGCCAACTCTACCCTTGCGTCCACTTGGTCCTTCTTATCGAGGCCAGTCAACCCGAGCTTGAAGATTTCGTGCCTAAACTTATCGAAGTCTTTCTCGACAGCAGATTTGTTTTGATTCTTTAGATTTCTCTTGGCAATCCTATCTTTGTTGCTGCTGCCCTTCTTGCTCTTGTTATCTTTTTGTGATGTTGTCTTTGCTTTCGATCGATCCGATTGCTTAGGCCTCTTCATCGTGTGGAGTGGATTGATGGAACGATGGATAGAGGGAATATAGTGTGTTTTATAAAAATTACATATGTGTACCTCTGACAATAGATGTGGGCTTCGAATACTATTTATGGAGAGGTAAGAATTGATTTTCTATTGTAGATAATGAGATGATAATGATTTCAATGTTTTGGTGAATGGCAACAATAATGTCGACGATGTTTTTCGTCGCTGGAATAAAGAAAGTGGCATGCACTTTTGCGATTTGTTGCCTGATCTTAAGCCGCCCGCTGTCGCGCAACTTGCGTGAGCAAATCATTCACTCCTATCGAGCGTCAGAGGCCTTGTACGATTTGGTGAGTTGTTGGCATTCATACATGAATAAGAACACACACGTGCTTTTCGTGCAGCTGTACGAACTAGCGAATTTCAGAAAGCCTTCGAAGCGAACATTTGGTCAAATCTATCATTATTTCTCATTCATAACGTTACCAGCAATATCAAACCCTTAATTGAGTAGATCACTTAATTATCATCATCATATTGATAGTTGGTCAAAACTGTAAACTTGACACATATTGGCCAGAGTTTGAAGGTGCATTTGAAAAGAGTAGAAGCAGCACACAGTTAAACAGGTGGATCAAGTGCACGCTAGCATTAGGATCAGTTTAGCGAGTTCAGTTGACTCGCTAAACTGGACTTTGGATATAATATAGAATTGGAATAGAATCAAAATCTGAGAGGAAGCTAGCAGAGGAATAACTTGGCACTGATTGCTATTGTTTAGGTTGTAGAAGGTTGTAATTATGACTGACTTGATGTTCCTTATTTAGATTTGCTAAGAATTGGCCACTTCCGAGGGTTATTATTATAGTCACCAAATTAATGAGAGAATGCTAATTACTAGGCTGATGTGGACCATCAAATATGATACATTTTCAATTTTCTGTTAGTCAAAATGAAGAGTCGTACTTTTTTATTGCATGATAATCCATAGTAAAGCAAGCAGCTAAATGGATGTCATAGGGGCTTTGTCATGGGTCCTGGCAAGTGTCTCTAGGAATCGAATTAACGTTCGTCCAAGTTGCGTGCATGAACCTTGCCGGGAATTAAACTGGTTGCGAACATACGACTTCAGCTAAGTACGATATGAATGATACGATTGTGAGCATTAGGTAAGTCGGAGAACAAAAAAGCAAGATAGAGAGTCGAGCAATGGTAATCAAATTTCAACCACCGGGTAATTGAGAGTTTCTGTAGCCAAACATTATCAGGGGAACATAGGAGAACATCGAGTCAACTTAGTAATTCTCATGTATCGAAGGCGAACATCGTTGACTGTGTGGTTAGTTACCTGCGTGCGATATGCCAAACCAAACAATTGTGCGCGTGCCCAAACCACCTCTTTAGCCGCCGCCGTTGGTGGTTAGAAGTTGCCACTACCAACATCACCATTCACCTGAACACGACATCCTGAGTTCCCATATACGCCTCCAAATACAATCGAGAGTCACCGCCACTATCGCTATAGCTAAGAAGTCAGATCTCGTGAGAGAAGGAACAGAAGCCACCATCATGATGGTTCAGCGTCCGCCGCCTCTCGTTATGCAACCCAACATTGTCAAGAGTATTACATGACAACTGAACAGTTTGAGAATAGAGTCCATCGGAACTAACGGCAATCTTTGGTGGCTACCAAGTTACGCAATCATTCACCATTCATGCAATAGTTTGAAGCGCTAGTGGTGGATAAACGATTTGTGATCGCGCAAACTCAATAGCATAAAAAACTTGAGTGTTGTACAACTAGCAACTCGACTCTTTCCGAAGTTACGATTGTCATCATATCAATGAATGTTCTCACGGGATGGGGGAGAGCAAAGTTAGTTGTTCTTGATGTTTCAGTTGTTGTGCCAACTTGGCGACCAGTCGTAGCAAAGTCTCAAGAATCTTGTGGCTAAAAATTAAAGGCTACCTGCTCGTGCGTCGGCAAGTAACTGAGGGCGTTACGCCACAACAACCATTGTAGGTAGTGGCAGTTGCAGTGGGGGCGACGGTTGCTGCCCCCAATGGGAAGGGGGGAAAGCTTGGCACTACCAGCTAGCTAGTTTGTTAGCTGGCATGGTTTCTAGCTCCATTAGCAACTTAGAGGTTGGAGTTCGAGCTTTGTGGGTACGACTGATTCCATGGGTCGTAATGCTATATGAAACTAGCCGATTTGTTTGAGGTGAAATTAGAGAGTAGTTAGTATCAAGTAAGGGAAGGGGGAGAAGGTGATATATCTTTATATTTATATATATATGATATGTAATCTACTAACTAGCTAATGGCAAATCAACACCAATACGAAGTAGTTAATGCACAATACAATTCAGTTGAGTTATATTGATTCATTGAGTGTGGATCGCTACATAGCCCAGCCAGTGAGCCAAGATGGCGGCTAGATTCGGTTATGCTAGTGAGAATGGCAACTACGACGACAACAATGACAACTTTGATGACCAAATCAATGCATACCAGCAACAAGAAAAGAGACGCTCAACAAGATTCTATCAGCAGCAACAATATCACCAACAGCAACGAAGACCAACCTCAACGTCGAGTAATCAACACCATCAAGTATCATTCAAGCCGTTTACACCTGAATCCTTAGTCAACATACAGAGAAAGAAGGCTCAAAGACAAAAGAAGCAATCGACAGCTTACTTGGATCCTGCCAAACCAAAACTAGAGCCCGATCCCTATCTTGCCTCAGGGCAACAGCTACCACCTGCGCTGGTGCGCCAATTGCCGCCGGACTTGATAGGCAAGCCCATTGAGGATATAGATCCTTATTATGCAGATCAGGATACATTTGTGATTATTAGCCGGGGTAAAGAGTTGACCAGATTTAGTGCCACAAAAGCTCTCTATATCCTCGGACCCTTCCATCCAATTAGAAGAGTGGTGTTATACATACTAGTCAATGCAATATTTAATTTACTTGTCATCCTAACAATACTTACAAATTGTATCCTAATGACAATTCAAGGTAATGATTTAGTTGAGAAGACAGAGATAATATTTACCATCATCTATACCACAGAAATGGGGTTGAAGATTTTGGCAAGAGGATTCATCATGGACAATTTTACCTATTTACGAGACCCATGGAATTGGCTTGATTTTACCGTTATCATTATGGCCTACCTGACGATTGTTATCGAAGATCTAGGAAATCTAAGTGTAATGCGAACATTTAGAGTGTTGAGAGCTCTAAAAACAGTTGCCATCATACCAGGAATGAAAACAATTGTTGGCGCAGTGATAGATTCAGTGAAAAACTTGAAGGATGTTGTAGTGTTGACACTCTTTTCTTTGTCGGTATTCTCACTACTGGGTCTACAAATTTACATGGGCCAGTTGACGCAGAAATGTATAGCAAATGGACCAAGTAATATGACGGACGAGGAATGGTTTCGATGGTGTAACACGAGCTCACATTGGATTCCAGAGCCGGATGACGAGATCTATGGTGCCTATCGATTGTGTGGAAATGCAACAGGCGCACAATCTTGCCCAGCGGATCATACCTGCATCCAAGGCTTTGGACCAAACCCCGATTATGGCTACACAAACTTCGATACCTTTGGCTGGGCGCTAATTTGCTCCTTCCGTCTAATGACTCAAGACTTTTGGGAGGGTTTGTATATGCAGGTGCTCAAGACGGCAGGCTCATGGCATATAATCTTCTTCATTGTAAGCATATTTTTAGGATCAATCTATTTGATGAATCTCATTCTAGCCATCGTTGCTATGTCTTACAATGAGCTCCAACGAAGAGCCGAGGAGGAGGAGGAGGCGGCAGCCGAGGACGAGGCTGCCTTCTTGGAATCGTGCCGTTTGATGGAAATGCAAGATCGACTCTCACAATTGAGCAACAATACTAGCGGCGCTCGCTCCAGCTACAGGCCTTCAGTTGAAATTGGCCTAGTTGGTCAATCTCTATTGGCTAGTCTTTGTCAAAATGGACTCTTGGGTCAGCATGTCCGCGATAAGCTCAATCAGCAGATGATTTTGCCCGGAACTAGTCAGCCAGCGGCCAGGTCACACAGTCTCAGTGTAAATTTACACCATCGTCCGTCTTGCCAACCTCAAGTATCAACAGGACTAGTGACATCCGTCGACTATTTAGATAAACCCACAATGGCCGCTTCAATGACAGAGTTGAGAAGGAAGAGTAGTGTTAGGAATATCTCGCCAACGCATCATCATCACAACTTCCCCTCGGTTCACAATAATCCAAACCAACCACCGCCGTCGCCAAGAAGAACACCAGTTCCCTTTCACAGGAATCATCAAGTTCAACTCCAACCCCATCAAGGCTCAAGCGCTTACTTCAAATATCCAACGGACCAATCATCGTCGAAACAGCATTTAGAATACCCGCCACAACTAGATGCGCGCCAGGCCAACAAGTTGTCGCCCCATCACGTGTCGAGCAGCGTTCTCGTGTCTCATCCAAGTGAGAATACCGACAGCTCGGGCACAATTCATCGATTAGGCTTACGATCGCAAAGGTGCAGCACAGCCTCAGATCGCGACCTCCAGGTTTTGAAGCAACGTGCAGCAATGATCAGGATAGTAAGTGCAGATTACTCAACTCCACCGGAAGTAGGTTACTTGTCCCATTTGCACGCCTTTGTGCCTTTTTTTACTTGACTGCTTATTCTCAACTTGCTCGGTCTGAAGCTAACTAAAACTCTCTTTCTCCCAATCCATTCCCTGTCTGAACAGGAGAATAAACTAAGCAAGGATCCAGCTCAAGTCAATCTATCTCTTGACTCCCCGACCACAACAACACAGAGTGAAGATCTAAATGAACAACCACAAGTTACACAGAATCAATTTAATTCTCGCATCGCTCCTGCCTACGGGCGCCGATCGCTTATTGGAGGGATGGGTTCTCCCGCTAAAAGAGCAATTTCGTCAAATAGAAACATTAGTGCCAGAGCTTCAATGGCCGATTGTAGCGCAAGCCAGGATAATAGATTTTTAAATGTAGATTTGCGCTCAAAAGCTAGATCCGGGGATAGATCCTCGCGAGCTAGTATTGATAACGTCGGCAATAGTCCATCTCATTACAAGCTCACAGTTTTAGGACAAGGCTATCACTCTGAAGCAACCATTTGCCAGCAACCGACTTCCATCCACGACCAGCGCCAATCAACGTTGAGTCGAGCGCCAAGTGAGCCCATAGACGAGGACAAACAAAATACCGATCACCACTCACCCCTCCTTGGTGGGCCATCAACAAGTGGTCATCGATATGGAATGACTTCTGGAGCAGCAACAGCAGCGTCAGCGATGGGTGGTTCAACAAAGACATTGCACTCAAACGGTAATCAGAGTGCATCGACAATGCGAAGCGGGGATAGTCGGCGTTACCTGAATCTAGGTTTGCCAGGCATGGACGAGGAGCAGGGTTCCCGGATGCACCACCTGTCAGTGGAAAACTTTCAGCAATTTAGTGGTGGTGCGCCGCTGGCTGGTCGATGGCAACAGACTGGTTCAGGTAGCAACTCGCAACTTGGCCTCAACGACACACCGCCAGAGTATGCGTCAATGCAACAACAACAGCAACATAATCTACAACAACACCGTCAATCTCGAGCCAGATTGGACAGTCGCAGCTACATACATCCAAGCACCATGGTTAGGTCGTCTTTTGCTCGACCAAGACAGAGTGTGGTGAGCGGAATTATCACGGGCGGACCTGGTGGCTTGTTCTATCAGTCTGGTATTGGTGGTAGCCGTCAAATGTCGAAGGATTTCTCGCGGCGAGCTAGCGATTGGTCGCGAATGTCCATGAGTACGAATGTGGATTTGAGACGCTTGTTGCGCCTTTGGTCGCATACAAATCCTTATAATCAGAATGCTAGACCTAGTATTGGATCAATATCAAATTATAGCAACCAAGTGGGCGGATACACAACTGCCCCAGGAAATGGAGGAAACGCCTTCGACTCGCGAAGCGGAAGTCAGCGGCCCTCTTCGGTGGGATCCGCTTGGCAGGCGTACGAGTTGATCTCGGCGATGAGCAGGAGGAGCAATCGGTATGGAAACTCGGATTTTCGTTACGCAATGCCATTGGATGACAGTATGATTGATAAGATGTCCGTAAATTTCAGGGACAAGGCGCTGGCTTATTGTTTGAGTTGCCTGGATATTTTGTGCATTTGGGAATGTTGCGGCACTTGGTTGAGGATACAAAAGTTAATCTCCATTATAGTGTTTGATCCATTCACCGAGTTATTTATTATATTATGCATTCTAATCAACACATTATTTATGGCCCTAGATAGCGATGATGCCGATCCTCAAATGAAGAGCATATTTGAAAGGGGTAACTATTTTTTCACAGCAACCTTTGCCGTGGAGGCTTCAATGAAGATCATGGCCTTGAGTCCCAAGTTCTACTTCCGGGAGGGATGGAATGTCTTCGACTCAATCATCGTGGGACTATCGCTACTGGAGCTGGGATTAGAGGGCGTCTATGGATTATCGGTATTAAGATCCTTCCGGTTGTTGAGAGTTTTTAAGCTGGCAAAATCTTGGCCAACACTCAACTTGTTGATCTCAATTATGGGCAAGGCAGTCGGCGACTTAGGTAATCTAACCTTTGTGTTAGCCATTATTGTCTTTATTTTTGCCGTAATGGGAATGCAATTATTTGGCAACAAGTACGTGGCGCAAAATTTTCCCAGTGGCGAGCTACCTCGATGGAACTTTACCGATTTCATGCACTCATTTATGATTGTGTTCAGGATCTTATGTGCTGAATGGATAGAGCCAATGTGGGACTGCCTACTAGTTGGTGGTTGGCCTTGTATACCGTTCTTCTTGATTGCAGTTACCGTTGGAAATTTGGTTGTTTTAAACTTGTATCTCGCCCTACTACTGGCCTCGTTTGGTGCCTCAAATTTATCCTCTCCCCAGGCGGATAATGTGGACACAAAGAAGCTGCAGGAAGCCATAGCGAGGTTCACCCGTTTTGGTCGCTGGATAAAGATACAGGTGGGCTATCTTATAAGGGAACTAACTCGCGCTTTGTTGGGCAATAAGAAGGCCCAGAATGCAAGAGAAATGTCATCGATCAATCACCGTGGAAGCAACGAACATGGACAGGTAAAGTCTCATATCGCTTCTATGTCTCGTCTAGAGCGACTCAAGAATATTGAAATGCGCACGGAGCAACTGAAGAGCAGGATACGTAGGTCACCCGAGCATCATTTCCATTTGAAACAGTTGGCCAAGTCCCAGTTGAAAGAAAGTGCCAAACGGCCCTCGTCAACAACCACCGGCTACAATTACCAGTACAAGAGTCGACCCTATCCATCATCAACAAGTTGCAGTGACTTGAAGAAGCCAACTATAATGGTGGAGGACGGGGCTCCAATTCCAATGATTCCTATTATAGTGAATGAGCCCATTGATACGAGTAACATGGATGATTGCAACGAACCAGAGCGGCCGCAGCAGCAGCCTCCAACTGTCGAGGTAACTGCAGATAGCGATAATTATAACTTCAATTGTAGCTCGCCGGATGATGAGACAACTATAGGTGACTCACTGGCCAATTCGGTGGCACTGAACTACTCAATGTCACCTGACGAAGCCAGAAGTCACTCCGATTGCTCCACATTTGACTTTGCAGCTATGGATAGTCAGCAGAATAGACAACAACAACAACCAAGTCAAGGTCAGAGGGTTCAAATGTATATAAGCGGCAATCAAATCATGCAACCCATTAGAGAGGACTCCAAAGATCAGGAATCACTGAGCTCGACAGGCACATCCGGTCCCGGAACTGGCCGCAACAGGAAAGGTTCTCGAGAGGCAAGTTCAGCGTGCGCTTGGGATATGATTAACAAAATCAAAGCTAAGGACTCGGCAGGTGGTAGTTCCTGTCCGGTGACACCTTGCAAGAACGCTGAGGATACTGGCGAGAATGAGCGACAGCAGCAGCGAGAGCCATTGTTGCAAAAAGAAGAGATTCAACAGCTACCTTTTGCTGTCAATGAATCGCCATCAGTCAAGCGAGACTATTCAATGAATCGAATTTGTATAGCCGATGACAATGTGATATCGCAAGATGGAGATCAAGACGAAGTTACACGAATGAAGAGCAGCTTGTATCTCAAGGCTCCAAAGCGCGAGGAAATGGAGGAAGACGATGAGAAAACTTTGCAGCACATAGAGACTTACATTGAGAAGTGTATCTGTATTGGAATCATATGCCTAAAGTGGTTCTTGTTTCGCCAATATGTCCGTAAAATAGTGGAGCATCGATACTTTGACCAATGTATTTTGGTTCTAATAGTTATCAGTTCAGGTACATTGGCGCTGGAGGACAAGCATCTAAACGAGCGGCCAACATTGAAGAGGACGCTCGATGTATTAGATACCATATTTACAATTATCTTTTCGCTCGAGATGATCCTCAAGTGGTTGGCCTTTGGAATGAGACGATACTTTGGCAATATTTGGTCCTGGTTAGACTTTGTCATTGTTTTAGTCTCATTTGTCAACTTAATGGCCTCTGTATTTGGTAGCGGGAAGATTCAGGCACTGAAAACTATGAGAACCCTACGAGCGATGAGAGGATTGAGACCCTTGAGGGCATTGCAAAGGTTTCAGGGAATGCGAGTTGTGGTTAATGCTCTAATTCAAGCTATTCCCTCGATCTTCAATGTCCTCTTAGTTTGTCTCATCTTTTGGCTCATATTTTCCATCATGGGAGTCCAAATGTTTGGTGGAAAGTTTTGGCGTTGTTTAGATCCGGAAACAAAAGAAATGGTTACTCGCGATGTGGCAGCCAACAAGTGGGAGTGTATAGACCGCAACTTAACTTGGGCAAACCCACAGATTAACTTTGATAATGTTCTCAACGCTTACCTGGCTCTATTTCAGGTGGCCACCTTTAAAGGTTGGATCGACATCATGAACAGGGCCATAGATTCAATGTTTCGCGACGAGCAGCCCATGAGAGAGGCCAACATTTACATGTACCTATACTTTGTATTCTTTGTTATCTTTGGATCGTTCTTTACACTTAATCTATTTATTGGTGTTATCATAGACAATTTCAATGAACAAAAGAGAAAAACAGGCGGCTCGTTGGAGATTTTCATGACCGATGATCAGAAAAAGTATTATCATGCCATGAAGAAGATGAAATCGAAGCGACCAGTTAAAGCTATGACAAGACCCAAGATGAAATTACAAGCTTACATGTTTGATTTAACCACAAGCAAGAAGTTTGATATGGCCATTATGTTTATCATTGGCCTCAATATGTTTGTCATGGCCCTTGAACACTATGGTCAATCGCCAGAGTTTAGTCTTGTATTGGAGAATCTAAACCTGGTTTTTATAGCAATATTCACCCTTGAGTGCCTATGCAAAATTTTCGCAATGCGCCACTTCTATTTTAGAGAACCCTGGAACATATTTGACTTTATCGTCGTCGACCTCTCAATATTAGGCGTGGTAATGAAGGAATATGTGGCCAAGTATTTTGTATCACCCACTTTATTGCGCGTGGTTCGTGTCGTTAAGGTGGGCCGAGTTTTGCGTTTAGTCAAGGGAGCAAAAGGTATACGAACCCTATTATTTGCCCTTGCAATGTCGCTACCTGCTCTTTTCAATATTTGCCTCCTATTATTCTTAGTCATGTTCATCTACGCCATCTTTGGCATGTCCTTCTTCATGAACGTAAGGCCAAGAGCTGGAATAGATGAAACTTTCAACTTTGAAACCTTTACAAGCTCAATCATTGTATTATTTGAGATGTCCACCTCGGCCGGTTGGGATATAGTGCTAGATCCACTGATGGACGAGGAGAACGATTGTGTCAAGCCAGATCCGGCGCTAGGCATCGAGGGCACCTGTGGTAACAAGGAAATTGCAATCTTCTATTTGATATCCTATGTGATTGTAACCTTTCTCATTATAATCAACATGTACATTGCAGTTATTCTCGAGAACTACAGTCAAGCCACAGAGGATGTTCAAGAGGGATTGACGGATGACGACTATGAGATGTACTATGAGATATGGCAAAAGTTTGATCCGGATGGAACTCAGTATTTGCCCTACAACAAGTTGTCGGATTTTGTCGATGCTCTAGAAGATCCCCTGAGGATACCAAAGCCCAATGATTTGGCTTTAGTTGTGATGGACATTAACATATATCAAGGCGACAAATGCTACTGCGTCGATATACTCGACGCGCTAACAAAGTATTTTTTTACTCGCAAGGGTTTAGTTATTCAAGTCAATGAGCATTTGCAAAAAGTTCAGTCAACTCTACATGAGACTCCATTCGAGCGAATAACTACCACCTACATGCTGAAGAGGCAGCACTATTGTGCTAAGGTGATCCAAAATTGTTGGCGCAAATGGAAGGATAGAATTGACGAAAAGAATGGTAGTGTCAGCAATAAGCCCGCCACATTTAGTAGCTCGGACACTTGATGATGATCATGATAATAAATGATGGATTCATGTCATATATCACAAATTTGTTGATTTGTTGTTTACTTCTTATCCTCCACCATGATAACATGATAACCGTGAATTGTTTTCACTGGTTCAGTGGTGAAAATTGGACTTGCTATTGTTGATTTGGGCAAATTAAATGCCGCCTCCTGAAATGGTCCAACCATCTGGCCTCTCACCTGCCAACCAAGATCACCCCCGCTCTTGGCCTTATCCTCGGACATTTCCTGAGCCACAACATTGAACTTCTCGCCATTATTTAGTCTTGCGATTGCCTCGAGGGCTTTGGATTGCTTGCTGCATAATATGTGTCGAACTTTTACTGAGGTGCCCGTTCCAGCCTTGTCCTTGCCTCCCTTCTTTCCACCGTCTCCCTTTGCGTCACCATCTGAGGCCTTTCCCTTGGCTGCCGGCTTCTTAGGTCCCATTATATGTGGTGATGAATTATTATATTTTAAGTTATAACAAACCTCAAGGGAGAATATATCCAACAATTTGTGGCTCCACTGAGGTAGAAAATGAGCGACGCACGTGGTTTGCGCGATTCGCTGATGAGTAACAAGTTACAGCATAGAAAAGTCAAAGTAAACATTTCAATCACTTTCATTTCCGTGTGTCACTAATTGTATTTAGTTGATTAATGCATAAATCATCGATGATGGGTGATTATCTTTGATCCATCTATCCACGAGCCGTTAGTCCACCATCAATGGGAAGGGTTACTCCGTTCACCATTGCAGCACCATCCGTTAGGAGGAATAGCACAGGCTCAACAACCTCGTGAACCGCAACAAATCTACCTGTTGGAATTCTGGCCTTCATTGCCGCACTCTTCTCCTCCTCGGACCAAAATGCTTGGCCCATCTCTGTCCAAACAACAGTTGGATTAACAGCATTGCAACGAACGTTGTATTTACCATACTCAGTTGCCGTTTGTTTGGTGAAATAATCCAAAGCGCTCTTGGTCATTCCATAGACAGAGTGGCCATCAAAGGCGCACATAGAGGAAACACTAGAGATGTTTACTATAGCCCCGAACTTTCTTTTGACCATACCTGGGAGGACAATTTGGGTTAGATTGATGCAACTCTTAACGTTGACATCCATCATCCTGTCTACCTGATCCTGTTTTATGTCCGCAATGTGGATTGAGTCACTAGTAGCCGCATTGTTGATTAAGAAGTCGATGTTATCCATGTGACCGAGCTTCTTCTTGGCTTCATCCCAATGGCCAAGATCAACTGGTATTATCGTAATGCTGGGACACTCGGCAGCAAGTTCCCTCAGTTTATCCTCCGACTTGCTAACGGCTATAACCTTGGCACCCGACTCTACAAGTCGCTCGGCAATGGCCCGCCCAATGCCTTCAATTGCACGGTGGTTGGCATGTTAAATCTAACGTTAGAACTACCCAATTGCATTTATTATTCAAATCCATTCCATTGATTTGACACTTACCTCTCCCTGCTCCAGTTACCACAGCAACTTTTCCCTTGAAATCGAACTGCATTTTGGTTATATTTGTGATACAAACAATATTTTTACTAAGAATGTGATGATCATCTGATCTTGACACTACAAGTTAACAAGATCTCTAGACATGTGAGTTGAGTCTCTCGGTCTTAGGAGAGTGGATTGATCGGCGCTGATGGGGAGTGTAGAAGAAATTGATCACAATCACTGTTACAGATGGCGCTCGAGATTATATTGACTTTCGCCTGAAGTATCACGCCTCGTCTAGACTCTTATCGCAGACGAGTAGAGTTTATGTATTCTATCATAAATGGATGCTCGCGATTGAAAATGCACAATCGTCATCCGCATCCAATAGAGCTTTTGATCATTTTCCATCCAAACTCCTGGAGACATCTTATCAAGCGCAACAAGACCTTTGGCTCATCCAGTAGATTATTGTTTCGCGGAAGTTGGCGTCCCGAATGTTAAATAACACACTTTTTACCTGTCCTTCGGGTAGATGTTCCTCTCTTCTCGATGTAATGTTGGCGCTCATCTTGGTGGTACTTCAATGTTTTTTCACCCCCCCCCCTCTCTCTCTCTCTCTCTCTCTC
>WNKI01000002.1:7408965-7455337 GCA_015350385.1 Aculops lycopersici
TACGTTACGTTACGTTACGTTACGTTACGTTCGTTACGTTCGTACGTTCGTCGTCGTCGTCGTTCGTCTCGTCGTCGTCTCGTCTCGTCGTCTCTCTCTCTTCTCTCTCTCTCTCTCCTCTCTCTCTCTCTCTCTCTCTCTCTCTCTCTCTCTCTCTCTCTCTCTCTCTCTCTCTGCACTGCAAGACAAACAATGCAAAGCGCCAATACGACTCCCGCCGCACCAAAGAGAGTAGATTACAAGGATCCCCTCAATGGTATCAATCATCCACTGCTGTGACAACTAACTATCGATGCAATTTGTTGTAGGACATCGGTCTAAAATGCTCATTGGATCCATTGTACGTCATGATCAAACTACCTGCTCACTCGCTCGCCTGCTCCTTTGCATATCCACCGGTGATCTTCACTTTCCACTTGACTGCTCTCAATCAAATTCAAGCAGAAATAATGGTCGTCGTTATAATCGTTGCAATTGCTACTTCATGTAAGTCACTTGATCAACCGGTAGTTGCTCGAGTGTGTAATACAAGACAAAGCAAAACAAACAGGAAGAACAATTGCCGGTGGAAATCCGGCGGGCAACTACACGACGACGACGACAACATCGACTGTAACGATAGCGCGCATCCTTGAACAACCTGTTGCTCTGAGTAAAGGTCGCCTGTCGTCTCGAGGAAATCGATGTCCCCGCTCTAGTGGAAAGCCTCTGCTTATCCGGCTCGATGTTAAACCTTCAAGAGTCCGGAGGTTAATTCATCATCGATAGGTTAACTTGGCAACGAGAATCAATAAAATTAACACTCGATCTCAAGTCGACAGTAACACCAAGATGGGCGCCAAAAGAATGGACTGTTCATTTCAATATTTTCTCCATTCAAGTGTAATAAAAAAACAATATCACATTTCACCTGAGCGTCATAGACGACTCATGGTTTTGTCGTCGTCGTCGTCGTCGCCGATAAAACAAAGTGTTTCAATGGAAGCGAAACGAAAATTTTACAAACTGCCAACAATATCATCAAGTTATATCATGGCTAGTGATGGGAGAATTCCATTACTGGTTAGCCTTGTGATACTATTGCCATCAATTGTGTCATGCTCGAGTCAAATGAGCACAGTTTTTGCAGAAAATGAAACGATACCATTAAATAGCAGTACGATAGCAAACAATACAGCAACAGCTTCAACAGTAATCACAACAAGCACCACGGGAAAACCTGCAGTAGAAAATGGAACCACGACAACCCGATTCCCAAGTAATCACAAACGACTACATGGACCGGAAGTTAGGGCAAACAGCTCACAAGATCATGGAGCGAGCGAAAGTAGTAGAGTTTACACAATTGAAGTGAACAGTACAACCGACGCTGCAAGTTATATGAAAAATTCAAATTCAAGTATGTATATTAACTTTACAAATACGAAGCGACAGTTGGTCACTGATAAAGTTAATACAACGGCGGCAGAGGCGACGGTGATCGCGAATGACAGTAAACCATCAAAACAATCTAATCCCAAGCGACGACCGTTAAATTTAAGCGAGGAGAAGCCACCTGACTATTTGAAGAGAATCAGCAACAAAAAATCAGCCGGAGAGGAGAGGAATAGTGTTGCAAATAAAGAGACTAGCCAAGTGTTGAGCAGACCAACTTTGACAAATAAAAGCAGGAAGTTTCTCAATGAGATTAGGGATCGAAGAAAGTTGAGGCGAAAAATTTTCCCTAATGAAACTCGAGCAGTGAAAAATCCAACCGGAGGCTCGGCGGCCGCAAGTTATAACCACGAGAATTGGGTTAGGTTTAGTGGACCAAGCGGAGATTTAAGTGAATCGTCCGACTTAAGTAACAACGAGGAGATTCAAGGTGGAGAGAGTGATGGTAACGACGGTAACAGTTCAATTGAAACCCCCGCTTCGGTGCCATCTATTGAGCCTAATGAGTCGAACAATATAATCCATCAAGTCAACCATCAGCAGCAGCAGCACCAACAACAACAAGAGACGGAAAGGCGACAGCAATCAAGTGGGCAACAAAATCAGTGGCAAGACCAACAGCAACTAGCTGGTAGCGGCGACGATGAGAGCAATGGGAAGAGCGACACTCAGCTAATTTTCAGACAAGAATCCTCGAGGGCCACGGAGGACGAGAGGCCAATCTTAAGTAAAAGCACAACAACCACCACAACCATCGACGATGGAAAGAAGCAGGCCAAAGTGGTGAGCAAATCGGCGGTGTTACCTGCGAAGTTGAGGCAGCGGATAATAGAGCAATTCGTGAAGAGTGGCGGTGATCCTCAAAACATCGTGGTAAGCGACTCGACAATAACCACAACGTCACAATCCAAAAAGAAGACCATAACCACGGTGTACAAGATAGCGCCCAACAGCGCTGGAGGTAGCGGTGGTGGCAGCCACAAGTCAACAAGTGGCATCGGAGCTAGTAGTGGCGGCTCGACTCTATCGCTGCCAAAACACCACGAGTCCATTGCAGTGGTCGATAACGACGACGATGGTGATGATGGAGGTGGCACAAGAAAGTTTCGGCCTGAGGAGGCGAGGGGTGAGAGAGAGACGGAGGATCACGAAGACGAGGACGAGGACGACAAGAACCAGCAGGTGGGCGAGTTTGTAAAGGCGCCGCCCGGAATGTCGACCGCGTGGCACTTAAATCTGAGCGGCGGCGACCGGAAGGGGTCGAGGGTGGCGAAACAATCGCTGACTTCGTTGCTGGAAAATCCCAAGATTGTCTCTTCCGGTAGATCAACCTCCCTGACGACTGGAGGCAAGGACATGGTAGAGGGGACGAGAAGGGGGAGAAAAATCAAGCGGATCATGGTGACGCAAACGGAGGTGCCGCAATCGGCATTGATGTCCATGGCACCTGTAAAGGAAATGGGTGAAATCAATCTGAAAGAAAGCGATTTTGAGGACAAGTTTTCTACTGGAGGAGGAGTGGAAAAAGGCGACATAACAGATGTCGATTATCATATGCCACACGGGATGAAAGGTATGATGTTGTCGTCGAAATTAGACAACGAGCAACAGGTGGATTTGAGGGAAAAGCATTCGAAAGGTTCAAGCATGGAGCGGCGGCAAAACGTCGGCGAATTGAGCGAGTTTTACCAGGGACCTCATGCGAGCATCTTAGGACTAGACCAAAAGTCCGACGAGTTTTCGAGCAACGAGAAGCGAGTGATTCGCGAGCTAGACGACGAGGCTCACAAGATTATGTCTGCCGGGGAAGGAGGCAAGATGAATGGTAAAAGTCTGGTGAAAACTCTAGCCTCATCCCGGCAAAGTTCCTCCTTTTCGTCGGCCGACGACCCAAACGGACAGCAACAAGTGGTTGAGGCAGACGAATTTAGTGGTTTAGATAACGGCGACGTGAGTGATTCGCAAACTCAACAACAAGAAGAGAACAACACCGACAAGGCTGCCGGTTTTGCTACCAAAGGCTCTTCCAGTTCAGTCCAGAGAGCAAAGGATTCTTCGGCTTCGAAGCAGCTCATCTTCGCACAAACAGGTAGGCGAAAAGGTTCATCTAACGCGAGCCGCGTTAACTTGTCGCAAACTAAGTCGTTGATAAGTTCAACTCAACCGACCACAAACTCGTTGAACTCGCAATCGTCGTCGTCGTCGCCGCCGCCGCCGCCGCCGCCGCCGCCGCAAACAACAACAACAACAACGCGAGCCGTCGGCCAACGACTTGAGCCAAAAAATCCTCAGTCACCGACTAGATCCTCGGCCTCCTCGGCGTTGGCCACTCCAGAGGATTTTTCACCTGATTCAGTGCATAATTCCCAACTCAACACCGCATCTGAGAGCGACGAGAATAACGTAGATACCAATGAAAAGGTTGAGGAAAATCCAGGAGCGACGACGAGAACTGCGCTCAGTGGAGTCAAGAAACCCAGTGAGGCGGGAGTTGTAAGAAAATCCACAGGTGGAACCCAGAGAATTAACGAGTTGAGTGTGACGCAAGTGAAGCAGGCACAGCAACAGGAACAGCAGCGATCCGAGAAGCGACCTGTTGCCCTCGCGCCTGTGGCTGCGTTCAGGCGGCGGCCGCTTGATGGCGCCAGCGGTAAACTTACGACTCGCGGCCGTAAATTCGAGAGGACACTTGATGATACGCGGGACACGGGACGGCAACAACAACAACAACAACATTTACAGTCGTCACTCAAAACCATTGAGGGAGATGTAACTAGAGAAAAGAGTGGCAACTCTGATCTAGATTTGAATTCGAAACATGCGCTCGCTACCGGCAACGCCAATGCTCAAGCGAGGCGACTAACCGGCGCATCCTCGCCACCAATTAAACAGAGCGGAACTCGTGACCCAACTACAACGAGTCAGAAGCCGGTGGACTCGCTCGAGGAATTGAAACGCGTGGTTGCTGCATCCAAACAGCAACAGCAGAGTCCTTCGAACTCAAATCGAAATGGCGAGGCTCGTCGGCAGAGGGACAGTGGTTATCCATCATCTCGGCCGGAGAAACTGCAACAGCGACAACAGCAATCAGATCAACAGGTGCTGACGAAAGCAAACAAGAACGATGTTAACGATGACAACAAGGTAACTAAAAAGACTAATAATACCAGCAACAAATTAACTGCCGCGAAACAACCGCCCACTTTGAGTGGAAAGTTACAGCCCAAACAGCCGAAACAACAGCAGCAGGTTGCTGTCGCTAGTGAAGATAAAGACAGGGGAAATGCAACTTTGATTTCGACACCAACCTCCTCAAGTGGACCGCCACCGAAACCAGAGCCATCGAGTGGCAACAATGACAAGCAGGCCAAAACGCACAACATCATGATGCTCATTGACTTTGGACCGCAACAAGTGCAGCCAACACTGAGCATCGAGTCACCGAAACCTCTGCAAAGCCACAATGGAGGCCCCCAATTGACGGCGACTCTTGACAAGAATCCGCCACAAACGACCACGAGGCCGCCATTCAACGGGGACTCGCCGGGCTCACTAGGAGTCGTGAATGGACACAACGAGGTTTGGTCCAACAAGTGGTCGCCCAGTTCTAATGGTGCGAATGAGAACGCGCATTCAGCTCAGTCGTGGCGTCCGATGGAGAAATCATCAACGATTAATGAGCAACCTGTTGCTCAAAATCCTACACCACAAGCACCAGCACCACCAGCGGCAGTTAATGTTCAAATTTACAACAATCACCTTGTGCCCCAGCAGCAGCGCCAACAGGTGGCCAGCAACGGTTTTGAGCAACAACAGCTGCATCTAGATTCCTCGTTTGGCGAGACCGATGGCGACCAGTCTGGTGATGGCGATGATTCCTCCATGATGTTTGATGCTGCCGCCGCCAGCGACCTACACCAATATGCCCACCGAGTTCCCTTCGATTCGCGCCATTCAATGTCGATGATCAAGCCTTTTCAAGCTAGCCAGCCGCCGGGAGTGCTCGATGTATTGATGGGTCGGGCGGGCTCCTCGGCGTCGTCCGTGTTCAATGGTCAGGCCGAACTCATGGCGGCAAGTGGCGACATTGGAGATACTCAAATCGAAGACCCCATTCTACCTGGCGAATCAGCGAGCACTAACCGGATGGTCCGGCGGGTGATTGATGAAATTGCCATGTCGCCCACAGGATCAATATTATCAATGGATGGGCCCGACTTTGAACGCGACCACGAAGATATGGGATCGCTGATTGCGAGCGATAAAAGGACAAATAACGATGCTACAGTTTCTCCCGCAGAAAGATTAAATGTATCAACAAACCTACTTTCTATGCAAATGCAGATGCAGCTTGACGACGAGAGGCTTCAGCAAGAGCAACAAGAAGCGCAATCAGCTGATGGCAATATTGTAACACAACAACCTGTTACGACATCCCCGTTTGCTTCACAAGCTAACGCGACGACCTTATCCCCAAAATACGCTCCTTTGCCCTCGACTTCAGCCGCAATCAAGACGGGAAGCTCTACGACCACGACGATGGCTATTGCGCCAACATCAGGACCAACTACAACAACATCGTTAGCAATAGCAACAAACCAGTCGACGTCCAGAGCAAATTCAACTTTTTCGCCCTCTTCTTTGCTCGGTAAAGTTGGGGATGTGAGTAAAAAGAGCATCGCCGGTGATGCAACACGAGGCCAAGAGCAGAATCGCTCCTCCAATAAACTAGACTCAAATTTTAGCCAGGAGAAAGAGGAGGAGGACTTGATGGGGGAGGAGTCGCATCGAGTGGATGGCGCACAGGTGAGATGGCCGCTCAGCCGCGATGTAAGTGGCAGCGACGGTGGCAATGGCAATGGCAATGGCAATGGCAGTCGTAGCGGCGGTGGCGGTGGCAGTGGCAGTAGCGTAGATAAAGATAAAATGCGTGCTGTCGCAAGAGGAAAGAACCAACAGTGACATTGAAGAGTACTAGTGGTGGTAATTTTAGTAGTACCGGCGGCATCATGGAAAAGCTGATAACCTCGAGTGGAATTGGAAGCCAGTCCGAGGCTCGTTAGTCTATCGAGATCACGAGCAACAAGTGGAATTCGGACGTGGAAGCCGCGGTTAGCAATCGTCGTCTTCGTTATCTTTGCTGCCGTCGATTAGCTTAGGAGATTGTGAGTCGGTGCGCAGCAAACGAGTAGCTCACACTCAAAGTGCACTGCTTAGAAAAGGAGAAGACATTCGGTTCGCAGAAATGAGACAGTCGTGACCTGTCTGGTAATTGAAAGTAAGAAAGAAGTCAATAAAAAGAACAAGGTTTAACTGACAACCAAAATCAGTTTTAGACTGACCTACCCGAAATTGAAGTAAATTTCTTCAAGTCAATCAAGTTAACTAACAAACAAATAAAAAATGGAAGTCTTATCAAACACAGCAAGTGCTCAAACGGTTGCTAGCAGCGTGGCCTCGTCAGGTGGATCGGCCAGCGCTGGCTTAATGGGAAATCTACATTATTATACAGTGGGCGTTTTTGACAAATATGGCGACCCAAGAGTCAGCAACTACCACCTAATGTCAACTCCCTGGCCAACAATTGGCGCAACATTGATCTACTATTGGTTTATTCGTTCCATTGGACCAAAGATGATGCGCGACAGGAAACCATATCAAATTTTGCCACTTGTTAGATGCTACAATATAGCAATGGCCGCTTGGAATGCGTTTGGGATTTACATTGGATGCCAATTGCTTAATTATGGACTTGATACCCTTGGTTGCAGGCCAATCGATCCCTACTTGAGAGACGAGAAAACGTTGAATCAAGTTTACTATGGTCACGTATTTTTCATCTCGCGTTTGGTCGAGTTTAGCGATACCGTTTTCTTTGTATTAAGGAAAAAGGACAATCAAGTTAGCTCATTTCACGTGTTCCACCACTCGGTTGTTCCAACGCTCACCTGGATCTTCCTAAAGTTTGGTCCGGGTGGAAATGCAGGCATTTTCCCACTAATCAACACAGCAATCCACACGGTCATGTACTCCTACTACTTGCTCGCCACCTTTCCCTCCATGAAACCGTACCTCGGATGGAAGAAGTATCTAACCCTAGCGCAAATTGTGCAATTCTTTATTATCATTGCAGTCAGCGCCCAGCCCTTGTTCATTCCGGGCTGTCAAATGCCCAGCTCACTAGTATTCATCTCATTAGTATTCTCGTTGATCTTCATATACCTGTTTGTCGACTTTTACCTTAAAGCTTACAAGAGCAAGAGGAAAGATGAATAGATTGTTAGGGGCGATTAGATAGCAACAATTATTGTTTCTCTCTTCCCTCTCAATTTCTTCTAGCCTTTGCCTAGACATACGAAACAATGGCCTACACTGGAGACAATTGATTTGCACGTTCCACTTAGCTAAATGCGAGAGTTTGGGCGGGTAGCAACACGTGACAAGCACGGATTTAGGACGATAAGTTGTTGAAGAAGAAATATAAACAGAGGAAATAGAAGTGGAAAAGAATGAAGTTGATGGGTAACATTGTAAATTGTGGAGAAAGACTCACCTAAACGAAATTATCAACTTACGAGAATCATACTAATCACCTAATTGAACTTAATTAAATTACAAATCTAATTTATCGCAAAGTAAGAAGAACTGCAACTTTCATTACTCCTCTGTACTATTATCGACTATCATATAACTGGTTAGACTCTGCTCTAGTTCACTTTTCGGCTTCATTTAGCTAAAAAAGTAAACGGACTTCAGTACTTCCTCTAGATTTAACTCGCCCGTCTTAGGTACTCGCTTAAATGTATCCCGATCCCTTAATCGAGCCTGCACTTTAGCCGCCTCCAAATCAGTCAACAAGGTGTTTACAGTTGATCTTGCCGGTGGGTCCATGGGTGAATCCGATACAAATCCTCGTATGTCATGTCCATCATCGTCGTCATGTAAATTAAGCTCTTCTGTGGACAAGATCCGCGACTCGTTTGCAAGGAATGAGCTCAAATCGTTGATGTCATCCTGAGGCACACCTAACAATGGATCAACGGGTGGCTTGATGTTCTTATTCAGCTCCAACTGATTAGCCAACTTTTGCTGTAGCTGTAGTTGCTTTTGCTTTGGCGAGAGCTTGATGTTGTTGCTGTTGTTGCTGCTAACTTGCTGGTTTCGTTGCTCAATCTTTACAACCTTGTTCAGTTGCTTCAACTTTGGGCCTGCAATATCGTAATCATACTTGGCTAGAAATTGATCAGATAAATCCTTGAGCAAGGGCTCCGAGTGCAAGGCAACAAACTGTTGACGACAAATCTCATTCATGGCGTCAACAGTTGATGGGTGAGTCCAATAACAATCGTGAACGGAAACAAAGGTTATTCCCTTGCGTTGGCAATGCAATGAAGTTAGCATCATATGCGAGGAGTCCAGCGAATGGATGTAGTTTGGTGGAAAGGCAGTCTTCTGTTTGGGAGCATTTAATTTGGCCAGAGGATCATTGGACACCTGTTTCTCCGTGCTAATTGACGACGATAGGAGACGCGATGAGTTTGTTAAACTTGGCACAGTGTAAGGTTGCTTAACTGGAAAACCGAGTGGAGTTTCCCAACAGACTGCTTGATTATACTTGCTTGCAATTGTATAAGCACAATCCGTGAGCCAATCTTGAATCAATCGCGACTTGTTAAACATTTGACCAATTGAATCGAAAGTCTTGCCAGTCAAATAGTTGGCGGCTTGCCAAACTTCGCGCTCACTATAACCCTTGGCTATCAATTGTCTCGCGATCTGTTGACGAGCACCGTAACGAGTCACTCCATAGACGGTGGTCATAACTGTTTGCTTGATTACCTTTCTCTGAATGAATCCATCCAACATAATAGCCATCTTGACTCCCTTGGCAGCATCCTGCTTCCGCATTCTCTCTACTATATCCACAATACGACTGTAAACATCTTGAGGCTTATCGGATGGAATCAAATTGACAGCCATCCCGCCGCCAATATCACGGCCCAGTGCGGCATAATGCTGAAGTCCATTGCAGGAACCATCTTGGTGGACGGGAAAGTGACAAATGTACTTGCGCGGATCGCCACTCCGAATCGCCTTTGCAATCTCAATACAACAGGCCAACACTTGCCACGGATTCTCGTTGCGCTGCCACCACTTGTTGCCAGTCCAAGGATTGTCAGCAGAATCAAGGATCTCTGTTTGTAATATTGAATTAACATAATCAAGTCTCTCACTAAGCGAGTTTGCCTTCATTGATCCGACCAAATTAATGCAGTGCACCTTGAGCCAATCCAATCCGCGCTCGCCTAGCGGACGTCCCTTTGCAAACAACAACAAAGAGCGAGCTAAATCTGAACCCAAATGATTGAAGTGTGGAGGTATTGGATAGGTTCGACCCCGGAAGTCCATATTATGAGGGAACCAAAAGATTCTTGTTCTGAAATGATTGGCAATTGATAATCTATACAGACAATCGCGCCATAATGAGTACATTTCCCTTCGCTTCTGATCGGCTTTCTTTCTCTCCTTGTTGTATAATATCCTATCAGACTTTGTAGGATTGTCCTTGAGCTTTGGAATAGTGGATCTCATCTGGGATTCGTCGAGTGGTATATTGAGATTCGTATCACCGCCCGATCTAAACACTTGAGCAGCGGCATCCAAAATCCTCTGATTTACTTTCCAGGGACACAAACCAATGGCATTCAATGAATCTAGACTAGGGTATAATTTTTGATTGTCGATATTGTGCCAAGCAACAAATGCACGCTCAGCATATGGATGTGCAGTCCTAATAAGCTCAGCTCGATTGGTTAAGTAACCACCAAATCCAGGTGAGAGCCAGGGTAGCGGAGGTGTGCAAGTTGGCAGGTAGCTGTAGTCAAATTTGAGCTTATTGAAAGAGGCTTTCTGATGAAACTTCTCCAAATCATTGTGGGCTCTAAATTCTTCCTTAATCTTGTGGCTTGAGTTCATTTGGAAGTAGGCAGTATAGAAGGCATTGACTAGATTACTCTCCTTGATTTCGCGCCTTGGATTCTTCACAACTTCCGGATCAAACTTGACCTCTTTGAGTATAATTCCGTAGAGAAATCTACCCACCGCACCGACAACGTGATGAGGCCATTGGTCTATGGGATTTATTCTATCCTTGTAAACTCCATAGTTTTTAGTTTTTGCTGCCCTAATTTGCAGATACTCCCTTGGATTGATCTGACTGGTGCTATTTTCATTGATACAATACTCGGTCAAATAGTCTAAGTATATCTCTCGCTTCTCTTCATCAGATCCATCTGCAATAGCCTTAGCCTTGAGGTATCTTGTCATGATTTTGTTGCCCAATTGTAAGTGCAAATTAGTTGTTGAGTAGCTGTAGTTTGAAAAGGCAGCGTTTGTATCAACCTCATCGACCAAAATGTCCAACAATAGTTTCTTATCTACACTACACAAATACGGATACAGATGAACCTTGTAATCATCCATACTTTGCAACTTCAGCTCCTCAAGTCTAGCATCCAATATATCACCGAGAGTTCGGCGCCATAGGTCTATATGCTTCTGCCATGCTTTTGCATGCAGAGAATTGATCCCACTTGCATCTTGATCATTGATTATTGACTTGATCGACACACTTGATTTAGACTCAACTGATCGTTGATGGTCACACCAGGCTCTCAAGAGATTTGGCGATTTGATCTCACTAATATCATATGGCACAGCCTCAACTTTATCGAAATCTCTGAGCAATTTGCAATTGTAACTTATGGGGACATCACAGAAGACTTCCTCATACCTTGGATCGTGGTCCAAGAGGAGAGTTTTAATTGAGCTCCGTTCAGCTGGACTTAGGTAGGTGGAAGAGAATAGAGTCTTCGTACTAATACCTTGATTTCTCATATCATTTATGAGCCGCTTGACGAGATTTGTCGCATGCCTGTACTTGTATGAGTAGGCAAGTAATATGTAGGCATATGATTCAGCATTTGGCTGAACCTCAGTCTTGATCATGTGCATTCTTGTCTCGACAATCTGTTGCAATGACTTAGTTTGAGCCCAACCACGAAGGACAACATTATAATGACTAACATCGACCAGTGGATTGTGTCTCGGTCCAGTGTGTCGAACTAACGTTTTTAGGGCCCTATCAACTTGGCCGACATCGACGCAAACACTCAAGTAAGAGCTAAGAGTTAACTTCTCATACATTCGTTTCTTATCATTACGAAACTTTGCTTGGGACGAGATACTCGAATTTATAAGCCGCTTGGAGGTGGAGCAAACGATTGGCTTTAGAATCGTCATTGTGGCCTCGATATTCCTTTTTCTTTTCCGCTTTCTGGTATTAATAAATCTGTCGTCAATGCCGACAGTTTGAACATCTTGAGGAGCTCAAGCTGATGCTGGGTAGATAGAGTACAACTAGGAATGATGGCATTAAAGATAAACAATGAAAAATTTGCATATAGAAATAGAAGGTCTTATGTAAAATGGATAACGAGATTATATCGAGCACATGTGTTTATTTTGAGAAGAACGCGTGCTTTGCGAACTTCACTCGGGGAAATGCGTGCAAAGTTATTGTCGTTGTTGCTGGAGCCTAACCTCGCTTGCTCTTGCTTGCATCGCAGCTTGATTTGCGGCTCCATTAATTGAAGACTCTAGGAAATCCATTTGTCTTTCTAAATTTGTCACCTTCTCATTTAGCTCGGCCATTTTGCCACGACAAGATTGATCTATTACACGACAGGGTTTGGATTTGTTAGAGCTTACTGTGAAGTTTGAGGGGCTGTCCGATGTGGCGATATCGATGCAGATATGCTTTACTTACCAAAATGATTGAGGAAATCGGAAATTTTCTTGATATTCCTGGATATGATCTCTATGAAATCTCTATCTTGCCAATCCTGGCGTTGAATCGAAGACATGTTTGATTAATTTCCGGATAACTAGATCACTTTTTTGATGATGTTTCCCATTTTTAACTCTGAATTTTCTCGCTCGATTTGTCTGACATGACTCGAATGAAGCGCTCGCACAACTCGGATTGGCATCGTTCGTTGTCTCAGACACTTGTTCACACATGTAAATTGGATTGACGAACAACTCAATTAGAGCAAGTGGTCAATTAGATGATCTGTAATTATACCATTTTTGGACCCAAAGTGAAAGATAAAATGATAGCTGAAATTAGACAAACTCTACCAACTGGTGGTTTTTATTCTGAGCTGATTCTTGTATGCTCAGGCGATGGAATATCGTCATCTGTTAGGAAGAAGAAGGGTGCATTGAGTATAATCCCTATAATAATTCCGTAGATGCAAACCATGTAAACAGGAACGTTTCTAAAGGTGACATTGAATGTCAGGATACCGATCGAAACAATATTGCCCAAATTATATAGAACCTTGCCGAGCATCACCTTTTTCTCGCTCCAAGCTTCATCCTCGCGGAGTTCCTCGAGTCTTTCCATTTCCTCCTCCGTACGACAGTACCTTTCCGAGTCTAAGTGGTATCCTCGAGCACAGGACAAACACTTGTTGGGTCCAGTGCTGGACAATCTTCAGTCTGCATTGATCGAGGGCGACGAGGATCGGCGACGATATGTCATCCAAATCGGTTGCTGAAACCAAAATATTGGTCGGTCTCTGGTGAAGCTGGGCACATGAGATGATAAAGAGTCTTCATCTCCAATTGCCTCGTCACAATTGTTTATCTCATTGTCGCTTGCATCGAGTCTATCTCTCAACTCCATTGTGTTAGCTGGAGGACATTTTTAATGACATCTTTTTATATTTAGACTATAATAAGGGTTCATGTATGTAGAAAGATGGGAGAATCGGAAAAACAAAGCCTAATTTGTTTGCTCTCTCAATATATCAGCTAGAATTTATGATCATTTTGAGTGACACAAACAGAAGGAGCCTACAGATTCGTCATGTAAAAGAGTTCATGGAGGATAACAAATGGAGGTGAAAAATTGAGATTGCTCAAAGTAGTAACACAATTATTAATTGTATGCTCGCACTAATATGCCAACTTTGTGTTAGTTTGGTATATCGAACCAATATTTCCATTTCCGTCGCCGTTTGAATCCGTCAATCTGGTGACATAGTTGCTCTTGTTCAAACTATTCGCGGAAACGTTCAAGTTTGTAGTTGATGGGTTACTCTTGTTGTATATCGACTCTGGCGCAGGTCTCTTCGAGGGTCCACAAGTGACGATCCGCCATATCTCCTCCCATAACATTTGGTTTATAGAGCTCCTCTGATCCGGAGATCTCTTCAGAGATTTCCAATAGAACTCCAAGAACGCTAACCACAGTGAGGTGGCAACACCAATACCCAAAACCACAAAGATACCACCGAGCTTGTCGATACCCAGTTCGGAAGTGGCCAGAGCCGAATCTTTAGTCTCCTGACAGCTTGGAGTCTCTGCATTCCACCAACGATTTTTGAGATCCTGCAATTCGCCTGCTTCATTTAACTCTACAATTGACTTTGATAGAGGTGCCCGGTAGGGTGACCTTTTTCGCAAAGCAATACCATATCCCTTGTGGTCGAGCAAACCGCCTATTTGTACTAACTCACAATTCCTCTGGGCAACATAATCGATGCTTGTCGACTCCATAAGAAAGGCAAAATTTCCCTTCTTCACCATATCGATACCTTTGTTATTATCCTTCGGGAAGACGCCTTGGTGTTTGCGGGACTCCATGAAGTTCCACATTCGCCTATAGGTTGAGTGATTGGACGAGGCAAAGAAACTCTGGGTTGCTCCACCCTCCTTGCATCCATAGTCAATCTTAGTTTGTTTGGATAAATCCTCGGCACTTTCAATGGGCGACTGCATCCTGGATGCCGTAAGAAAGGCGGCAAAGTTGGCCGTGTAAGACGAGATAAGAATTAGAGTAAAGAAGAACCAGAATGAGGCTAGAGTTCGGACGCTTGGCGATCTAGGTGCCAGATCGGAACCCTGTTGCATGAGACTACCGATATTGAACCAAAGGCTAGCACCAACACTGTGAATCTCGTTTTCGAGATCAGATTCACTTTGCAAATCTACACACGGATGTGCGTTTTTCCACTCCAACGGAGATAGTCTTGATATAATCCATAGAACAAGACTAACTGCCAGAAGAGCACTACCCATAGAGAGCCAAACTTCCTTCGAGAACGGCATCAGGAAACTGTACATCTCGGCCTCTTCCATCTTGGGTTTCTTGTACATAATTGCAATTCCCAAAGTCATAAACGGATGGGTAAAGTCGACGGCAGATTGTCTCTCCTTGGTTATTGTTAGATCAACTATTGCCAAATCCGCTTGCCAATCTAGCAGTTCCCTAACCATTCCAATCCAGGAACCATTCTGTATTTTGCCATACTGGCCATCCTTAACCTCCTGTAGCACATAATTGAATTGTAACATCTTGGCAAGCTTATTCAACAAGTCAATACAGTAGCCCTCGTATCTATCGTTTCCGGTTAATTCTGTGTGATTGGGCTTGAACATGACGTATGGTGAAGTTCTCGCTACCGTAACTTTAAGTGTCTTGTTTTTGATGGCTTGTAGGCCGAAGTCATCCGATGATTTCGTTTTGTCTTCGAATCCATCCACTGAATTCCATGTTCCCATCTTCTTGAAAGCGTTATCCTTGTGAAGGATATACTCGAGGTTGAAATTTATCCGCTGACCATACTTGTCGAACTTCAAATCGCCCGTGTATCCACCTTGTCGAACAGAGCGCTTGAATATATCCATCAAACCCTCACCATGATGCCAGACTTCGTTAGATTCACATTCGGCAACGGGGGCGGTGGCCACCTTGCCAGCACTCGAGTCATTGATGAATTCATCGAGCGAATAGGCAACAAGTGATATGGCGTCGCTCATCATTGAATACTCAGTTGATAGCAACTTCTTGGGCACTTCCGCCGGCCGCTTACCTAGCCACTTCTTCGATAAAGTGAAATCGGTGCGCTGACCCTCGGGGTCGAGTATGGAATAGCCCGAGATGTTTGTCATTAAAGGCTGTAAGTGGGTTAAATTTAACAAGTGAGTATCTAGATTGGCCACAATATAGTCATTGTAGATGGTCAATAATCCAGCTTGATGCGCTTCTTTTAAAACCCTGCAAACCTTATCTAGTGGCATACTGAGCACTACATTCTCGACCCCCTTCTTTCGTAGATCCTTAATGAGTTTTCGATATGATAGATTGATGTTATCGCCACTGAAGTTGCAATACTCAATATGATGAATCGTTTCTTCGCCCGATTCGTCCAGCTCGCTAGTTTCGGGAAACTCTTGGGGTAAGCTTATCTTCTCAATGTTGATGTTTGTATCAGCAAAGGTCATTTCGAATATATCCTTCACCAAAATGAAATCTTCCGCAGAATCATAGATGAGTGTGAATGTTTTCCACTCTCTGTAACGTATCATGTCCAGATAGGCGTGACTTAGCTCGTCGGCCATGGGAAACAAATTTATTGTGTAATTTAGCAATGGAGGCACAGATTTATCATGATCTGAACTCAGGTGACGTTTACCGATGGCGCTCTTAGCGTGACCCTCTACATAGAATGAGTGAGGTTGCCAGTTAATAGTAATAAGCGGGATGTGATAGTAAGCAGTGATCGATTGAATGATTGGCATCAGCTCTATTGATTGTGGTCCTATTATAGCCCAAACCTGTTGCGACATCAACCGACAAACTTTTCATATCGCGTGGATAAAGATAAGGTTAGTGTATATCCAACTTCGTGGATTCGTATTATTTTTTCAAAACTTACTCGCTGTCGAGGCTTGATAACTGTTTTCTGTCTCGATAATCTCAACTATTGCGGTCAATCTTGTATTGAATAGAACTGAGGTGTCGGCGTTCAACATTTCTAATGTGTTGTTGAGAGGCTCCTCTAAGCCTCTGTGTCGGATGAGGACACCTATTTTGATTTCATCAATGGCGATTATTTTGTTCAAAGTCAAAAGACTAACAAAAACTAATAAGCCTAAAACTTGTCTCAACAATCCTCTAAGGCCTCTCATCTTGCCTGAATAAATCGCGATCCGCAATCATTTGGAAATCAAACACTTTGAAGTTTATGTTCCCCCTCTTTTAAGAAGCTCGCCATATCATAGTACAACAATAGGCTATACAATGTTTATGGACGGATAGAAGTACCAATAAACAAACATTTAGAGTACCGCGTCACATAGAGTCGAAGGTGCTAGGCGAATGAAACTGGCAGCTAGCCAGCAAGTCTTGTGCGCAACTAGCACCGCGAGCGGAAAGAATCGGTACTAAATTTTAACGCTTGATCATGGATAAAATGTAGCCACTTCAACTGTTGATTCGTCTATTTTTACTATTATAGAATCAATAATTATTCCAGATCCCAATCAAGTCCTCCGATGGTTACACAATAATGAAGAAGGGTACAGTTAGAAAAAGTACCATTGAAGCGCAGGTACCGGCTTAAGCTCTCGGGAGAGCATAGCCAGCCATAAGTTTCTCGAGCAGCCACTTAGTTTACAAATCTCACAGTTTCGGTCCTCAGAAGATTATGTCGATGCAACAGATTGCATTGAATTGTGTGATCAGATAGCCAGTGAATACAATTGGACAGTAACAAAGAAGTCCATAAGATTAGGCGGTTACTTGCAGAAACATGCACTACATGTGGTATGTACAAACTATTAAAATAAATCCAATCGATCAAACCTCTTGGGCTCAGTTCAAGGATATATTTCCCAAAAGATTTAGCGCACCAATGATCATGCCTAGATATAATTTTTCACAACTTCCGGATCAAACTTGACCTCTTTGAGTATTACTCCGTAGAGAAATCTACCCACCTTACCGACAATTTGATGAGGCCATTGGTCAGGTGAGATTGATTCATAATTTTGTTGCCCAATTGTAAGTGCAAATTAGTTGTTGAGTAGCTGTAGTTTGAAAAGGCAGCGTTTGTATCAACCTCATCGACCAAAATGTCCAACTTTAGTTTCTTATCTACACTACACAAATACGGATACAGATGAACCTTGTAATCATCCATACTTTGCAACTTCAGCTCCTCAAGTCTAGCATCCAATATATCACCGAGAGTTCGGCGCCATAGGTCTATATGCTTCTGCCATGCTTTTGCATGCAGTGAATTGATCCCACTTGCATCTTGATCATTGATTATTGACTTGATCGACACACTTGATTTAGACTCAACTGATCGTCTCACTAATATCATATGGCACAGGCTCAACTTTATCGAAATCTTTAAGCGATTTGCATAACTCGAACGATGCGCTCGCACAACTCGGATTGGCATCGTTCGTTGTCTCAGACACTTGTTCACACATGTAAATTGGATTGACGAACAACTCAATTAGAGCAAGTGGTCAATTAGATGATCTGTAATTATACCATTTTTGAACCCAAAGTGAAAGATAAAATGATAGCTGAAATTAGACAAACTCTACCAACTGGTGGTTTTTATTCTGAGCTGATTCTTGTATGCTCAGGCGATGGAATATCGTCATCTGTTAGGAAGAAGAAGGGTGCATTGAGTATAATCCCTATAATAATTCCGTAGATGCAAACCATGTAAACAGGAACGTTTCTAAAGGTGACATTGAATGTCAGGATACCGATCGAAACAATATTGCCCAAATTATATAGAACCTTGCCGAGCATCACCTTTTTCTCGCTCCAAGCTTCATCCTCGCGGAGTTCCTCGAGTCTTTCCATTTCCTCCTCCGTGCGACAGTACCTTTCCGAGTCTAAGTGGTATCCTCGAGCACAGGACAAACACTTGTTGGGTCCATAAGCTAAACAACCTGAGCAGGCCTCATGGCACTCGGCACATTTGTAATACCCGTCGGTGTTGACGCAGTATGTGTTTCCCTTACACAACCTTGTATCTCCATTGGCATTAATGCCAACATCGCATTCATTTATATCAACACAACCCTCTTTGTCCTGATAGTGGTATCCAGATCTACACTCGGTGCAATTCATTGGTCCAGGTCCGTGACACCCCTGACAAGAGAAGTCACATTTTAAGCAGGTGAAATGATCCTCCTCGTTACTATTGGTGGCCACTCTGAAATAATCCTCACTACACTGTTGACACTCCTCGCCCGAGTAACCAAAGTGACAGTTACACTGGCCTGTGCCCAATCGTGTACCCGAACCATCACAATCTCCATGGCCGTTGCAGTGGTTTTCTGGACATTTCTGGCAATTTGGCCCGTAGGTTCCCTCTGGACAGCACCTTTTTAGCTTGCTAATACACAGATAATCGTACAATCTAACATTCTTCTTCCTCTGATTGAACCACCAATCCTCAACATCACCTTCCGTGTCCTCGGCAAGAGATAGGCATTGAGGCTTGCCCTTGTCTATGGTCACATCCTCGCAAAGTTGCTCCTGAATTTCAACTAATCTAACCTCACTATCCGCATAGTTTTTAAGATTTCTCTCCTCCCAACTTGTATCGCCGCCTTCGTGTTTACCCCTCGAGGTGGCGTCTAATCCTTTGGTAAATGATTTAACAAGAATATTACAGATTTCACATGGATCCGGAATTGTTTTTGAGTCTGCACTGATCGGGGGTGACGAGGACGGCGGCGATATGTCATCCAAATCGGTTGCTGAAACCAAAATATTGGTCGGTCTCTGGTGAAGCTGGGCACATAAGATGATAATTACAATGGCTGTCAAAAGACTTACTAATAAATTGGCATAATTGATAATCTTCCTATGTCGCAATATCCTGAGATGGGCCCGATTAAGTGGCAGCTCTGCATCGTTCCTCTCTAATATCACATTAAATCGGCGGCGGTTCAATAAAGAGTCTTCACCTCCAATTGCCTCGTCACAATTGTTTATCTCATTGTCGCTTGCATCAAGTCTATCTCTTAACTCCATTGTGTTAGCAAGGGGACATTTTTAATGATATCTTTATATATTTAGACTATAATAAAGGTTCAAGTATTTGGAAAGATCGGTAGAGAATCGGAAAAACGAAGCCTAGTTTGTTTGCTCTATCAATACATCAGCTGCTGAAGTTTGCAAAATTTCCCTTTGAACTGAGAGGCATGCGTCACTTAGGCAAACCAACACAAGCACGAGGGCGCCGCCGCTGAGGCTTCGGATTGCAGACTGCGGACTGCAGTCTGCAGTAGGCCAAAGCCATTCGCCTCGCTCACAAGTGGGTAGCATGCAAATCGATGCGACCCAATTGAGCGAATGGTGACGGCGGCTCACCTGTGTGCTCTTTTACCTGTGCCAAAGATCATGCATAAGAGTAGCCAGCAACTTGGCCCCATTGCTTCTTGCACTTCCAATCTGAGCTTAGGGAAGGCGTTTATTTTCTTATATCTGTGTTTGCTGGAGGTTGGCTGAGTATATGTGATCGATAGAGATTGCTCAGGTGCCGAAATCTTATTTTCATATCATCACCAGCCGCCAAAGCACCATTCGACTCTCTGCTACTGTCAAACATCATGCCCAGCACGCTCTGGCGCGAGGATTGGCTTGAGAAGAGACACGAGATCGGACTCGACACCGACTGGCCATCTCACTTTGAGATCTCGTTGTTTGCAACCACAGTTATTCTAGTCATTTTGTGCATCCTTGATACGGTGGATAGCTCACGGTTGTTGCTCGAATGTAAAATCTTTGATCAAAACTCTGGACGAAGTACCTCATCCAATCTAAAGCCCCGGTGGACCGACATGCTGATGGTTTCAAGCAAAACGAGCAGGCTGATAGAAAAATTGGTTATTATACTGAAGAGTCAATCGCACTTGCATTGCAATCAAGGTGCATGTATGGGTGTCGATCAGGGTGGGCGTTTCAGTTGCAGCGATTGCTCACTTGAGGGGTCCATTGATTGTAATTGATATGGTGTCGATAAGCATAATCTTTTTGATTTGTTTATTGCGAACGTTTTTTAAGATAAAACTCACGTCGAGGTCACGTCTCCTGCGTGTCGCTAGAGTCGATCGTTGTTTGTTCTCCGCTAATTCTAACAAACTCGCCTGAAATTGAGTTACTTTTCGATGATAAGCTGTCTCCGCCAATCTCCAGTCCATCAACATTCTCGCCGTCGTCCTCGTCGTCGTCTTGCTCATTTTCCTCATCATCAACTTGATCATCCATTTGAACCCATTTGCGTCGTTCCTGGTCGCGAGCAGGCGGCAAACCACTAAAACTGCCACCTCTACCCGATTGCTCGTTATGTTGACGATGATCGGCGACCCGTTCACCGTGCTGCAAGTGCATAATACCACCAACGCCACCCAAGGAGCTGGTTCCACTTGAACCAATTCCGGGCTTCCTCTTGATGAGATACTTCTTTTGTCTGGCGCGAGAGTTTTGGAACCAAACCTGAGTGACTCGCTTCGAGAGTCCAGTTATGGTGGCAATGCGCTCGAGATCTTGGCCGTCGGGGTTAGAGTCGACTTGAAATTGTTTTTGCAAATAAGACAATTGATCCTCTGTGAATGTGGTCCTAACTCTTTTGGACTTCGACGACGAGGAGCCCGAAGACGAGTTGATGTGGCCACCACATAAAGTAGTGCCACTGTTATGACCACTACCACCACCACCACCACCACTACCGCCAATTCCACTTGTTGTGGCGGCCACTAAATTGAGGCAGCCACTTGCAGCGCTTGACGAGGAGGAACTCGATAGAGTCAGATGCTGATGGCTGCCTGCCTGCGAGAAATCCTCGAGGTCTTGCTGGTCCTGGTGAGCTATCAACTCTCTAAACTTGTGGCTCTGTCTCGAGATTAAGTGATAATGATGATGTTGATGGTCAAAGGGGGTGTTGGTTGGAGATTTTGAAAAATTTGATGTCACTTGCAAGTCTCTTTGAAGCTCGTCATTCGCCTCCTGCTCTAAGGGCGATTTGAACTCAGTGAACGGGAGAAGGTCAAACTTTTGCCTGTCAACATCGACTCGCGAGGCTTCAATGGATTTCCGCTTAGTGCTGTTATGGTGCAGCGATTGCAAAGAATCACCTGCTATAGGTAGAGTGATGGATGCTGTTGTCGTTGTTGTTGTTGTTGCTATTACTCGTTGGTTTGATACTTGATCTGTAACTGCGAAATGAAGTCTACACAACAATTGATTGCCATTTATGGTGAATTGCTCGCCTGTGTTTAGTTGGCGCGAGCAAATGTCGCAACTAAAGCAAACCAAATGGTACACGCAACTAGCTGCCCGGCGAACCCAGTCCGTGGGTCCAATTGGCCAACAGCAACGCGAGCATTTGGGCGAGGAATCGGTGCGCAATTTCAAATAATCGCTTCGACACAAAATTTTGTCCTTGTAAATATGACACGATTGCTCCTGGTCAAGTGGTTGCTGGCAGAGGTCGCAATTAAAACATTCGGAGTGCCAGCGATGCGATCGGCCGGCAACATCGATCAGATGACGCGACTTCGCCAACGATCTGTGGCATTTGTGGCAAGCTAATTTACTCTCTTCGTCAACTTGTTTGTCTCTAACACCATCGTCTAACTCGAGGTTTGTGTCTTCAGGTGATTTCTTGCTTGATACTTCCTCTACTTCCGCCGTCGCCTCCTCCTCCTCCTCCTCCTCATCGAGGTTTTCCTTATCTTGAAGCATCTTTGGTTTATTTCTAACCTTGCTCTCGTCCTCCCTGCCAATTGGCGATAGCAGCACACCTGGAACTTGTTCTCTCCTGTCGATTTCCATTGTGGTGTAAGTTTCATGTTGCTCTCGTGTTAGGTGCTTCGACGAGTGATATAGATTACATACCGTGTTAACATTGCGATGGACAGCTGAGTTTGCACATTGAATTGTTTGGATTATCTGGGAAAACTGCGCAGATCATCACGCGCTCCGCGCACTCTGGTTGCTGGTTGAAGCAGAGCCGAGCCCGAAAAAAATTCGAACTGGATCCCAACAGCTCACAGCCAGCACTTAACATCGCTAGCTATCGGGTTCAAACCAAAACTCTTGCTTTGCCACTGTACAAAGTATACTACGTGGGTTCATTCGAATCGTAACTGCTAAACGCAACGTTCAGGGCGCACAACTTTTGCGCACCTAGCGCCAACTCAGCACGCACAGAGCCCTGCGCGCGAATGCCCCTAGGCGCACCGACTCCACTTCCCCCCTATAGTGTCCCTAAAAAGAGCAAGTATGAGTTCGGTTGGCCGACTGACTCACTGGCTGACTGATTGACTGAAGTGAGCGAGCAGCAAAGTTTTACCCCTTGAGGCTGCAAACTTTCACCCAGCTACATGTAGCCGCCGACGGGTTCACGGCATCTCAAGCATCCAACTTTTTTCCCCATTCCCAAGCAGGAGCACCAGTAACCCCAAGCTATTGGCGATGAATGAATGAACTTTTCGTGAATGATGCCAGCGACGAGAGACTTGAAGTTATTCGGAGGAGATGACAAGCAAGTTGAAGATGTCATATTGTTTGATCTAACAATTGTTACTGTTGTTAATTCAATTTACACCCCGAGCGCTAATTCATCTAAACGTTGGGCTTCCTGTTTGTTTGTTTGCTTGCTTACCTTGTCCTTGTTGCTACTTTCGACTGTACTGGCGTAAGTTTGTGTGCGTCGGTGTTGGAATGATCGACACCCACGTAGGGCACAACCAACCTGTCAATTGAATTAACTGTACCAAATTCAAGTCGCAAATCTCGACTATTTCTAATATGCAACCAAATCGGTATGAATAGTATAAAAATGATACACACTTCTTCTAGCGACGCATGATTTTCTTCAAATTTACGTGACAAGTTGTTTATTTGATTGATGCCAGCACGACAACTTCCGCTCCGAGCTCCGTACCGTCCATGAACCACTCGTGGGTTAGCCTCGCAAGAATACTACTTCTTCGGATCCTCTCTCGGACGATGGAGAGAGGGAGATGGAGAGAATCTTCTCCTGGATGCTAGTCACCTGAAAGATTAACGCCACCAACCATGCAGCAGCAACAAAGCCTCAACAATAAAACGGCTGGTCGACTACATTAGTCCAAATCCCTGATTTGCAGCCCGCTAACCAAAGAAAGCCAAACTAAGTCGGCGCTACTGTTGTAACACAATCCAGTTAACTCGCGCAACCGGAAACCGGCGCAAGTGGATTTGTATTCTCAGCCACACGGCAACAAACCTTATGGTCTCCACTTTCACTAACACAATCAACCAGCACACATAACATATTCAGCCTCAAGCAACTTGTCGGTTGGTCGGTCGGTCATAATACCAAAACCGCAAGCGAGGATGGACCTAAGCGTTTCGGTTTGTGTGAGCATCGCGGTTGCTGCAGTAGTGCTTGCGTGGGTTTTGGGGTGCTAGCAGTGGCGGCAGTAAATCCAACCACCGAGTGATAGACAGATCACACAATTGATCGACTCCCAACAACATCAACTAACAGATTGTTGTTAGTTGCCCTCGCTCACTACTATCAGCGACTAAAAGTGTGTCTCTAGTTGCCTAAACTCACTTGTAGTGCAGAAGTCCGCACAGAAGCCAACTCACTAGCAAACAAGTGAATCACCGGTGCCGACAAACAAATGCCAACTTGCAATTGTTACCACCCGATTCGAGAGGAGCAAAACCAACCAACAACAAACAGAGAGACAGACGGACGAGTAAAGTTTCCACCAAACCAGAGCCCAATCAAGCGGAAGCTCGCCCTTTGCGCGCACGCCAATGAAATTTCGCGCGTGGGGTGCACATAGTTTCCGGTTCCGAAGTTTCGGTTCGCTCGCTTACATTGGAAGCCTTACGGGCTTTTGCTCGACTTGTCGACACAACTCGCGACCAGCCTGTCGAGCTCTTTTCACCTCGAGCGCCCGCCAAACGACCGCCACAAACCAGCAATAGCAGTAGTAGTGGTCGTAGTCGTCTACGTCGACGTCGACGTAGACGACTACGCCGACTGATGCCTTGGCCTAGCAAAGCCATTCGAGCAACCACTTGTCGCGGGCTTAGCTTAGTGCTGGATTGAACCTATAGTCGCTAGGTGCGTCTCTACTAGCGACACGCATCACTCAAACGACTAATCAATCGTGCTCATATCAACATATAAATAAACTCAATAAATTATTAACAAGGTAAAATTCATCACGTAATTCATTCCGAGGGGCTCATCATATCATTTATTTATGATGATAGAAGACAATAAACTTGTTCTAATTTGTTGGATGTTTGATGGCACCGGGAGGAGTTTGCTCTTGGTTTGGTTGGGGCGTTGCAAAAGTTATAGTTATGGTCACAGGGAATAGAGGGATAGTGAGAGTAAAGTTGAGTTGAATGTCTCCTAGCATCGATCTTGTAATTATCATAAACATTATTGTACAATTATCATCATTTTCATGAAGGGTTGTTGTAGTTGGCACTGTATGGTTTTTTGCCCAATTAACAAAATGGACTTCATGGTGACCTTAAAGGGTGAAATTTGTTTATAATCTTTGCACTTTTGTCTAGCTCATTTTCTTCAGTTTCTTAGTTAGTTAAAGTTGAAAGGCCTAGGTGTTGGTGGTTATGGTTGTGTTGGTATTAGTTCCTATGCTGTCATATTAATGCTGCTATCTGGTACCAGTGTGTTTCAATAGGTCCAGCGGCAATCGATCGCTTGGTTTGCCAACCATTAGGTTAAGCCTACTTTTGCGCTCCTTCTCGCGTTCCTGGCGTAGAATCTTTGGATCCTTGCCCTCGATTACCAGCTTCACCTCGGCAGCATCAAGCGTCTCATACTTCAATAGAGCCTCTGCCAACAGTTTCAATTCATCCCGTCGCTGCGTTAGCAAACTCCTGACCCGCTCCTTTGACTCCTCCAACATTCGACTAATCTCAGACTCAACCAACTCCGAGGTTGCATCTGAAAAGCCACTAACAACAATCTGTGAACCAGTATCCTCTTCCCTAACAACACGCATGCCAACCTTCTCGGACATTCCAAAATCCTTCACCATCTTGGTGGCCAACATGTTGGCCTTCCTTAGGTCATCCTCGCAACCCGTCGTCACTCGATCGGCACCATATATCAACTCCTCGGCCACGCGGCCGCCTAGCATCACATCCATGGCAGCCGATAGTTGCTCCTTCGTTTGACTATACAAATCTCGTTCGGGTAAGGTGGAGGTGTGACCTAGGGAATTGCCTCTAGATACTATAGTGACTTTATGCAATGAATTAGCCTTCTCTGTGTAGTAGGCAACCAATGCGTGGCCGCCCTCATGGTAAGCTGTCATTAAATTTTGCTCCTTGTCAGGTAACCGATTTCTTCTTTCTGGGCCCATGAGTATCTTATCGCGAGCAAACTCTAATGACTCTTGTGTAACCGAATCCATGCCCTCTGTTGCCGACCTTAGCGCTCCCTGGTTGACTAAATTCTCGATATCCGCTCCGGTAAAGCCAATGGAAGTTCTGCATAACATATCCAGATCAATGTCGGCCGAAGCCCTAACCTTGGCGAGGTAATGCTCAAATAACTCCTTTCTTCCCTTATAATCTGGTATGGGCACGGTGACTTGAACATCAAAACGTCCCGGCCTCAGTAGAGCCTTGTCTAGATCATTGGCACGATTTGTGGCGCCCATCACGATGACTCCCTCGTTTTGACTAAAACCATCCATTTCGCTCAACAATTGATTGATTGTTTGATTGGCATATGGATGAAGTACTGAATTTGTTCGCTTGCCACCGACTGAGTCTATTTCATCAATAAATATAACACATGGCGTCCTTTGTTTTGCTTTCTCAAACAAATCTCTAACTCTCCTTGCGCCCTGACCAACTAGTATCTCGTCGAATTCTGAACCGGAGGCGTGAAAGAATGGCACCCCAGCTTCGCCGGCAACTGCCCTAGCTAACAGAGTTTTACCCGTACCTGGCGGGCCAACTAACAAGACACCCTTGGGCAATTTTCCTCCTAATCTTGAAAATTTGTTTGGCTTCTTCAGATACTCAACAATATCTGAGAGCTCTTGTTTAGATTCATCACAGCCTTTAACATCAGAAAAGCTAACTTCAATCTCTTCAGGTTGAACTTCGTTTGCTCTATTGCCCAATATAACTCGTCTGAATGGATTCTCGCCATTCAAGAGTGAATATCCTGCAGTTACCAAAAGAATCATAATTATTCCATCTCTTACCACGGTCAATAATCTAAACCTTGGCTTCTTCTTACCCTCTTGGCCATAAAAGTATCCCTCGGCGAACGAGAGTCGCATGAGTTTTTGATCGTCGAGCGCAAACATAGATGGGGGTATTGAGGGATTGTTGAGGTTCCGACTAGATATTGGCGTTTCGATCGAGGTACCTTGTGACGAGAAGCCTCCCCCTAGATTACTTTGAGACGACGAGCCTAGACCCATGGAGTTACCGTAGGTATTGCCGATAGTCGCACCAGCCCCATGGCCGTACATGTGATTGTTACTATCAACACTTGCTCTATTTGAGATAGTTTGGGATGCATTGTTTTGATAAGGTTGGTTTTGAGTAATGTTGCTTCGTTGAAAGGTTGCTATTCGATCATATGCCTTCTCCCAAAGTTTGTGTACTCTATCATCTAATTCGTTCATTTTTCTATCATATTCAACTTGCTCATCCCGCGAGGCACCCAAGCCAATTGATTGTCGCCCGGCTCGCGTCCTAAATTGACGCGTATTAACGCAAAATTTGTGAAGGTTTCTATACATGATGATCTGAACTCGAGATGCCAATTATTGTGTTCTGTTTGATAGTTGGAATTGTACGACGGCTAGTTAATTTAGATAGGAGTAGGGTGATGTAACAATAATAAAGATTTTATTCAATTAGTGAGAGTTGTGATTTTTGGGGCAAAATATTCTGGTTATCTAATGTTATCTGTTTGTTGAGAATAAGATACACGAGAATAACAAAATAACAAACATGTGTGATCAAGTCATTCATTAGTCATTCGATCCGACCAGCGCGCCTCTTATGCGTGCTCGGGATCCTTCCCGAAAATATGTGTTGATCCAATGTAAGCGACAGTAAAATGTCCCGAAGAGTTTCGACCCAAGTGACAGGCCGCGCTACAGAATGGCCGACTTTCATATTGTAATCACTGTTTACACTACTTGGTGATATTTGAACAGGTAAAAATTTTAAAGAGATTACATCAGAAATATTACAGTAATTGGTACTCTATATTTATAACCTTATATCAGTAGCTTTATTCTCGAATCACATACATTCCTAACCATGACTTGGAACATTGGGAAGAATGAAGAGGAGGAAATATTTAAAAGAAAACTTCTCTACGATGGATGGGGAACTGGAGAGGATAAACGACTTGTAACCATATTGCGGAACATAACAAAGTTGTGCCTTACCGATGACGAGGAATCTAGCAAGTTAACTAGTATCATCACCAAAGATATTGCCCTTAACCTATTAAATTGCGAAAAACTTAGCAAAATTTCAACTATGTACGATAGGACTGAGGACATATTGCAAGAAGCTCTGAGGACCAAAGCAGATGAGATCAAGAGGATCAACGATAGATTGTCCAGTTTGCATTTAGAATTGGAGTATGCAGCGAAATATAAACAAGTCAATGAGTACCCAGCATGTGAGATCACCGAGTCGCTGATGAGGGAGATCGAGAGAAAGAAAGAAATACTCATGAATAAGACAGCCAAGTTGAAGAGTAGTATATCTATTATCGTCGATGCTTGTAGTAATTTGCAAAAAGTTCTCGAGGATGAAATATGCACTGACACCGAAGATTCGCTTCCACAACATACCTCACCTGAAAATCCTCCTGCCAACCCCTGAAGTGTCGTATGTTTCCTGTGGATTAATTTCCGGGGGTAGTTGTTGTTCTCGAAGAGTTGATAAAATAAAAGTTCACATCATGATTGATTATTCCAGTTATTTCAAGCACGATGTACTATTGAATGCAACACATGCAAGGGGCTAGGGATTTGTATTTTGACAAGCTCCATTTATAACTCATCGCGCTTTGTTCTAGGGGGCGAGTCTTCGATGAATCCAAAGTCGTTTGGTTTTTTGAAGGCGAAGACATTCAAGTATCTGGCGGCGAAGTCCGAGATGAATGTTGAGTAGAGTCTGTTGATTTTGAAACTAATGTCTATGTAGGGCATATCCTGTTGATTCACGTATGAGATGGTCAATGGCTCAGTATCGGTCATGTTGAGGATCTTCTTCGTATATCCAACTGATTGGGTCAAATTCTTGTAGTTGTAATAGAAGAGATGCATCACTTTTGCGGCGAGCCCTGATTGCCAAGAACCTGCCACAAAAATGTGCCGGACATCATTGTGTCTAACAGTCATGTACTCGTGACCCTTTTCGGGACCCTCATTAACAAATTTCTGGTCTAAATCAAACTCCAGTGGATATAGAGGCGAGCGTGATTTTATCTTGATGGTTGTGTTATAGAGATTTGAGTCCTTCTGATTTACATCACGCTGCTGGGAAATCGTGCCCTTGTATTTCCATATAGAGTAACTCGGGAATCTGACATCCATGTTATGATCCACGGATAAGTAAGGAAACTTTTGACTGTATATGCCAGTTAACCCTCCAAACAATTTGATTCCGGATGGAACATAGGAAGGATCCTTGGGGATGTCGGCACATTCGACATTATGAGCACTGAATAGCACTCCGCTTCTTAGACCTTCAGCAAATATAAATTGGATGTCGTCAAGGAATTCCGGATAAGGATCATTGGCCAAAGAGTTGAGACGGTTAAAGAGACTACTAAAGAATTGTGATCTCTTCGTTGAAATATGAACCTCACCTGTGCACTTAAGTTCGAATCGACGCCAAAGGGTGTATCTTCTGAACTCGAAATAATATCCTTGATCCCATCTTGGTTCCTCATTATCAAACTTATGCATGTTGTTGGCATCTAACATTAATGAAATATTCTTTGTAACGACATTCTCACGCAATGGGTAGATGAGAACGTTGTCAGTCTCATCATTTAGGATTGCGGACCTCTTCTTGTACCTGATGGACGATCGGCGTACATACTGATCATCTGTATCCGGTGTGCACTCTCCATAACCCTTATACATGTGATCCGGGACTACATGGGACTTCAATGGCATACAAGCGATAAGAGGTATATATTCTGGCCGATCGATGGTCAAGTTCTGCTTGCAGTCGACTAGAGTCTCGAAGCGTGTGAGTTTGAAGTTGAAAAATGAGTCTAAGTATGATTCCGAACCTTCGGTTGAAATTTTGTAATAAGATCTACTAAGCGCAAACCTATCCTTCGATCTGGACTCGTTGTAATGGTAATTGAATTTAAACGGTCCGAATTTGAACGACCTTTGAGGCCCCTTTGCCTCGGACCAGTCGCTACAATGGCCATCCGATTGTTGATGACTTGATGATATCGACACGCACAAAAGCGCTACGATGAGCAATACAGAGCTTGCCAATCGCATGGCTACAAGTTGCTATTCCTGGCGGAAGGATGGCCAAATTTGTGTATAGTTGAGTTGAGGGGCTTTTTCTAATAGGAATCTGGGCTTTCAGATGTGGCAATAGTTTGAAGTGAATCTAAAACTACTCCTTCGGATGATGGAGTGGGAATGATGGGTTAGTGATGATCGTCAGACAAATTTATAATCCCCACTTGAACGTTTTTCAGGGCGGTGATTCAGTTGAAACACTTTTTCTGCCAATTGACGTCATAGTGGAGATGTCGACCGGAGGAACATATTAGAGGTGAAAGGCGACAGTCAGAGTTTCTATCCCTGCTTTGTTGCGAGGGCGCGAAACAGAAGGGAGTTTTGGGAATCATACTACTGGTACAAGAAGCATAAAGTTACTGTGATTGCGCATACTTAACCAATTGATGTACGCACTGCGCCACCACTACACTACCACGAACACTTCTCCCGGCATTCGTATCAAGACTAAAGGCCTAAGTGTGTACCATAAGCGCACGCAAGCAAGATGGATCATTATCTTGGCAGATAGCCACAAATAGTCAAGTGGTCATGGAGGTGATGGTCATACTGGTGGCGCGTGGGGGTAAAAGACGGTGGTTGCTGTTGAGACAACCACATAGTAGCAAAGCAATGATGAGAAAGTAGCAAGATTTTGTAAATTCTAGATTGTTGCGTTCTGATCAGTTTTAATAGAATAGATGGAAATCACAAAAATTTGTTGTTATTCTGGGTTCTTCATACAATTTGCAAAATAGATCGTTGAGAAGCCTATTTGATTAGACATAATCGATATTTAGATTGTCGTCATTTGTGCTTTCGTTGCGATCGCCATCATCATCGTCACTGACATCATCGAATTCAATAATATTGTCATCATCTTCATCATCTCCAAAGGTAACTGTATCGTTGATCTTGGCGTGCTCAGGTAACTCGCCATAAGATTTCAAATTCCTAGCCTCGTCTGGATTGTATTTCAAGATAACATCAGCTCGCGAGTCTTGGTATTCACGCAAACCAACTAAAACTATATCTCCCTGGTTAATCCAAACTTTCTTCCTTAACTTGCCTCTGATTTGACATAATCTCTTCACGCCGTCAAAGCACAAGGCCTCCAATCTACCGTTTCCAAGCATCTTCAATACTTGTGCATATTCCTGGCCATCCTCTTTAAATATTAGTTCCCTCTTCTCGGCATCATTCTCGTTCTTTCCACGACGACGATTCTTTCCTCCCTTTCCCTTATTCTTGGGCATGGTGAATTGATTTGAAAACTGATCCTTTGTTGTTTGGTAATTTCCTCAGAACAAAATAAGTCGGTTTGTTTGTTTCTAATATTTAAAAATATTCATATGAGTTAAGTTACAGTCTAGCAAGGCAAAAGTCACGCTAGTTTCTGACAAAACCGGCGCTCATTCTATGATCGCATACAACAATGTGTGTTCCGAATAAGCCACAACTGAACACATTTTTTCTCTCTCTCTTTCTCTCGACGCGTCACTAGGCGAGCGCAGTAAATACACAACTTCTGTATGTAACTTGATGGACATGCTGTGAATTTGTGCGCATCGGGAAGCGATAAATCTGCACCGAACACTCGCAAATACCGTCACAATTTGAGGGGAAGGCAGGGAACTTATTTTTGCTCGAATTGTTCTCCCATTGGGATCCAGTGTCGGCATTCTACTTGCGATGCCGCTGCGGGATTTAGCGGGCTCTTGACAACGGATGGGCCGAGTCCTTTTTACATTGCATTTTACATTGCCTGTCTACCGAAGTGTTTGTGGGCGCTCCTCTCGAGGGGATCACAATGCAGACATGCGCAAAAGCTTCAAGTTTGTTCCCGAATAAACGCACAAGGCGCGACATACAGTTCACTGCATTTGCAATGTCCAATGCACTTGGGAGCACCCCAATGCCCTGGCCGCCACTAAAAAACGTTTATTTTTTAAGCAAGGATAGGCCAATCCAAAACATTACCTAAATAGATATAATCGTTTAATATTAATATTAATAGGTTTAATAAATCATCTACACAATTCTACTCATTAATATAACACCCATAATCCAACATGTCGTCTTCTTCGACAAATCCAACGTCGATCAAGAGAGCGCGAGTTTCTTCAGATGCATTTGATTATCCCTACTGTGATGATGTTGACAAATATGATAAAATAATCCGGATTGGAAAGGGAACATTCGGAGAGGTATTCAGAGCTAAACATAAAGTTACAAAAAAAGAAGTTGCATTGAAGAAGATTTTAATGGACAATGAACAAGAAGGCTTCCCAATTACAGCTATAAGGGAGATAAAGATATTAAGTTCCTACAAAGATCAAAATGTTATCAATCTAATTGAAGTTTGTAGATCCTCACATCCTGAAGCAAATGGTAGGGCTATTTCCTATTTAGTATTCGATTTCTGTCACCATGATTTAGCTGGTCTCATACAAGAAGCTCATGATAAAATCAAATCTTTACCACTTATCAAGTGTATTGTCAAACAATTACTAGATGGATTGCATAGATTACACTACAGTAAAATAATTCATCGTGATATGAAATCATCGAACATACTCTTAACTAAGGATGGGGAACTTAAAATTGCCGACTTCGGTCTAGCCAGGCCATTTTCCATGGATGAGAATAGTAGAAAATATACAAATAGAGTGGTAACATTATGGTACAGACCACCAGAATTATTATTAGGAGAACGAAATTATGCTAAGGCTGTAGACATGTGGGGGGTTGGTTGTATTATGAGCGAATTGTTCACCAAAGAACCTCTGATGAAAGGAACCTCAGAGCAACACCAGCTTCAACTGATTGCCGATCACATTGGACCAATCTCGCCGGATGTTTGGCCAAAGGTTAAGGATTTGCCACTCTATACTAAACTCTCAAATGTGATAAACAATGGAAAACAAAGAAAACTATTGATGATGAGAATGAAGCGATTCACCCAAAATGAATATGCATTAGATCTTCTAAAACAATTATTCACACTAGACCCAAGCAAGAGGCCTGAAGCTGACACTGCTTTAGATCACGAATTCTTTTTTGAGGCTCCATTGCCAGCTGAGAAGAAAGCTTTAGCCGAATCATTATCATCGATTAGTCAATCTCAATTTGAATTTACAACCAGAAAGAATAGGCAACAACAGAATTTGGCTGCAAATCCAAACAACCATCCCGCCCCAATGGTTAATAGAGGCAATAATCATAGGCCTATGGGCCATAGGCCTGGACCGTCGAATAATGACGGCCAATATCGCGACCATGTTTATTAGGATACCCTTCATAAAAAACTAAAAATCAATTATTATTAATAATCCACACAAAGCGTCACACACTTGATGTTAGCCGATATGCGAAAACGGATCGATTCTCTCAGAATGCCTTTTCCTGAACCATTGCCAAGGCAATCTAATTCTCTATCTCGTTATCTAACAGTTGACTCCAACAAATAGATGACACCACGACCATCAATACAACCGCCGCCATAACCACTACCATTTTAACCATTACATCAACAATCATATCCACCAAAAATACTAATCTAAGACAAACAACAAGATAAAGAGAGGAACAGAAAGAAGAAGAAATTGCAATTTGAGAGAAGAACCGTCAAGTTACCTTACATTTATAGCACTTGTATATGCTTAACATACACCATGAACTACCCACAGACACTACATTACACCACCATCAAAATTACACCCATCATTAAATTATTTACAAAATTATTCATTATTACCATGTTCATACATGAGGATACTTTAAAAGTCTGTGATATCATAATCATTCTCATAATATTTATAATCATCATAATCAATATTAACTAACCTCATGGTAACTGTTCGGGCACTCGAGTTGAGTAGATGGCGCCTTCTCAACTATCAGCCAGTAGTTGGACTACATCTAGTACGGGCAATATGAAAAATTTAGATTTCGCATCCTTTGAAACGTTCAATTTTGGTAACTTGTCGCAGAAGGTCAATCCTTTATCAAAATCCGGGCAGATAATGCCGATGGAGTCGGCCAGGTATGAATCAATTAGGTCAGAAACTGCTCCCGAGTGACTAGCGCAGTTTGGCTTTGACGCATCGATGTATGACTGAAGGAAGAGGGTTGACAGTTGTATTGCACGAATTAGGATATGAAATGGAGTTGCAGGAATGGTGATATATTAGTCTATTGAAACTAGTAGATGGAAGTTGGTTGTTTGGAGGTTAAATCTACTACTTACCCTTTTGATCTCTGATACAGCGCAACAAGCGTGTTTCAATCTAATATCACTGGAGTTTAATTTAGTGTTGGCAATACCCTCGGATATAACGGAAGCGAAAATCTCTGCTTTAATTCCCTTCTCCATGAGGGGCTTAATCTTCGACATGCACTTGAAAGCATCTATAAATTTGCCATTGAATTCGCCCAGTTGGTCTCCGCAAAGCCTTTTATTATACTTAATTCTACCTGCAATGATGGCGCTCAGTACCTGGCGCGAAAGTGGAGCAAGGCACTTGGAGTTTTGTTTCAAGCACTTGAAGGCCTCGCTTTGGCGTTTGCAGGATTTCTGTAGGGAGGTCAAGTTCGTTGGATAGGCGTACTCTTGGAATATAAAGGAGAATCCCTGGGACAGACCACACTCGTCCATCTTCTCTCTGTTTGATCGACAATCGATTTCCTTCTTGTGGCCATGCTGTCTTGACTGCGAATCAGCATGTATCAAAAAGAAAGCGGCTATTGATTGTTCGTGTTTGAGATTGATAATTACAATCGATTAGTCGAAAGTTCAATAAGAAGATTGTTATGAATATCCGAGGTTTGATATAAATACTCACCTGAGGCCAAGCAAGCGATGGCCAGTATGTTGAACCTTGAAGTTTTTATCATGTTCTTGAAATTTCTTGTCTGGAACTCTATAGGTTATAAATGATATGTTTGCTATTGGATATATAATCTGGACTCTATGTCCGATCGACTGCCTTAGCTCCTCGCCTGGATCCTTCCACTTCGGTTATGGACTGGCTTTTGAGCTAAAAGATTTGTGGAATTTGTTTCTCTCTTGCTTCTGCTCCCCCAGCCGACTACTGGATACCAACTTCCTAGTTCTAGGTTGCGCTTGTTTGTTTGTTTGCTGGCTGCAATTCATTTCCTGCCTTACAATTCATATTTATGGTATCACAAGCTTGAACCATCAGAGATCACATGTAGGAAATAGGTTGAAAAAGTTCTAGTTATCTAACATCAACCATTCAAGGGCTTCCTAAATCAACGACTCGCAGGTTGGCGAGTGGCCTTGCTAGCTTCCCGATATTTCTAGTCACTAACTACTTCTGGTATTTTCAAGGTGAAAGAGGAATTTAGGCAAACGAGTCGTGAAATAAACTGATGAATGAGAAATGATAGAAAAAGAAGGCAGAGATGTCATTGTATAATGACTTGAAAATGGAACGGAAAGACTAGCAACATGTATCTCTTTCGCTCTCGCTCACCTTGCGGCTGAAAGAGTTATAAGCTCACACAGGTGGTTGTACGTTCGCTATCATAACTTGTTGCCTAACTAAATTAGATGCGCTGAATGAGCGCTTTGATTGTGTGAATATAACCCAGTCTCACCAGTTGGAACCAGTCTATTAGAGAGAGTGTTGGTTAGCTGTGAGCGGCTGAGAATGTAGTCGACTTGCTTGCCTATTTATAGCTACACCAGTCGATGGATTCCATCCAGTCCAAGCTTATCGTTTAGTCAAGCGATTCTCGTATTTCCTGAGCTCCCAAGAGTTTCCGTTGTTCGTGGGCAAACAAAAACGCGTTGACATTGCATGTTATCTTATTCCATCTTCGTCTCAAGCTCAAAGCTTTCTGTCTAGCTGGCTAGACAGGAAAGTAACCGTATCGCAAGTGTATCGAGTGTGGATCTTTCTTATCGTTTTTCTTTTTCTTTCTTTGAAAATAAGAAAAAAAGTCTCAACAATAATAAGCTAGTGTCAACATGTTCCTGTTATGCTGAAAAAGATTGACTCGAGTCTATTGAGAAAATTTATCGTCTGGACAAGGCAGAAGTGAAATGGTAAACAAAAACAAGGAACACGCAACAAAACACTTAATTCATCATCTATCCAAAGACATCACAGACTATCCATAGAAATTTAACATTAGTCTCTCTGAAGTTTAGATGCAAGAAGTTACCATATGGAGAAATCAAACATAAGGGCATCGTAATCTGGCGGGCGGATGTGCGTGCGCCGTCGTCGCTAGTCCTCCACCAAGACCGACACCAAAGCGCTATGTGCGGTTAGCGCGCGGAGGCGATAAATGCCATGATAGTCTCCATAGACTTGCCCATAGGAGGTTTTCCGGTGGGCTTGCCTGCTCAAATATCCGAGGATTTCCATCCGGGTTGACCCTTTCCAGTTTGGCAGGCTAGCATTAGTCTCGTTGGTTGATGCTGCAAGGTTTTTCTAGCAGACGGTTCTGCTCTGTAAGCCACGGGACTAAACATCGGTCCTATCCACCCGCTTGCTAGGCATTTTGATACTATGCGCCTCCGCTCTCACTCTTACCACTGCCGCTGCCGCTGCCACCGCTATCACTTTTGTTGCTGCTTCTCCTGTAACTTCGTGTGCTTCGATGGTAGATGCTCATTACATAAGCATTGACGGCGAGTGTATGTGTTTTCGGGAAGCCAAAAGGCTAAACGCCATAGCCACAGGAGCGCGCAAATCTTAGAGGCATCGTGAGAGGCTGCTTGGCAAGACACTTGTAGTATAAGATTCAATATTATCTCGCTTTCAACTCGATAAGCCAAAGAAATAAATTTCCACTCAAGAGAGAAATTTGGATAAGATATCTTTATTATGGAGGGGGAAACTGCAATATGGTAAGAGGGGAGAGGTGGAAAAAATGCGTGACATCAACAATGAATGCGTGTGGAAGTCAAGGTAAATTCACCCCGAGACTTGCAATACAGTTGAATATTATTTTGCAGCTAGATCGCACGAGCATTTAGACACTAGTTTTCGATTAGTGCAATGAAATTCATGCGATTCTAGGCACAAAAACATTGATGCAGGGCAGACGGTTACAGAACTAAGAACCAACTTCCTGTGAGATACCCAGAGGAAGTCTTGATTGGCGGATCTAGCTGGTGATTTGTGAAGTGAATATAAGCAGCTGTAAATTTGACATTACACTTAACAAAAAGGATAAATGACTTAGTAGCACGCAATTGCAACGAGGAGATTTAAATTTCTGGACCACAAAGAATAAGAAAACTTGAAAATATGGGGAACCAAGTCGACATGCAGACCTATTGTAACAAATGGAAGGGGTGTGACGCACTGTTGTTATTATTGTTAGCAATAAGTGTAAGCTTTTCCTCCACCATCATACAGGTGGCCGAGGCGCGCCAATCGCAGGAGGTGTCGATAAGAATGCCAGACATTCGACCTGATCACAAGGAGCAATACCTTTGTGTTGCCCACCGGCTATCGGTTAACCGTCAGAGTCAATATATTGTTGAGTTTAATCCAAAGAGCAACGCAAGTCGAGTCCACCACTTGCTAGTGTTTGGTTGTTCCGTGCCAGGTATTATAAAGCGCGACACGCCCTACTTTACCTGGGACTGTGGACAAATGCACTCGTCAGTCGATGACAACCAATTGAAGAGCTACGAAAGAGGATTAGTTTGCCAAGACGAACCTCACATTATCTATGGCTGGGCTCTTGATGCACCAGCCCTCAAGCTACCGGATGGAGTTGGATTTAAGGTTGGCGGATATGATACCAACATCCATTACTTGGTTCTCCAGGTTCACTATGGTCACATTGATGCTTTTGAAAAACTGCCCGACCTAACGGACAACTCGGGATTAGTTATGAAATTAGTACCAGATGACATGGATAGTGGAATCACGAAGCAAGCTGGAGTTTTATTGCTCGCATCCTATGGATATGTTTTACCAGGCAAGAGTCGTCATGAGATTTGGTGCGACATTAATGAGAACATTGAGATGCATCCGTTTAGATTCCGCACTCACACTCATAAGTTGGGTACCAAAGTATTGGGTGCCAAGTTGACCCATAAATCTCTAAATCATTTGGGTCTTACTGCCAGTGGCAAGGCAAAGGATGAGATAATAGGAGTAAAGGATCCACAGGAACCGCAAATGTTTTATCCAGTTCTCAATAGCAACATGACAATCACTCGAGGCGACAGCGTTTATGCCTATTGCGAGTTCAATAATAACAAATCAAATATAGTTAATATTGGCAACACTGGCGATGACGAAATGTGCAACTTCTATATGATGTACTGGACCCATGGCTCTCGATTGCTACCGCGAGACAGTTGTATTAGCGTGAATCCTCGTCGTCCTCTGCCCCCGTATTTCCAACGCCGAAGTGTATATTTGTAGAGCCGAAAAGGGAAATCTCTCAGAGAATTGAGCATGAGGAAGAAAGTAGTTAAGCCATTAGGATACTAAGACCCTAAGGTCATGCCAGGCGCCCCTGATGCAAACTAAAAATAAGATTCTATATGATATCATCAAAGAAACTAATAAACTTGAGCCCCGAATCGAAGAAAGTCATAGTGTCATTAATGATAATGTTATCAGATTGTATTCGGTTCCGACTAAATTTAATCAAGTGCAAGTCTCGTCGACGATCTCACACATGATGTCATCTATTGAGGTAGTATTTGTTTGGCTGGCTAGTTGGTTATTGTTGGTGGAGTTATTCAAATTGTGACTCGGATTCGATTCAACCTGCTGCTGAGTAGAAGTTTTTTTTGCAGCCTCAAATTCCATGTACTTGTCCAAGACTTTTGTCATCTTTTCCATCTCTATATTAAGTTTCTTAGTTATCTCCTCCCTAGTTCTTCGCTGAGCATTTAGCCATACCCTAAGAGTTTCTCTGGCTTGGTGTGGTCGGAGTTCGTTGATTAGATGGTGAAAATTTATAAATAAAGTCAGTATATCATTGCATTTCTCCTCTCGCATCTTATGATTTGGACACTGAACAAGGACATCAATTAAATCTAAAAAGTTGACTAGAATTGAAGCGTTTATCTTCTTGAGCTCTTTCTTGTGATCGTATTCTCGTGGGTACAATCTCTTGGCTGGAGATTTGAGATTCGAACCTTTCTCGAGAGGCTCAATGATGGCATCGTCCAAAGAGATCCTCTGGCCGAACATGTAATATTCGCCCTCGGTTATGGGTGGCGGTGGTTGAGGTAGGTTATCCGGATCAATACTGTTGATATATTGGAGTGGTGGTAATGGATAGGCGAGAACCGTCGATGGTTGCTCGGCACCAGTGTTTACCACGGTCGCTGCTGACCCCGAGGGTCCATCTTGAGCTTGTTGCGATGGGGTGGCCATGGTGTTTCTTGTTTCGAAATTGAACTTTGGGATAATATGTATTGTTGCTTGTTAATCTTAGTATAATATGTATTGTTGCTGCTTATCAATCCAAAGATGCTTAAGTTTACAAAGGAGCACTGTTGTTGTTGTTTATAATATGACATTTATGTACGTACTAGTTCCATGCACTAACGTTTATAATCAATAATAAACTATAGATGTATCGACAATCGACAGAATCTTGCAAAACGTCTCCAAGTGTGACAGTTTCGAGTTTGCCATCAAATCCAAGACGTTTTTCAAATGGCCTTTTCAATTTCATCGATTCCAAAACAACGAGCGTACGATCTCTGAGTTGTCAAGCTGAAATTACTGCGCTCGCTGCCTGCAGTTCGAAACGAGTTGGATCGCACTAATTTCCGAAAAACATGCCTGAGCGATGGTTGAAAAACTTGCCGTGACTGCAAGCGGCGCTCGTGTTGGGGGTGGGGAAAAGCAGCGCGCTTGTCCTTGAGTTTCTCGTTGAAACTCGTGGGGGCGAGAGGGGCGAACGCAAGAAGCAAGTTGTTGGCTTTTAGAAATCTTGTTCGATCACTTGTTTTGTATCGCATTATTTTTCAGAGCTTCTCGCGCAAACTTGTACTGAGGCTCTCTGACTATCGCACCCATCTCGAATAGCAAATGGCATCAGCAACCACAGGTACACTTATTAAACTCGTACTTATGACTAACTAACAAGTGGCAACGAGTTGGAGTTGGTTCGCAGGAAGAGGTAATTTCACACAGACTAATCATCGGTTAGCCTGAAACGACTACAGTACAGTCTTACTTTATACAAATCTATTAGACCCTCGCCAAAAGCTAAACTAGCTCTCCAACGACGACTAGTTGGCTTCGGATGAATCATAGGCTCGCTTCACCTGTATCGCTAGTGGTTAGTCTATGTGGCATTCGGGATCGGTTTTCACGTGAGAGCCAAGGCGAGAGTAACTATCAGCCACAAATTGTAACTTGTTCAGTAGAATCGCGAATGCGCTTTGCTCGGAGAGCAAAAAACCTGGAGGCAAGTCGAGTTAGATAGATGCTGCAGCCAGCTACATGTAGATGAAGGTGTCGTCAGTATTTGAGGAGCAGCCAAGCCGAGCTTATGCCGTGAGTAGCAACAACAAAAGCACCAGCAGTAGCAGGCACAAACTTAATCGACTCTGCGAGAATCTACTTTTTCTGCTTTCTGAAAGGACGATAACTAATATTGACTTGAAGTCAAGAGATAAACTCCAACCGAGAGAGGAGAAGAGAATCACATGTAACCTAAGCTCGAGACGTGGAGCAGTTGTTAGATTTGTCACACTTTTAGCAAACTATTATAAGTCTTGCGTCGCGCACTTGTTAGTCTATTAACAAACAGTCACCATCTTCATCATAATTATTAGCTAGTGTCATTTTATCATTTTCGTCGTGATCATCATTACGAAAATTACATTCTTTTAACTTTATCGTCGCCACTATTGATTTTATTCATTGACTTCGCCATGACCAAGGACTGACAACAACAACAACAACAACTACAACAACAAAAGGCAAACAATCATTGTGTTAGCTAGGGCACAATCACCGATCATCATTATCATCTCAATCATTATAAACAAATCCACATTCATCATTAACAGCGTTACACGTTCAACTTGAAAACAAATTTCATCATCGTCATTATCTAGATGCTCAGGAACAATAACAGCAATAGCAACAAATGACCAGTCAAAATATCAAACAATTTGAATAGCGACAGGCGATATATTAGTTTTATCCATTTTACTATTCTGGGGCATCAACCTAGGCAACCAGATCTTCCACTCGCCAGCGATCCAATTATTAATTGATCTAATTTTAGGAAACTCATTCTTCCAATCAAATCTTTTGCACATTAGGTCAAAAAATTCAGTAGCAACCACAACAATAACAATGGCCGAGCAATCAGGTCAAGTCCGGGTTCACACGGCCGTGTTGAATATCTTATTCAAGACACTCAAGACGATTGGCAGTAAGGGAGGCGATTTTGTCAACTATCTTTCTAGTTCGTCGGAGCAATTTTTACCCCCAATCAGCGATGAGATTGTTCTACTGCCAGCCGATGAGTTGGCCCGGCGTATTAGGTCTCGAGAGCTCTCCAGTGAACAGGTGGTTCGTGCGTTCATTAATCGCGCTAGACTTGTGCAAATTTACCTGAATGCAATCATCGACGAGCGCTACGATATGGCCATCAAGGAAGCTCAGGCTATTGATGAATTTTTAAAGGAAACAGACCTAACTGAAGATGAGCTAGCCAAGCAAAAACCCCTCCTAGGATTGCCGTTTACGGCAAAAGACTCAATATCAATTACAGGTATGAAATGGACCGCGGGGTGTTTGAGAAGGAAAGATGTTGTAGCTACGGAGGATGCCCCAGTTGTCAAGAATTTCCGGAAAGCAGGCGCCATTCCAATTGCACTAACAAATGTACCCGAGCTTCTGCTTTGGTTTGCCTCGTCAAACAAACTCTACGGCACCACAAACAATCCCTTCGACTTGACTAGAACTCCGGGCGGCAGCAGTGGAGGCGAGGCAGCTTTAGTTGCATCCTCGGGAAGTCCGCTGTCGATTTGCACTGACATTGGAGGCAGCATTCGAATGCCAGCCTTCTATTGCGGCCTGTTTGGGCATAAGCCAACGCAAAAAGTTATCACTTGGAAGGGTACGTATCCGGAAATCAACGACGGCAACGAGGAACTCTTCACTTTCGGCCCCATCACTCGTTATGTTGACGATATCATTCCAATGCTGCGCATCATGGCGGGCGAAAATTTTAACATGTTCCACGACATTGAGCGACCTGTTGAGTTGAAAAAGTTGCGCATATTCTACGCCGACGAAGTGGACAACGAGATGGCCACTCAAGTTGAGCCATATATTAGCAAGTCGATTCGTGAGGCCGCCGAGCATTTTGGCCACAAGTATGGGTGTCCCGTGGAAAGGGCCCAATTCAAGCACTTGAAAGACGTTTCCCTTTGGTACGTGCTACTGTTTTCCAACAACCAGGAGGTTTCCTCGCTAATAACCGAGAATACCTACAAGATTAACCCCTTCCTTGAGCTAGCCAAATCTGCCATTGGCCAATCCAACTACAGTCCATCCGCGCTAACAGTAGCTGCTGCTCAAACGGCAACCCAGGCCACCTGTTCCCCTGACTCGGCGCCGCAAATGTACGAGAAGGCCAGGGAATCGCTCAAGTTGGCAAGACAGGAGTTCAATGCTCTTCTCGGCGACGATGGAGTTTTCTTGTATGTTACACTGCCAAGAACCTCTCCCACCCACTACGCAGCTCTTTTCGAGTTCCCCAATGTTAGTTGTCCAATGGTAATGAATTACCTGAATGTGCCTGTCACTCAGGTGCCAACTGGAACTCATGATGGCTTGCCGTACGGAATCCAAGTTGCATCTGCGCCTCATCAAGATCGACTAACCATTGCCGTTGCAAAAGAGCTTGAGTCTCTCTATGGCGGTTGGATCAATCCATGTCAAGTTAAGTTAAGCTCATCGGCAGCAGGTAGTCGTCGGGGTAGCTCTGCGCGAGCTAGCAGATCGGGCAGTCGATGCGGCGAGCCCTTAGTTGGGGCAACAAGTGTCAACTCAGCAGTAACTATCAACAATAACAACTTTAACAACAACAACAACAACACATCGCCGGCGGAATACTTGGACGCGCTCTCGAGCGATTCATCACAGAAACCCAAACAACCGGCACCGCAGGTGGCGACCTTTTAACAGTGGCGACAGTTCAATAGGTATTTTAATCAACTCTAATGAGATGTGACTAGAAAAGCGACAGAGACGTCTAGACAACAAATATCATATTAGAAATAACTTGTGATAACACATAGCACATATTGCACCTAAAAATCAACCTTACGAAACAATGTTTTAGATCAACAATCAATCATCACCATTAATCACGTAGAGAATAACATTTCACTATTACTTACCACATCACTTCATCATCATAGGCACTATGAGTTGAATCAGTGACAGCCCATTTTCACATAAAAATAACGTGCTACTTAATCATGGCAATAAAATTCAGTTTCAATAGCAACCTGTCACCTTTTTTCCACTTTACAATCGTTGACTCTTATTTGGGAATCTTTGCGCAGGTGCTTCGCAAAACTTGATTTGGATTTTTTACGCGTGTTTCGTGGGGGAAAATTGTCTCAATTTTTGCGACTTTTTCTCTAAATTTGATATCTTTCACCAAATCCCATAGACTCCCACACTAATTCAAGATTAGCGCCTGCATGCTCGTTCGATCGATTCGCAAATCAAAAGTCAACGGTTGTAGACAGGTTTACAATAATGGTAAGAGTGCGCAATTCTTGCGTCATCATGTCCATTGGAATCTTTATTTCTTCTTTGTTCTCCTTGCTACATTCTTCATGGTTATAAATCACTGATTAACAATGATTATTTAATATTAAGCGATCAACTAATACTACAAGCACAACTTAATTTATTTTTATTAATTACTACCGATGGTCAATCATGCGCTAGAGCAAATGGACATCTCGAGCATCTTGATGGTGTCCACAATTGTCGAGTCCCGGATGCAATACTCCATAAATTGCTCCTTTGTAATTCTACCCGTCCGCTCGGAGTCGATTTTGTAATAGAAGCTCTCCGCTTGAGCCTCGTAAGTAGTTTGATCGTGGCGCTGGTTCACATTATCGCCCAACAACCTGTAGATTGCAAAGAAGATTCGCGACAACTCGTCGAGTGTCAGCACATTGTCTCCATTCAAATCGTACAATCTGAACACAAAGTTAATCTTTTCCTCAACACTACCCCTCAGGAGACTGCTTAGAGCATGTGCATAGTCGGCAAAGGTTATGAAACCGCCGTTCTTGGCCTGGGTGTCGCCAAACATGGCTTGGAAAACGTATTTGGCATAGAAGCTGCAGTCTCCCCCGTAGGGAAAGAACTGGGCGTAGATTTGTTGAAATTGTTGCTCATTTATGATTCCATAGTAGGCAGACGATAATGGGGGATGTGAACTAGTGAGTATATTTGTATTTGGTATTTTGGTTTTTCAATTTTGCGAAAGTTGTGCAACATTTCAGGTAATCAGCGGTAAAGTCGCGCGTTTTCAGGTGTCAGTTTGTAGTTTAATGTGCGCGTGAATATGAATGTATCATCGTTCGTCGATTGGTGCCACCAGATTCGTTTGTCGATCGAGTGAGTGAGTGAGTGAGGTAAAATTTTGCAGGTGTGTGTGTGTGTCGTGTATTTAGTGTCTAGATTAGAATGGTCGATCTCAGAGGCCGAGCTAACATTTGATTGCTCAACTTGAAGCTAGTTCGTCGTCTTTTCGAACTCTATCAAGCTAATCCTAGTTGATTGTTGATGATTTAGTCAGTCAGTCAATCAGTCTATGATGCGTCGATTGATGCGTCACAAGCTCTACAGCTAGCAAGAGGCAAGCAAAAGCGCAGTCGCTACACAATATGAACATGAATCAATGAACTAGACCTACACTATTATGTGTCTATTAACCTACACTGATATTCTATCACTACACACCTACACCCGTCACTCATGCAAGACTCAACTCCTCATTAGCTCTGACTTGGAGGCAGCCAATTTTTTTTCTCTTGTGTATAGTTTTTTCTTGTTGTCAACTAACAATCAACAAAACACAAGACACCGGTGAGGCGACGTATAATTGATCATTGATTGATAAGATTGCACTTCTAACCCATCGAACTCACGATAAGCGCAATCATTCAGCTAATCTACCTGCTTCCTTGTGCAAGCTAGCGGTTAGCTATTCTATGTAACCAACTAGGTAGCGGGCAAGCTAAATAACTACTTGAAGTTGTTGGCGGCAAGATGCGCTTTGGGTGCAGGTTGAATTTTGTATTTGTACGAACTAGATTTAACACTTACCCATACGATTCGCCGCAACCAAAAGAGTCCATGCTAACACCACAGCCATCAGTGCAAGCCACTTTCCAACCAGAATAGAGCCACTTTAGCTCGCGCCTCGTAAACTTGGTGCTCTTTACAAGCTGATCCAGCTGGAGTCCATTAGATTGCTTGAAGACGAGCTCCTTCTGTTGCAACAACTTCAAGGCGCTAGCATTGATTGCGGCCTCGAGACTGTCCAATTTGGCTTCTGCTTGCATTTTATTTTGGAATTGGGTTTGGTTTGTTTCGATGGAAATTTTGCGTATAGTTTTCACTCGGTTAGTTGGTTTGCTCCATTTGAATTTCAGGTAAATAAACGAGTGGAAAGTCAACTTTCTTAATTCAACTTTGGTGCCTCTTTGCAATCTAATTTTTTCTTGGCACAAACTCGAAAAACTTTGATGAAATCGACAAGCGCGCCGAGCTTCTGACGCAACTTTGGATGCGACGACTACTGTTTAGCTCACTGCTTCAACGTCACCGTCAACCTCAGCCTCAACTAATGATAAAAGCCAGCGAAACCATACGACACACTAAAACTAGAATAAGAACTAGAACTAGCATCAAAATTGGAACTAGAAACAAACATCACATAAACACCACCGCTCTTTGGTTCATTTCATTCCATTTCAAATAATTCTAAAGCGCTGGCTGGAAAGACTAGCATTGAGGTGAGATGTCGCTAGGCGCTGAATTTTTGTTGCAGCTCTTGTCGCGCTCGTCGTTAACGTCGCTCGCTCGCTCGCTCGGTAATGGAATTGCCAATGAGCTCGATGGCGTTGGAGGAAACTAGCTAAAATTTAGCAGCTCTCTGGTCGTTTAAAATGGTCGCCGTGTTGCTGGTCTATCCAACAGTGACAGTCTTGCTCGTTGAATTGCATTGGCTTGATGGGTTTGCAGTGGGCGCGCTTGGCTAGGCGCAGTTGCAGGTGTACGGTAGTTGTCCGAATCGCTCCGCTCGACTAGCTTGACGTGCTCGCGTTGAGGTTCCAATTCTCGTTTGATCATCAATATGAGTAGACTTCCCTCTCTCTCTCTCTCTCTTCTCTCTCTCTCTCTCTCTCTCTCTCTCTCTCTCTCTCTCTCTCTCGTCGTACGTACGTACGTACGTACGTACGTAC